>LPNX010859439.1:1040532-1183312 GCA_001517045.1 Pseudotsuga menziesii | reverse complement strand
TGCCACGGCAAAAAAAACACTTAGATGTGGAAATATCCACGCTTATCCGTGGATATTGCCACGTTTTTGCCGTGGCAAAATTGATCACTTGTACTAGTGTGCCTTCCATAAAAAAAATCAGGAGCACATGCATGTGCTAGCAACCCACGGACTTCATTGTACGTGGAACTGTTGGGTGTGATTTAGTGTCGTAATGTGGTATGATACAGAGTGGTATCAGAGAGAAGGTTTCAGCTTATGTCTAACAAAATTGATCAATTATACAGATTACCAAATTAAAAGAAAGTGATATAGCTTAGATGGTGGAAGAGTCATAACTTTCCAATTTCACTGAGAATGTTGGAATGAGTGCCCAAAGGACATAATTGAATGGCCATAAAAAGAAATGGGGGCAGAGGAAATGCCCCAGGAAACCTATAAGTGTTGCATAAATTTACTAAGTTGTAGAATCTAGTACAACATGTTTTTGTTGTTATGATAAGTAGAGAAGAAGGAGAATTTCTTAGGAGAATACCTTCTTAGGGACGTCAACACTCGAGAAGTGGAACTCGAAGCAGGATGAGACATCATTTCCATGCAAATTATTTTAATGTCACAACATAAAGGAGCATATGAAAATAGATTAGGTTGAGTATCTAGAGGATACCTGAAGAGGAAACATGATGAGACTAAAATGTGGTTGTTGGAAATGAAGAAATATTTGTAGCTACATAATTACTTTGATAATAAAGAGGCTAGAATGGCTATACACAATCTTCAGGGAAAGGCTTACTAGTGACGGGAGCAACTAAAGCAGGTGAAAATTTAAAATTATTGTTGAAAAGCAAATTACGTGGAAAAGTTTCAAAAGTACTCTAAAAAGGAATATGTGTTGCAACAGTACTATGATAGGAAAATGCAAGAGTTTTTTTAACTTCGTTTGGGTAACCTAACAATGGAGGAGTATGAGAGGAGATTCATGTAATTATTAACGTATGTTGGTTTCATTCAATATGAGCAAGTCAAAATACAATTATTTCTTAGTGGATTACCAACATACTATAGGGACAAAATCACTTATGATGAACCTCGTACTCTGAAGGAAACCATAAGGAAGGATAAATTCCTGTACGAACAGAAAAAAGGAAGATGGGACTGCCACAAGGCATGGAAAATTAATTTGAAAGAAAAGAAATATCAAAGAAAAAATGGGTTCAAGCCTTTGGATGCTAAAGGTAATCAGATCAAGTTTTCCAAGCTACAGATTCATTCTAGTGAACCAAATATAGCTAAGCCTACATGACAAAGGAATTTCTATCAAGTTAGATGTTGGAACTGTGGAGGTGATTACTATTTTAAGAAATGTTCAAAAAAGGGTAGTAAAGAAGTTAACACCTATAATGTTTAGAAAGATACCCTGATGGAAGATGTAGTTAGGAACATACCCCGAATCTATGCATCTTTGGATAATCGACAAGCAAACCATCAATCGACCATGATTGAGATTGAAGGTAAGATTGTTGATGTACCAATATAAATTTTAATTGATTATGGAGCCACTTTTAATGATAATGTGATTGAAAGATGTCATTTCGTGAGCAGTAAATTACCGTAGTCCATAATGGTGTAGTTAGCCATAGGTATGAAATGAAATGTCACCTCGATAATCATAGGTTGTTGTTTCAAGATGAATGGATTTCAAACCAGGGATGACTTGGATATAATTCCTCTTAGATCATATGATATATTGACTGTTATGGATTGGATGGAACCGCATTTTGCCAATCTAGATTGTCTCCATAAAATCATTACATGTTTGAAAGAAGACATGAAACCAATTCAAATAAAGAGAATTCCAAGGATGATATCTGTTAGACAAATCTCATCCATGCAAATGAAGAAATGTATTAGGAAGGGTTGGCAGTTGTACTCAATCCTTGATAAAGCAATAGAAACTAACAGAGAACCATCTATTGTAGAGTATGCAGTATTGCATAAGTTTGAATATGTATTCCAAGATGTACCAAGGTTAACCCCTAAGAAGGATATTGATTTCACAACTGTAGGATTAATTTTAATCCTCCCCTGACCACTATAGTCAAAATGTCATTTCCTAGATTAGGATTATGTTTCCACTTCATTAGTGCCATGGGCAAGTCATCAGGCGGTAGGTGGGCCCCATATGACTTCCCCATGGCACTAATGAAGTGGAAACATAATCCTAAGCTCAGAAATGATATTTAGACTATGGTGGTCAAGGGAGTATTACAATTAATCATAACACCCCCCTTGATCCAAACCTTGACAACCTCAGCCCTGGAAACTAAGACCAAAGGTCACTCATACAATTGTTACACCTAAATATTGTCACCTTACCTAATTCTTTGAAGTTTATATGCCAAAACACCTTTTGGAGGAATTTTTCCTTACTAGAATCCCAGTCATAGGAGCTTTGATGCACCTTGTTTCTTGACATAGGGTGTCAGCCAAGACTGATGCCTCTTGATATTTGACATAAAGCGTCGGTGACTCTCTTTGGCTTTGGAAAAAGTGCGTCGACCATTCTTGACATTGGTTGCTAGTGTGCAAAGAGCGTCGATACTCACAAAATAGGAAAAAAAGAGAAATTTTGAGATCCTTCTAGAATAAATTCCTCGTGGAGGCTTATTCCAACCAATCATTTTAGGTGGCACTCGAACCCCTAACCTCTGGGGATGATCCCTCACCTTCCTCCAAAAGAATCTCAACTCATTTGATCTCCCTTTGTCCTATATAAGCAAACTCGCCCTCATGAACGAGGGAGGACCAGAAGAGTACCTTTATGCTGTTGGAATTACTCGGGGTGTGAGACGCAAAGAGTTTGGATCTTGAGTGAGAGGCTTGTAGAGTTTGTGAATCAAAATATTGTGGGCAGAATAAAAACACCAAAAATTTTCCCATCATGTAAACTTTGTGTAATTTATGAATCATTCTTTATTATCTTTCTCTTTGATCATTGATATAGATTAGCTTGATTATCTTGTATGTTTCCATTGCTTTGTCGGATCTAATTTGTGTATGTTATTTGAACATTAACTGAGCTAAGGATCTCCAGTTGGAAAGGACAACCTTCAAAAGGAAGGTAAAGGTTTCATTACGATCAAGTGATCTTTCCAAATCTAGGGAAAGGATTTCACAGCTATCTTTGCTTTGTTCTAGATCTAACCCATTTATACTAGGGAAATGGTTTTTTTCCGCACCTACCAAGGATTTTCGTAAACAAAATTAGCGACCATACCGGAGAATATTATATCTATGCATTTTATTCATTCGTTTGCTTTGATTTTTATTAAAAACTCCCAATTTTTCTTTTTCTCATTAAAAGGTGTAAAATTCACTATTTTTTAGTTCCAATTCACCTCTTTAGGTTAGTATTCACCCTAAGAAAATTCCAGATTATTCAGTGATTATTTATTTTAAAGGGTTTCATTCTTTTTTGGATCCTTCGATGCATCGATGTACTTGGGTCATTTATACAAAGCATCGACTCCTCTCTTACGCCCTCTGTGTTCGTTGACATAATGTCACCGACGCCTATTTCCCTGAGATAAAAAGCATCACCAACACCTTTCCACAGTGAGCAAAGAGCGCCAACTAGCAGAGGATGCCCTGTTTCTACCCTGCAGGATGTGACGAGGTGGGTACTCAATAGCTTTTAAAGACTCTTTTGAAATATTGATATTTGGTTTGGGTTTTTAAGTATGTTGCACTGGAGACTATCAGATATGTAAGCGTGGTTTGAGTCCGATTCCATCTTCAAAATATATATTGAAAGATATCCTTTAGTGAAGAGCTTCATAAGTGTAATGATTGTGTGTGTTTGAAGCTTTGTCTTCGCTATCATAGTATTTTTTTCTAGATCTCTGATAATTCCTTCAGATCCATAAAAAGAAAGATTTTATAGTTTCCTTATGCTTTCATAGGATAATTTTTAGTTGTTCCTTGCGTTTCCATTTTACGAAAAAATATATCAAAAAACAAAAAGAAAATTTAGATCCTTTACTTTCAATTTTGATTAGTTGTTTGAATCTTATTGATAAAGTAGAAGTATAGTTTTTTTTTCTTTTTTCAGTTTGATTTTCGAAACCATAGAAGTAAAAGCATTAGTGAACTTTTTATTTTTATGTTATTAGAGATCTTATTTGGTTAAACATTAGAATTTTGTGTGTGTTTGGAAATTTTTGAAAGCTTGAAGGATGAGTTATCAAGTTGTATGGTATTTCTATTGATTGTTTGAAATGGAACATCTCTCCTTTACTCTGTATAGATTTCATCGAAAAGAGAATTGCATCTCATTTAGACTTTGCATTAGTCTTGCAGCCACTACATACTCCATAAAGTCCATTAACCGATAAAGATAAAATTGAGCGGTAGATTAGGCTAAAATATTTAGAAACTTCAGTGATAGGTTAGAAGACGTGTTTCGACATCTATAAACATAGGAGCTATCATTTATTGCTTGCACTGCATCCCAGGGACTATGTGGTTCTTCCACGTACTAATCGGTATATCGAACATATTTTCGCATACCCTTGTGGTATATTGAAAGGTTCTTCATGTACTCGATGGTATATCGAAAGACCCCTTTTGAACAATTGTGCATTAGACAACACTAACACATATTTTAGTTCCCACATACCTTAAGGATATTGGGAGAAACTTCTAGGAACTTGGAACCAACTAAAAAAATCCATTTCGTCATCTTGTCGAATGAAAAAATTGAGAACAACACTCGGGGAGCTACTACGCACATACCGTCCAGGTAGTCGATTATTTAGGCAAGGGTATGGTCCCAATCCTCCTTGTCATGTTTTATCGTTGGGACCTGTGGTATATCATGAATTACGAGGAATTGACACTCATGAAGAGGATCCATATTTTCAACCCCTCTTATCACCTAATTTTGCTTGTAGCCTTATCTAGTGTACGAATTTTGTGTATGGTCTTTTTGATTAGAAGACTCTTAGGGTAAAAAAAGTTTTAGCCAAAATTCTAACTGAGCCACATGTGAGAAGATCTCGCAAGCTGCAAGGTTCACCACTTGAATATCCTCCCACCAGGGAAGGAAGCGAAGGGGAAACCATGGACCAACCTATTATGGTTGATATGTGGAAATTAATCCCAAGCTTATATCATTTGAAATCACAAAATTACTTGTTAAACATACATAGATTCACTCAAAATGGAGACTATAAATGGAGCATAATACAAAATTCTATTGAATAAGTTTATCTCAACCAAACTTATGACAAAATAGGTTGTCCAAATATATAATTACATTATATATTAGAATGCATAAGGATTCTATTTGAATCAACACAAAAGCAGGCTTACTAAACTAGTCAAAATCCCCCATAGGTGCAAAAAACACTTTCCTAATATGTCAAGAAGGTCACAAATAGGATGAATGAGTTTTATTAGTTGATAAGTGAAGGAATGTGGACAAAATCATGCTTTTTGAAGAGAAAACGAAGGATGGTGAGTTGTGTCAAAAACAAGGCAGTTGCCTTAAAACTAGCTTTCACCTTTTGCCTTAAAAGTTGTTGAAAAGCAAGGAAACTATGGATAAGGAAAAATGCGCACTTACTAAACAGGGCAGTCTCATGGGATGTCATAATATTATCTAGAATATTTCCAAAGCACTCTTATAGGAACTTTAGGCAATTTTGACCATAAGGAAGCGAGTGGATGCCAACTAGTTAGTGTAGGACCTAGGAATTTAACCAAAATAATTAAATTTTATATCCTAAGTATGGGAATGGGTTTTGATTATTCTAACACCCCTTGTTAATCCTAAGTTATGTAGAATATTAGAAATATATATCAGAGATATAGGGCCTAGCAACAAGGATTAGTCACCCTTTACATACTGCTTGTCCATACAAAACAAGGAAAGAGGCAAAACCACAAAGGGGAAAATCCTCCCTTAAACATGGACATGAACAAAATTGTTTGAAATATTGTCTTCAATCAGTATTCACTACATGATCATTTATATCCAACAATGATTTGAGATTTCTGAAAGTATTCTAGAAAAGCATCTTGGTGAAGATGTATGCAACTTACTCAGATGATGCACAATAATGCAGAGCAATGGCCCCATCATGCACAAGCCCTCTGATGTAGTGCATGTGGATCTCTATGTGTTTGGTTTGATGCCTCATTACTGGATCATTTGAGATTCAAATGGTACTTTGGTTGTCACAATATATCACTATAGAAGTCTCATATTCAATCCCAAACTATCCAAGTATACCATGCAGCCACAAACATTGAGTAACTACATTCACAACTCCTCTGTAGATGAAAATGCAATGGCACTTTGATTTTTACTTGACCAGATGATTGGTCCATCTACAAGTATAAACACATATCTAGAATTTTATTTTCCATCAGTGTTATCACCTGCCCGATCAAAGTCAGTAAAACCATCAAACTCTAGGTCAAATTTTGCAACATAGTGAATCCCATGTGTCCTTGTTCTCTACACAAAGTGTAAGATTATTTTTTTCTTCTTACAATGGATGTCATGAGGTTGATCCATGTGTCTATATTCCACACTCACTACATACGATATATCAGGTTGAGAATGAGTCAAATAAAGAAGGCAACCAATTAGTTTCCTATACAGTGTGTTGTTTACCAATATAGTGGAATGTGCTTCTTCAGTCTTAACTCCTGAAAGGAGTCTTGATTGGATTGCAATACTTCATGTTGAACTTGTTCAACAGGTCTGAAGCATACTTGGATTTATGTACCTTGATTCCAATATTTGACTGAGAAATCTCAAGCCCCAAACATTGGCTCAACAATCCCAAATCAGTCATGCAAAAGTAATGGTTCATAGCACCCTTCAAGGAGGCAATTTATTTCATGGAAAATCCTGTGATCAGAAGGTCATCCACATACAAAACAATAATTATAAGTGAAACATGAATCAGCTTCAAAAAGACATTTGTATCAAACTTGCATCTACAATAGTTATGTGATAACATAAAGCCATCAATCTTGGCATACCAAGCTCTAGGAGCTTGTTTATAGTGATTTCTTCAACCTGCACACAAGATATGGATTAGTAACAAAAAATTATGGATACTACATATATATCTCTTCTTTTATATCTCCATGTATAAAGGCACTCTTCACATCCATGTGATGTACCTCCCATTGCTTGGAAGCTGTAATGGCCAAAACTAGTCTTATGGAATCCATATTTTTCGCTGGTGCAAAGGTCTAATTATAGTCAATACCTTGGAATTGGGAGAAGACCTTTGCCACTAAAATTGACTTATACTTCAGAGGAGATCCATAAGCATCAATATTTGTCTTGAATTCCCATTTTCACTTGGCTAGCTTTCTCCCTGGTGGAAGATTGACTAGTTCCCATGTCTCATTCTTCTGGAGCGAATGGTATTCCTCGTTCATGGTTGTTTTCCATATTGGATCTCATGATGCATATTAATATGTTTTTGGGTCTTATTCAACCATTAGATAACACTTTTAAGCAAATAAGGGTTTCTTGATGGAAAGGGCACTCTCGAATTGAGATCTAGTTCTTCTAGGATCACTAGGATTCCCAGCTAGTTCCCCAGCTGCATGAATGGTCCACTTTGGCCTTGTAGGTGTGTTACAATATACAATTAAATCATAATTATCAAACATATCAGAATAAAAAAACTTATTAGCCTCTTCACTTGCAATCAGAGGTGGTGATGGTTAAGAGGACTCTCCAATTTCTGCTGCTAGCATGTGCTCTTCTTCAAACTAAACACTCCTTTCAATAAAGGATATTTGAGTGCTTAGTTGATCGGCTCATACCATTTGGAATATTCATAATACCCAACAAATAAGCACTCTCAACTTTGAGGTTCCAAAGGATTCCTCTTTTCTGTTGGAATTCTAGCCTAAGCTTTAGAGCCAAAAATCCTGAAATGAGACACATCAGGCTTGTCTCCACTCCAAGCTTCGAAAGAAGTGATTCCATCAAGATGATTGTGAGTCACCCTATTATAGATGTAGGATGCATATTTTATAGCTTCAACCCAAAACTTTGGTGGAAAAGTCTTAGACTCCATTATGCAAGTAGTCATCTCCTTGAGAGAGAAATTCTTCCTCTCATCAACACCATTCTGCTGAGGTGTGTAGGGAATAGAGTGTTGCATATGGATACCTGCATCTTAACAATATTGAATGAACTCAGACTTGACATACTCACCACCATTATCAAATCTAAGGATCTTGATATTTCTTCTAGACTGGTTCTCAAGCAAGGCTTTAAAAACTTTGAAAAGATAAAAACTTTAGACTTATGCTTGAGGAAGTAAACCCAACAGTATCTGGAAAATTCATCTACGAAGGTTAGGACATACTTGGCTTGACTCATGGACATATGAGGAAAAGGGAGAGAAATGTCACTGCCGATAAACTCAAGAGGTGTAGAGGTTCGCTCATGAATGACTCTCTCATACTTATGCTCTGGGTGTTTTCCTATAATGCAACCCTGACATATTCCTTTGGAAAAAATTATATTTGGAAACCCTATGACGATGTTTTTTTCACAAAAATATGAAATATATTTGTAATTTAGATGGCCAAACCTCTCATGCCAAATCTTGTTGGCTTCATTAGCATGAATGAGGAGAGCAGAGGGGTTTGAGAAGGGCATGAAGTGTGAGAACTTATACACTTTCGAACTGTGGTCCACAAAACCTTTAGCAATGAATCTACCATTCGAAATATCAAAGATTTCAACATTATTTGGAGCAAGAAAAACCTTCTTAGGAGACCTAGTGTGGGTCATCTGATAGACTAACAATATATTAGCAGCAATACCTGGGACTTACAAAAAATTATTGAAGGAACCGTGGTCAAGATATATTATACCCTTTTCCTTAATTTCAGTTTTAGAGTGATCTCCCAACAAAATCGTTGGACCATTCGAATCATCAAGACAGGATAAGGCGTCCCTTGTCGAAACCATGTGCCTTGAAGCTCCATAATCAATGATAAAGGAAGGAGATCTTACAGTGCTTGCAACTAGGGCATGAAATCTCTCCTCGTCTTCGAAACTTGATTCTCCTTCCTTCTTATTTGTGCATTCAGGAAGAGAGATGTTGTGTTTTTCCAGGAGTTGAGCCAACATATCGATTTGTTTCTTCATGCAAGATATCTAAGTACGAAATCCATTACCATAGTATGCGCACTTTCTCATTTCACCTTTACCTTTCTTCTTTTAGGAGTTCTTATTCTTGGAGTTTGAGGAATCCTTATGAGACTTAGACTTGTCTCCCTTTTGATCAGGAGGCTTCTTAGTATTATTCTCTCCTTTGGAATCCACCTTTGAATCACCAACAACCAAATATTGATCTTTGAAAGGTTTGATGGTGCCTATCATGACCAATTTGTTTTTCTCCTGAGTCAAGGATTCCATGAAATCCGTGAAAGGAATCTTCCAGTTCCTAGCTGTCATCTTGGTGGCATGGAAGGTCGAAAAAAATACTGAGTAGTCAGGGCCAAGCTTCAAAAGTATGGCCAAGACTAGTTGTTCATCCTACTTTTCGATACTACATTGTTTCAACTGCAAAACCAGTGCTTTGAACTTGGAGAATTAGACTTGCAAGGATTCAAATATGCTTGGAATCAGTGAAATCAACTCATTCTCCAGTTGATGTACCCTTATTTCATCTGTCTTTCCAAATAAATTTGAAGCTTCTCCCATACTTCATTTGGTTATGTCAATCCATCAAGATGGAAAAGAATGTTTCTCCAAATGTTGAGGCACAAAATACCATACGCCTCATCTCTCCTATTGTGTCACTTAATCTTCTATGCTGCTACATTAGTCTCAACCTCAGTTTCTATGGTCACTCTGTAGAGGCCTTTACTCCTCATCGAAATCTCCATCTATGCCTTCCATTCGAAGTAGTTGAATGGAGTCAAGATGATATGGTGAGATTGACCCATTCTTCAGCAACTGCGCCCTTGAACGGACAGAATGCACTCCTAGTGAATGATGTCGATCATGCAAAATAAATAGAGGAGGAGAAAAATCGTTGTACCAAGGCTCTAATACCATGTGGAAATTAAGCCCAAGCTTAGATCAATTGAACTCACAAAATTACTTGTTAAACATGCATAGATTCACTCAAAATGGAGACTGTAAATGGAGCATTATACAAACTTATATTGAATAAGTTTGTCTCAACCAACCTTACAAAAAAATAGTCTTTCCAAATATATAATTACATCAGAGATTCGATTGCATAAGGATGTTATTCGAATCAGCATGGAAGCAGGTTTGCTAAACTAGTCAAAATCCTCGATAGGTGCATAAAACACTTTCCTAATCTATAAAGAAGGTCACTGATAGGTTGAATGAGTTTTATTAGATGATAAGTGAAGGAAAGTGGACAAAATCATTCTTTTAGAAGAGAAAAAGAAGGAGGGCGAGTTGTGTAAAAAATGCAGTTGCCTTAAAACTAGCTTTCACCTTTTTCCTTGAAAGCTACTGAAATCCAAGGAAACTATGGATAATGCAGGAATGCACACTTACTAAGTTGGGTAGTCTACTGGGTTGTCGAAATATTTCCAAAGCGCTCCTGTAGGCAGTTTAGGAAAGTTTGACCACAAGGAAGGAAGTGGATGCCAACTAGTTAGTGTAGGACCTAGGAATTTAACCAAACTGATTAAATTTTATATCCTAAGTATGGGAATGGGTTTTGATTATTCTAACAATATAGACATAGAAGGAATATTGGTTACTAAATCCAAGGAATATTATTCTTCTTTCAAAAATCCATCTACCCCTACTCCTGTAGTGGTTCAAAAACCTTTTTGCATGACTCAACTTTTCATTTTCCATTAGAAGGGTATTTTGGAGCACAAGTTGGGTATTTACCGAGCTTCAAGAAGAACCTACAGCATCATAATTTGGTCCAAGTTCTCTATTTAGGATACTTCCTTAGGAGAAACCATTTCCGAATATGACACTACTACCATGTCATATGTCACACCCCAACCTACACGGGACACAAGATTACTTTCAAATGATAATTGTTTTGGACCAATTCATGCTACTATGCCTTTCTTTCATAAAAAGGGGGAGAACATAAGAATACTGAGCTTATATCCCCTACCTTCCCCTTCAAAAATGGCTAGTATTGAATACCATACTCCTACTCGGTCTTATGTTACTACTGTTTCGGGTATACCGGTTCAAAATGTGGTATCTTCCTATTCAGGTCAAACATCTATCCCAACCCTATTGCTTCAAAATCTCCCATATGTTTCAAATTCTCATGTAAATTCCATGACTAGGGGAAAATCCCTGGCTCAAGTTACTTCAACAACTAGGATAACGGTTTCAAAAGTTGGGCATAATATCGTTTTAGGGAAACTGATAGTTAGTGGACATTCCATGATTGGAAATGTGGTTATCCCCTCTCCAGTCATAGGCCAACCTTCGTGGGTACAGACTACGTCTAATCAACCCACATGGGTTTATACTTATCCAGGGAATCAACCTGCAATGTTTAATGAAATTTATTAGTTGATTCTCTCGGTAAACATTTATCCTGGGATCCCTAACCATGGAAATATGAATACCTAGTGGGGGAAACCTAATTTGATGAAAATCCCCACACCTAGGAGACCACTTGGAAATCCATCCTGATGACCACCTAGAGGATCACAAGGAGTCAACTGAAGGCACACCTAGAGGATCCCCAAGAGGATCACCTAGAGGACCACTAGGAGGTTTGTTAAGAGGACCACCTGGAGGACTACCTAGAGGACCACCACGAGGATCACCCGGAAACTCACCACCAAAGAACCAACATTTTATAGGAGGATCATCATCAGATATTTGTCAATAAGCTTATGGTCCTACTATTACACAGATGCCTTATCAATACTACCAGTATCCACAACCAAACCAACAATTTCCATTTCTGGCTACACTTGATCTTCCAAAATTGTCACGTTTGACTAATGATCCTATACACCATGATCC
This sequence comes from Pseudotsuga menziesii, assembly GCA_001517045.1. Lineage (NCBI taxonomy): Eukaryota > Viridiplantae > Streptophyta > Pinopsida > Pinales > Pinaceae > Pseudotsuga > Pseudotsuga menziesii. The sequence goes on along the minus strand of LPNX010859439.1, from coordinate 1,171,284 downwards.
TTCATGGACACCTATACCTATTAAGTTGCCTTTGGACATACCAAAATTCCACATAAAATTGGTGAAGATCCAAAAAACCACGTGATGAATTATCACTTGTGGTGTTCATCCAACTCCCTCATGGATAATTCTATCCGTTTGAGAATTTTTCAAAGGTCTCTCACTGGAACTTCCTCCAAATGGTACATAGAATTACCTTAGCATTCCTATTGGGATTTCAACACTCTAGAAATTTCCTTTTTGATGCATTTCGAGTTAGCGATTAGATACAAAAATGGTACATATCTTTTGACATCGCTATGCCATGCCACTACCACCCATATATCCGATCATATACATGAGTGGATATGACGACGTAGGTTTACCAAGGCTCCCATCCCCGATCGTTTACTTGTTGATTGGTTTATCATGTCATTACTTCCACCCATTCCTAGAGATGTTGCCATGGGATGTGTTGCTACCAAAGAGCAAGCCATTAGTTGTGCTCAGTACCTATACTTGGTCTATTCCCAGTCAAGCACTTTATACGATTTAATTTTGAATGCTCATTGTCCTACTTTGGACCCTTCAAGACCTTCGATGGAACCACCTGTAGCCGGAATACTTGGTTCTGTCCAAACATAGTTTGCTGCTAAATCCATAGAAATACAAAACCAAGCTACTTCACTAGCCAGTCAGATTCCTACCAATCCCAAGATTGCTTTTGTTCCTATTGCTTCCACTGAAGTGAATGTGGTCCAATCCTTAGAATATTTGAGAACAAGGAAAAAAGGGGAAAAAATCCAAGAGCCTATGAATCAATGGGAATATAATAAAACACAAACTACAGATGTCAAATCTAAAATGAAGAGAAAGGCTAAGTCCCCTTTCCTAATATGTGGAGGTGATCATTTCACAAAAGAATGTCCTTGTCGCAAGGAGGTTAGTAAGTTCATAAAATACACTTCCACTACGACAATTTTGACCGATCCTTTCCCTACCCAATAACAATTGATTGACCATCAATCCTTGTATGGGAATTCCTCATCTTCCATTGATGAATTTAAGGTGATGTTCAACGAATCGGTTCTTATTACAACTAGATCACATAGCTATGAATCCCCTCCATAGAAAAAAGGTGACAACATTCCAGTTGATAAAACCTCTTCTTCCATTCCTCCTCCCACCAACGGTCTTCAAATTGAAAAACATGTCCTTGACGCAGTTTTGCGGCCACCCATTAGTACTATTCATAAACCATTATTCAATCCTAGTGCAAGTGTTTCCCAATAGTATAATGCTGTGGAAGATTTGGCTTACGCATCATGTGTCGTGTCTACCATCGAGGTACTCCAAACATGTCCTACACAAAGGAAAAACCTATTGTCGGTTCTTGGAGCTATGGATCTTGAAAATAGTAATGTTGTTGCTTTTAAACTGGAGTATTTTAAGTCGAGACTTTCCCATCAACTTACTTTCCATTCATCCATGAAAGTGATTGCGAAATGGTCCATCTTACCATCTTAGAATAAGGTTCGTTGACTTCCTTCATGTCTTTATCTTATTGGAGAGCCATTGGTTCTCTCAATATTAGTCGATCACCTACAACATTGAAGGAATCTGATGGTCATGGTTTCCAACCCTACAGATTACGGTCATCCTTATTGATAGAATTAGGGGGGGAACCAGTATCCATCCACGTTGAGGTTGTCGATGCTCCCCTATATTACAATCTCTTCCTTGGTAGGAATTGGTTCTATGCGATGCAGGAAGTTGCATCATCCGTCTTTCGCATAGTCCAGATTCCATTCCAAGGGAAGAATGTTACTCTCAATCAATTGGATTTTTGTTCACCATATACATATTCTAATTCTATGAACAATGTTACACTTTTAGCATCTTCTACTCTGTAATATCGTAACATTGGAGTAGGCCTTCTTAAAGGCTCTTTGTTGATATATTTGTAACTTCGGACTGTATTCACGTGTATATTTCATATATTGTATTTCATTGGTCTCCAATGTTCCTATCGGGAGAATCATTAATGTAATCAAGTCATGTAAAGTCATAGAGGGTAATCCTCCTCATTGACCAGGGGGGAAAAATCCCCATAGTTGTGGAGCACTAGGGTTGTTAGACTCTCCTACAGAAGTCAGCCCTGGTAAGTTATTGTCAAGTTGGAAACTAGTATAAATAGAGAGTGAGCCTCTCTATTTAACACACACACTCACACTCAGTTGTAACGCATGAGTGAGAGAAAAGGAACTAGGATAAGAGAGAGAGAACAACTAGCAGAGATCATCTTTTCTGTCTTTGGGTTTTACTGCTGCCATTGGTGCTTATTCTATCTATGAGGAAGTTGTGGGGTTTTCTCCTTTATGGTTTCCCCGAGGAAAATCTCTGTGTCTATTGTCTCTTGTGATTGATTGTTGTGCATGTTATTCTCTCAGATAAGATCCTAAGATCATACTACTTAAATGATAAAAATCTAACATAGTATTAGAGCTAACCTGAGAAGAAGACACTATGCAGCTGCAGAAGCTAGGGCTTCTTACTTTTTGGGTCTCTCTCCACAATCCATCAACAAAAGGAGGCTAGGACAACTCCCCATTGAAGGGCGCATCTTTCTATCAAAGCAGAAGTTGATTCCGGGCATTTTCAGTTACTGCTGCGGGAAATTAGGGCTTTTCACATAAGAGGAATTTTTGAGTGAGCCAGCATAGGATTTCTCTTTGCATCAAAATCAAAGTTTAGAGACCAAGGTCGAATTTTTTGGTTGAGCAAAACTCCAAGAAAGTCAAACCCTAGTTTAACCCCGGGCTTGAAAAACCCTAAAATACTAAAACAGGTAGTTTTGGTACATTCACTATATCTCAAGATTTAAGAAGGATCAGGAGCCAAAATTTTCATAGGTCGAATATAAAATCCTGATGTACCTTATGTAAAAAATTTAGCCTCATATTCGCTATATTCAGGGAGATATGATTCCTCCAAATCAGGGTTCCAGCCTCTTCCAAGATTCATCCCTAAACATGACACCTAGGGAGAATTTCTATATCTCGGGCTACGAAGGTCCAAATAACATTTCTCAAGATGTTCCAGATAGGGAACAGACTATATTTTCTGTGGTAAAATTTTTAGACCTCGAAGGTGAAACAATGACACATGGAAGTCCGTACAAGTTCGATATATTGAAAAGTCTTGAAATAAGTCACCTTGGGAAAACTCTCATATGTCCCAATTGGTGAAACGAATTCTGGTCAAACATGTGGTGTTGGAAATAGGACAAACGAGGTTACCTCAGTACAATATTTCAAACATAGTGGAGCAGTAATTTCAGAGATACCACAAAAACAATATCAGGCATTTCTGCAGAGGAAATTGGAAAACTAGGGCTTCCTGTTCTGAGAGCTTCCCTCCACTGTTTTCAGAAAAGGAGTACATTGGATAGCTCACCTTGAAGAGGCCCATCTTTCTATCCAATCAGATCTAAAAGATTCCAATTTTTGAAAATTAGGGTTTCTCTAACAAACCCTAGATCAGCCAGATCTAGAACCAGGACGGACACCTCAAATCGGTAAGATTTAATATTTGGCTATTTACATTTGAGGTTCTCATTTCAAAATGACCTATCACACCAGATCGATGACAAGCTTGGTGAAGCTAAAAACTTATGATCATGAAAGTATAAGTTTTCACTGGTTCTTGAAGAAAATGAATTGAACACCTACATAAGTGGAGAGGTTCCAGTTCCAGAGGGAGATGAGGCTAAAATCCTTACACAAGAAGAACTTGGTCAAGGCTAAGAGGATCATTGCTTATTTAATCAAGGATCACCTTATACCACAAGTGAATTCCCTAAATACACCTAAAGAGATGTTTGATTCCTTGACCAAGCTATTCGAAGGAAAGAACATAAATCAGAAAATGACTTTGAGAAACCAGTTGAAGAATGTGAAGATCCAGAATGCAGAGACCATAGAGACATACTTTACAAGGGTCTCTCAAATCAAAGAACAACTTGAAGTAGTAGATGAAGAAGTAGAGAATGCATAAATTGTAATAACCACATTGAATGACCTCCCATGATCATGGGATTCATTCATTCGAGGAATGTGTACTAGAAGGAAGTGATTGCCTTCACCAGAATCATGAAAGAGTGCACACAAGAAGAAGCTCAACTCATAATAAGAGAAGAGAAGATGGGAGAAATTGAAGATCAAGCGCTCACGATTCAAAATAAGACCCCTCAAGCGATGAGGAATATGAAGGACTCAATTCTTGAAGAACCTCTTATCCATCTTAGAATTTGGATAAGAAATGATGTTGTTATGAATGAAGAAGATGATGAAGCTGAAAGAAGGAGTTTACCCACAAAACAAATAAAGATAAGCATTTCAATTGTCATTTCATGATATTGTTTTGTTATGCATTTGTTTATATTCATTTGATGTGTTATGCATGATAGAACGTTTGCATTAATGACAGTATACTACTAATATGCATGTGATGGGTAAGTAGCTCATGGCGCTATACAACTCTCCATTGTTACTTATCTAAAATGAAACCTCTTTGCTGACATATTGGACTAGTGCACAATCTCAATGATGTCATTGTAGAGATGGAAGGCATCTAGAAAGTTTTCGTGAGATATGGATGAATGTTGTATTGGCTAAAATAGTTGCATGATTATATCTTTATGCATAAGAATTTTCCATTATGAATATGCCTTATGAAATATTTCTAACCATACAACTAATGCATTTGACTTGTAGGAAAGATCACATACAATCACCTACAAGAAAAGAAGGATGAGACTTGTTCTGAAGAACAAGTGACGACAATTCGAGAAATAATACAAGATGAAGAATAATATGACTATACTTCCAAAGAAAGAAAGAGGCCTCGTACACAGTGTAGTTATGTGAGACTGTTTAGTGACATCATTGATGCATAACCTTCCAACTATGAAGAAGTAGCCAAGAAGAAAGGGAAGGAGAGTACCAGTTCAAGAAGAATGATGTCTAGGATACGGTGTCGAGACCTGAAAGAAGAACGTAGTGTCTTCCATATGGATCTACAAGATCCAACATGCAGTAGATGGCAACATCACGGGATAGAAGGCAAGATTCCCAGCACGAGGCTTCTCATAGAAAGAAGGCATAGACTACGAAGAGACATTTGCTGCTACTGGGAGTTGAGGCACATGATAGGTAGACTCATGTGTGCAAATTAAAAGAAGGCCTTGTACGAGCTCAGAAGACACCCATGGGATAACACAAACATGAGGATCTTGAAAGATCACCTAGAGTGATGAAGATCTTAACCTTTGATACAAGGTTGAAGATGAAAGCCTGTAGAGGATGACAAGCTCACATATGGGTGCGAGAAGAACTTTTGAAAAGGTTCAAGATAGAGGATCTTGGTATCCAGTGACCCTAGATGGATACATAGAATATTAGTAGCAGAGGAAGCTACTTGTCACTCTATTACAAAATGTTTCAATGCATATAGTACGAAAGGAAGAGGGAGAACGATGCTCCGCTTTAGAGGGAGTGATTGTAGAAGATCCTGAGGTTTGACAGGATGGACAGCTTACTGATGACTCTAGGTTTTATTGAGAGTAAAGCAGATTCCAATATTTACTTCAAGGTTGAAGGCGAAAGACCAGTGATGCTCCTATTATATGTCGATGACTTGTTCCTGACAGAAAAGAGGAACTCATTAAAGTTGCAAGAAGGAGACTTGCTGCCGAGTTCGAGATGAAGGACTTGGATATTATGCACTACTTTCTAGGCATGGAGGTGTGGCAGAATGCGGATGGAATCTCCCTGGGATAAGGGAAGTATGCAGTAGAGATCCTGAAGAGGTTTGGGATGATGGATTGCAAGGCCATGGCCACACCTATGGCATCGAACATGAAGCCATTGAATGATGCTTCATCAGAGTCGGTTGATGCTACAATGTATCATGAGATGATTGGGTCCTTGATGTACCTAACAAATACGAGACCAGATATTTGCTTTGCTGTGAACGCATTGAGCCAGTTCCTAACAAATCTGAGACATGTTCACCTGATTACTGCAAAGCATATTCTAAGGTACCTGAAGGGTACGGTTGATTATGGGCTCAAGTATGAGGCGAATTAGAAGATTAACCTAGAAGGTTATATGGATTTATATTGGGCAGGCAGTGCTAGTGATAGGAAGAGCACTAATGTAATCGAGTCATGTAAAGTCATACAGGGTAACCCTCCTTGTTGACCAGGGAGTAAAGTCCCCACAGTTGTGGGGCACTAGGGTTGTTAGAATCTCCTAGAGAAGTCGGCCCTGGTAAGTTATTGTCAAGTCAAAAACTAGTATAAATAGAGAGTGAGCCTCTCTATTTAACACACACACACACACTCAGTTGTAGCACATGAGTGAGAGAGAAGGAACTGGGATAAGAGAGAGAGAAAAAGTAGCGGAGATCATCTTTTATGTCTTTGGGTTTTACTACTGCCATTGGTGCTTATTCTATCTCTGAGGAAGTTGCGGGGTTTTCTCCTTTATGGTTTATCCAAGGAAAATCTCTGTGTCTATTGTCTCTTGTGATTGATTGTTGTGCATGTTATTCTCTCAGATAAGATTCTAACATCACACTGCATAAATGATAAAACTCTAATAACCTTGCTGAAACTAAAACTACACTAAGATGCAAAACTAATCTATAATAAATTTCAATGGCTAAAAAAAACAATCTAGTAATTCCCAGACTGAAAACAGATCTAACAGCTGCTAAATCTGTAAGTTTCTTGCCTTGAAATAATATGTAAATCTAAATTTAAAACTAATTGTCTACTATATTTCTATCCTATGCTAATGTGCACAGGAGCATGATTAAAACAAGTCTCGTGCATGAGAAGTAAGATTTAATTACAATTAACTTTAAAGAAATTTAAAGTAAAATATAATTATTTAAGCACAACAATATTTCAAAACAAATAATTAATAAAATAACTACTTATTCAAATTGCTCATTACATTAAACCTATGACTATTCTAAGAAATCAAACACAATAAAATTAATCATTCTAGACAAATAAATATACAAATAACTAGTTTCATTGCCTTTTCAATAGTTCTCCCGATAATTCTTCTTTATCCCTATCTTAATTGATGAATCGAACTCTTCTTGAAAACGATTCGTTGGAAACTCCTTCATTGGTGACATCCTTCAAGTAAAAAAATGATAAGTGATGACGTGGCAACGATTTCTTTAAAATGATTCGGGTAGAGTGAAGCAATTAGATGTAGAGATGGTGCAGAAAATTTATTAATAGAATAATTGGCAATAATCCCATTAATATCTACATCCATGATTTTATTATCGCTTTTATAAACTAGTATTATGCTTTCTATGTTTTGCTATAAGTTCTTTTTTAAGTACATGGAGCAATTATGGTGTCATCCTTATTGTCCCATGAAATTTAAGTGACGACTGCCATCTTCCATATGTCAATAAGCTAATATCTTTATGGCAATATTCGCTTTGGTTTCTCTATGTAACAACCCTTACAAAATACAAGGTAAGTTTATTTTATTAATTAATTGATTCGATGATAGGAATTATTGATACGACTACCTTAGTAGCGCCGCACATCATTCTTGAAGAGGGCATTCTCTATTTCATATTCTAGCAAAACCCTATCAAAACGTAGGTGAGAGGTAATGTTGATACCACTTGAAAGAAAAGACCGTTGGGCTTCTGGAGATGAAACGTAGCGAGAAAAACGTATGGCAGGCATGGAATCCAGGGAATAGACTGAGCAAGTCTAACAGGAAGCGAATCAACGAAGTAGACTAAGCGAGACAGCGGGGATTTATGGTGAATCCTAGCTTTTATACCACTATAAGAATCACTGAATAAATCCCGAATTGATTTCTTTATTTGAATAGGAAAGAGATACATGAACAAAATGAGCTAGTGAGAAATGACAAGTTGATAATTATATTCACTTTATGGACTTCACACAGAAGATGAATGCACTGCAGGAGCTGCGTTTGTCGCCATGGCGACGGTTTACAGAGCATTCCCGGTATACACTGTTTCTGTGAGGTCTCTAGGGGTCTTTCTCCTGCTTATGGCACCGGTTCCCTTCCTTGTGCTTCGGGGTTCTCTCTATTTCTTGTATCCGACTCTGTCTGTCTTGGTCTGTCTTTTGTTTCTTTGATGGTCTCCACTTACTATCGTTTTGGGTCTTCGATTGCTTTCGTTCTGAGCAGGCTGTCATCATGTTTGTCTCTCACAATGGGCGGTGACTTGGAGTTCCTCCCCTTCCCAAGGGGACTAGTACCAACCAAGGAAAAAAGTGGGAATACATGAATTTTTTAGTCGCCCCTGTGACCGGTTTTTTCTGGGTATTTGGGTTATCAACCTGCATGCGTTTTTTCTACGACGTCTTACCCTTACTCCTTCTGTTTGCCTTCGTCAGCATTCGTAGGGTTGACTTCTGGGTTTATTCCGGTTTCCCTTGGGGAACCAGGGTTTCGTCCTTTTCTTCCCAGTTTCTGTGATAATCAACGCTCGTGCTCCCTGTCCTTTTCCTTCCTTCTTTTTCTTCAGGATTTGTTTGAATTCAAGGGTTATTCGTACCTTACTAAGCTTCGGGCTTGTCCTGACGTTCGGGGTTTTTCCCTCAGGCCCTCATTTGGGCGTGTTAGTAATGGGGTTTTCTCTAGGGCGCAATGTTGTTCCCCGATTGGGGGTTAACTCCTACATTTCCTGGTTATCAAGGTACCGAAGGACTTTAGGGTTTTTTACTTCTTTCACCTTTCCTTTCAGTTGGGGTTATTTATTTTGGTGTACTTCTAGGAGTGTCGGTAACATAATCTCCTTTGGGCACCATGTGTGGTTCTCCTGTTGTGGGTTGACTCTAGTTTCCCCCGGTTATCAGGGTTTTGGTGGTCGTTAGGGTTTCTCCTTTCTCCAACTGCGGTGCTTGGGTTTCTGTTGCTTTCTTTTTCGGCCAGTTCGGTTGGCTTGTTGAGGGGACTCTCCATGGATGACATCAAGTCATCTTCTCGCCACCGACGTAAGTGGAATACAAAAGGTATTAAAACCCTTGCAGGGCAATTCTGATACGTTCTCGGCCATGACGTTTATATGGATCGTGTGACTTCCCTGTGCTCATGAGCCTTGGTGGGAAGATTGGAATACTGCCATTTGGGTAAGAAAGACTGGGTGGATTGGGAAACAGAACATTGGAAACCATTGCTTACCTACATTCCGACAATCAGCTTGCTCTCTAATGGATGGATTGTCTTCGTTTTTCTTGAAGCTGATCATGCATCGGTCATTCTTGATTCGATTTGGAGAATTGGTCATGGGTCATTGGTTTTGGGGCGCTGGCATACCCATTTTAACCCTCTCAGGGAACGGGTGACAAAGCGTCACCCCTAGGTGTTTCTTCCATCTCTTCCCTTTCCTCTATGGAACAAGAGCATCCTTGAAGGCATTGCTAATACTGTGGGCATATTCGTTGCGGTCGATGATAATTTCCATCTCTCCTTTGATAAGAGAATGGCACGGGTACTTGTTGAGATGGATATCTCTCACGGTTTACCTGCTGAGGTTGAGATACTCTGCAAGGAAAGACTTATGGTCCATAGACTCGACTACTTACATGTACCGTTTAGATGCAGCAGGTGCCACGAAATGGGACACCTTCGTAGAACGTGTCCACTTCTCCTGAACTATCAGTGTTGCACCAGCCAGGAGGGTTCTCCAGTCTCGTGATGTCCATCTTCACCCTTTGCGCCGACGCATCCAAAACATGGTATTTATTCCTAGTCTCTCTCTCTTTTTGAAGATATTTCAGGTTCTATGCTAGAGGCCATTAATGAACTGGACGCTGCTCCTTTACGTGCATCTCGTCCTGACTGTGTTGCCGAAGAGGCTCCTCCTTTGTCCTCTTCTGTTATTCCTACTTCCCCCACTCCCGACTGCTCTCAGTCTCCTTTTCCCGTTTCTACGAGCTTGCTCCACTCTCCCTCTCTCCCCATCTCAAGCCCGCTCCCGTCTCCCCCTGTACCTTCTCTGACTTTCGTTGAGGATTTTTCGCCTCTCCCTCCTCTTGCGTCCCCTCCATCTCTTCTCCCCTTGCCCCAAAGCCCTGTTACTTCCCCCTCCTTCTCAAATCCCTCGTTACAAAAATCCCTTTCGATCTTCTCAGCAAAAACCCCCTCCTCCCCCTCTACCCTACATTTGAACTCTATACGTTTTGAAATGTGACGGTCAAGAAAGAAAAAAGGACAAGTTGGAACCTTCAGGGATCCTTTCTTCAGCCTCACCTCCTTACACCCCTCTCTCTGTACACATAAAAAATGCTGCTAGGGGGAACCCTCATCGGGGACTTAGAGCTTCGTCTCCCCTCCCACCCGTTCCCTAATGAAAATCTTGTCCCTAAATGTTAGAGGTCTCGGAGGCAAGACCAAACATTGTAGCCTTCGGTCACTATTTCATTCGGTTGCACCTGACATGATTCTCCTCCAAGAGACTATGTGTAGCTCTTATCATGCTCTCCTTGATTTCTCCAAAATTTTGCCTAATTGGGAATTTTGCACCATCGATGCTTCGGGCCTATCGGGGGGCTTACTTGCTACCTGGAACCCTCACTTGGTTAGATGTCGTGCCTTTTAGACTGTTGTTGGTATCCTTGTGAAGGCTTCCTTTCGTGGTATGACTTCTCCTGTAGCCATCCTCAACTGTTATGGGCCCTACCAGAACAGGGATATCTTCTGGGACAAGGCCCACAGAAGGGGGCCTACTCACAACTCCGAACCTGATCCTGGGAGGGGACCTTAACTTAACTTTGAGTTCCTCTGAAACTTGGGGCAAAAGGGCTGCTCTCAATCCACTTGCTTCTCATTTCAAACTCCTTTTCGATTATGTTGATCTTGTGGATGTTGCTCCTTCTAATGCAGGACCCACTTGGAGAAATGGGAGGGTGGGGGAGGATGGGATCAATAAAACACTCGATCATTTCTTACTTTCTTCTTCTCTGATCCCTGTGCTCAAGTTCCACCAAGTATGGGCTCATCCTTCTGACATCTCTGATCATTTTCCAGTTTGCCTTGAATGGAACAAATCGGTGGGGTCTTGTAACTTCCCTTTTAAATTCAATAGATCTTGGCTCACTGACCCGGATTTTAACCTTTGGGTTACCAAGAGTTGGCCTAATATGTTGCCCTTGTCTTCTGATAATGACCTGGACCTTCTCTCCCATAAGCTCTGAATTCTTAAGAAGGAGGTCAAAGCTTGGACCAAAGATAAAGGATCTATCTTGGAATCTGATTCTCTTAGGCTTGACGAGGAAATTACTGCCCTTCTCTTAGGTTCCTCCTCAGTCATCCTTTCCCTTGATGACTAGTCGACTTTGACCCATCTCTGATCCAAAAAAAGAAACTTTTGGACCATTACCTTCTCACTTAGCAACTCAAGAGCAGAGCTAAATGGGACTTGTATGGAGACTCAAATACCAAGTTTTTTCATGCTCTGGCTTGGGGTCGTAGGAATCATAATGCAATTTGGTCCTTGGAGGATGAATATGGTCACTGTGTTGAGGATGAGGAAGCTCTTAAGGAGTTGGGTCATAGTCACTTTTCTCATATTTTCTGTGATGATAAACAAACCTATTTACTTGCCCAGCTCAAAGTGGTCATGCTATTCCCCATTATGATCCCTTCTAAGGAGGCCCGAGGTCATTGATTATGTCTCATTATCTAAGATTGAGGGTGCTATAAGATCCTTCAAAAAGGACAGGAGCCCTGGTCCTGATGGCTGGCCTGTGGAGTTCTTTATTCACTTTTTTGATCTGTTGGGAAAGGATCTTCTTTCTACTATTGAATATGCTAGAAAATTTGGCTGTATTACTCCTTCTATAAACTCCACTTTCCTTGCCTTGATTCCTAAAAAGGATAAGCCTGCTTCCTTTGTTGATTTTAGACCAATCTCACTGTGTAATCTGGTTTACAAGCTTATCTCCAAGATTATAGCCGTCATATTAAAGCCTTTTCTGGATTCACACATCTCTAGAGAGCAATATGGTTTTCTAAAAAACCGTCAAATTGTAGATACCATCCACTCTGTAAAAACAAAAAACACTTGTGCTCTCATTCTCAAGTTGGATTTGGTGAAAACTTTTGACAGAGTTAATTGGTCCTACATTAGACTCATTCTAATCCAGATCGGTGTGCCACTCCTGGGTGTCAACTGGATAATGGGTTGTCTTACTTCAACTAATTTTGATGTGTTGATAAATGGCAACCCATCTAAGTTCTTCAGTGCCTCCCGAGGTATAATACAAGGTTGTCCTTTATCCCCCATGCTTTTCATTCTTGCAATTGAAGGGCTCAGTCTCTTGATCTCTGATGCTAAGGAGAATGGCCTCATCAGAGGTATAAAAATCTCTTCGTCACTTGCCCTAACTCATCTCCTCTTTGTGGACGATGTTATTCTGCTTGGAACTGGAACCCTGCTTAAATGGATGGCATTTGAAGTTATATTAAGTACCTTCTGTAAAGCCTATGGGATGAGTATCAGTGTGGATAAATCAGGCTTCCTCTATAATAATATTGAAAATGATACTCTTTTTGATATCTCCAGGATTATGCCCTACAAAATGGATCCAATATCCACTGGCTTCAAGTATCTTGGTTATTTTCTTAAACCTTTGGGGTACAAGATCATTGATTGGAATTGGTTGATTCAGAAATATGAAAAAATAATTTTTCATTGGTCTCATAAGTACCTCTCTCTTGGCGGTCGTTTGGTTCTTGTCCAGGTTGTTTTATCCAGCCTCTCGGTCTACTGGTTGGGCCTTGCACCTATTCCTATCTCTCTCCTCAAAAAGCTTAGAAGTTTAACCTTTGCTTTCTTATGGGGCTCTACAGGGGATAAACGTAGGCACCATTAGACGAACTGGATGCACCTTTCCTGGCCCAAAGATAAAGGTGGATGGGGCATTACAAATCTTCACTGGTTCAGTATTGCTTTAAGAGCCAAGAATTTTTGGGTAGTTCTTCAAAACTTTGGACTATGGCATCAGGTTTTAATTAGTAAGTACTTGAAGAATCAATCCATGGTGGCATGGCTCAGAAGTAAAAATTTTACTGTTCGGGGTGCTTCGGTGATCTGGAAAGGGTTCATGCACACACTTTCATGGCTGGGAAAGTGTCTAGCTTGGCATGTGGGTAATGGGAAAGACATTCTCGTGGGCATTGACCTGATTATTAGAACTCATTCACTATCATGATTGCCTTCTGGTCTCAGAGAATACCTTGAGGATTTGGGTATCTCTACTCTATCTCATGCACACAATACGCTTCCGGGTCAGCACCACTATTGGTACACAGCTGAGGACTTATGTATATCTGGGGAGTGGAAATTAGCTTGGGAAAACTTTACGAGAAGTCTGGAACTTGGGAGGATCAAACTCAGTTCTATGTCTGACTCCTTGGTCTGGGACTATAACAAATCTGATGGTGTTGTTTCTGCAGAGTTGGTTTATGACTTTATTGTACACTCTTCTTCTCCACTGACTGGCAGCAAATTACTTGCCTTTCTTTGGTCTGGCATTCTCCCAAAAAAATCTGTTGTTTTGTCTGGCTGGATCTGGCAAATAAAATACTTACATGGGAAAATCTCCAAAAGAGAGGTTGGATCGGGCCCGGCTTATGTGCTCTCTGTGGCTCTGGTGAAGACAACGTTCAGCATATTTTTACATCTTGCTTTCTGTGGAAGAATGTTATGGTAAATCTGAGTGATCATTTTCACTTTCTTCCTCCCCAACTGAGCGATAATCTCAGTACTTTTTTGAGTAACTGGATCGCTAGTTTCTCCAGACATTCGATCTGCTGCTATCTTCCTTTTTTTGCTATTTGGGTTATCTGGAAAGCTAGAAATCGGATTGTCTTTGAAGGAAAAAAGCCATCTATTCTGAGCTTGATCTAGCAGATTGCATACTTTTCTCAGATGTATCAGCCCTCCTGTATAAAGGTAAAAAAACCTAGAGCTGTTGGATTAGGCCCTGCCCTTGTCTTCCCCTATGGCTTTTTTGATGGGGCAGCTGCTAGCAACAGTGGAGGAGTTGGTTTCTGCTTATTCCTGAATGAGTCTCATTATTTTGAGTTTGCTATGGGGGTGGGTGCTTGTACTAATACCAAAGCTGAACTGATAGCGCTTTGGGCTCTTCTGCATGTCTCTAAGATGATGGGGATCCCATTACTGAATATTTTTGGGGACTCTGTTGTCATCATCAATTGGGAAAAGGGTAAGGCTGCCCTGAATCCGCCTGATCTCAGTCATTTGTGTATGGATACAAGAAGCCTCATCTCTTGTTTCCATCACCTTGCTTTTAGCCATACATACTGTGAACACAATCAACTAGCAGACAAACTATCAAAATCTGCCCTGTCTTTGGTTCCAGGTTGTGGTAAATACTCTGAATTTCTTGATGGCCTTTTGACCTCACATGACATTTTTCAACTCTTTTGAGCTTGGTGTAGGAGCTTGTACTCCTCTATTTTATGTTTGCACCTCTTTGATGATTACGGAGTGGGCACCTTTTGATAGCAGCTTTGTGCTTTTGTGTTCTCGGTATGTTATGTATAATTGGGATAAACTATTCCTCTTCCTTTGACTGGACTGATATTACTAATTGCAGTGTATGTTGTTCCACCCCCTTGGCAGCTCTTGTGATGTGGGACTCGTTCCAGGCATTTAGCAGAAAGGACTCTCTCTATGACCTTGCTTGATTGTAACCCTATGATAGGGATGGCTCATCAGATGCCCTTTGATTCAATATATTGAATAACAAGGACATGCTTTTTTCTTCCTGAAAAAAAGTAGTTGTCTTGATTTAAAAATACTTTTCCCACTTTTTCCAAAAAGATATTAAAAATAATTTTATAAATTTATATAAGTATTTATATATGTATGATTGATATTATAAAATAAAAATAAAAATAAAAAATATCAATTTAAAAATAATACTTTGACTAACCAAAAGCTTAATGAAAAATGAATTTAACCAAGCTTAATTAAAAAAGGAAGGGATTAAAGATAACCTTCAATACTTTTATAAAATAATATTTTCCTCTTAAAAAAATGTAAGGCAATTAGAACCCTTTAGTTAAAAAAAAATTATATAATAAAATAAGAAATAAAATATAATCAAAGAGTTTCTAATGGTCTTCTATTCAATATAAAAAAGGAAAAATGGATTATATTTTTTTTTCCTGAAGAAAAAAGGTTGATTGTATTAATAAAAAAAACTACATACAAAAAGGTATGTATTGTTCCTGCTTCTCGCAGATTTACATCTTGTTGTCACATCTTTTCTGATGTAATTTACTTCTCTTTTGCATAGCAGCCTAAGAAAAGCCATGATTAGTCAAAGAGTCTGCCATAAAGTTTGCCTTTGAAAAACTCCAATTTGAGGCAAAAACTGGAAAGAGCTGTTTTCCTTCCTCTGAGCGAACTGGAGACAGAAGGAGATGTTTCCAGCAGATCTTATGTTGTAAAAACTGCTGCATTTTACTTTAAAAACTGTCAAAAAAAATTATGTAGAAAGGATTTAGTGAGGCAAAATAAGAAAAGGCTCGTGGAGGTACTCCTTGGCCTCTGTGTCCTTCATCTTTGTGATTTTCCAAGACCCCCATTGCAGGGTCAGTCCCGCCTTTGAAAGTTTATCCACATCCTCGTTCCGTTCCCTGTAGACATGTTTGAACAAGATTGATTCAAAATTTGAAAGAGTCATGTTAACCTCTTCATAGAGAGTGTCTATTGAAGAATTTTTGCATCTCTGAGTCTTATTTATCCAATTTATAACAACCATAGAATCACCAAAAACTTGAAGCTTTTTGCAATTTCTTTCAATTGCAAAACAAAGGAGAAGTTTCAAGGTCATAAGTTCAGCATAATTGTTTGTTCTGGATCCCAACCCCATTGAGATTTGGAAGTGGTGATTTGGGTTTAGGAATAAAGTGGCCCCTCCCCCACATGTCAAGTTTTGAGAAGCATCATCAAAAAAGGCCCAAGGGATGTTTTTATCCAATTGTTCAAGAGTAATGATTCTTGGAGAGGGGTTGTTCTTTGTTTGAGGAAAGTAAGAAAGGATATCCAGACCCTTCCTTGCTACTTCTTTTGGAGAGCTGACTTTTTCGAGGAAAATGACCCTGTTTCTGGCCAGCCATATTCCCCAGATGTGGATGAGTGGAAGGGCTCTAAGCTGAATAGTTTGGGGGGAGGAGGACCAGTCCTTCCATGCTTCTTCCACTATGTTGCCTTCCTAGTTGAAATTGGAGGAGGTGAGGGATTTGGAGTGCTCCCATACCTGTTTGGAGAAAGTACAACTTAGGAAAAAATGGTTTGTGTTCTCCTCATTATCTTTGCATAAGCTGCGAAAAATGGATATTATATATATACACACACACACACACATACATTGAACGTCAAAGCATGGTGAGATTGTCGAAAGATCATTTGATCCATTCTTTACAAACCAACGTACGTTGTCAACTCAGATAAATTCAATAAAAGCATGTAAGCATTTTTTAACATCCAGGAAGCCAAAAAAAGATTCAAGTAGCAAAGATCGGTCAAATTATCAATTCCTCGTGAGAATCAAGCCAAAGAACAAGTAATGCAAAGAGTAATGATGAAAGAAAGTAGACCATGGAATCACCTTACAAATTAAGAAAAATAAAAACCAAGAGCTAAGTATTTACAAAAATTCTAATGGGGGTCCTTTTATTTGGTACAGAATCAAAGGGAGTTGTTGGGGTGCTAACAAATGGTGACATTCCTGGGCAAACCAGTTATCTCTGTCCATCTTGTTTCAAAAAATATTGTGTAAAGCATAGTCTAATCCAAAAGACAAAAGAAGAAAAAAATCAGCTAGTAAGAGATCTCTTACTAGCTAGTAAGAGATTGGAAACATAGTAAGTTATGGATCTGATATCTTAGTTATTTGCACAATTTTTATTTTTGTTTGATTTGTTTTAATGTGCAGATTTAACACTGGAATTAACTTGGAAGAAAATGAAGATTAGTTCGTCAATAATGATCAAGTTGTCCATCACACTTGGCCACATATCAACTGAAAAACGAATAATATGCAGAACATTTCGTAGAAGATGTTATTCGTTTGAAGGTTCTTCATATCCTATATAAGCAAGAAATATTTGACAAAGAGAGGGAGGGGAGTACTTAGAAACTACTTGTTGAAATTAAATATATTTTTCTGGTTTCCATTGATCTGCAGGAGTTTTCTTCGTGGATGTTGTCTGACTAGTATTTCAAAGACCGGTATCATTCTTTGTTTTCAGTTTTTGGAAACTTTAAAATATATTTCAATAGCTAATTTTCTCATCTTAAATCTTTATGCAGTTATACTGTGTTATTAGTGCATTATTGTTAATTGAATTACTCTTTTCACACAATGTTAGTGTTTGATACATATACTATTGTAATCATTTCATTTTAACGCTTGTTGATGATCTTGATTAAGTAGTATTATATTTCATAACTTGTTATCGATTGCATCTATATTTTCATATGGTGTTTTGATTAATAAGTGATTCAAATTTATATTCAAACATCTAGTGTTGAACATTAATTATTCATTGACAATTACATTACAGAATAGATGAAATGGTTTCTCATTTCATTTTTCTATTTTTGTAAATTTTATTGAACAGAGTGATTTTTTATGATAATAATTATGATAATTTTCTATCTGGAATTATATTGTTTATTTTCCTTTGTTATCTTTAATTGTTAATTAGTAGTTAATATAATCAATTAATTTGGTCTCAACTGAGATAGGAGATTAGTTTAGTTTTAATTCATAGTTTTAGCTTAGATTTTTAGGTTTAGGTTTACTTTTAGCAGTTGTTAGTTAGATTTTAGTCAAATTAGTTATTTAACATCTGAAAGTATTTCTTAAGTTAGAAATCCAAACAAAAACCAAAACAAGAGACTTTCCCTAAGAAAACAAAGTTAGGGTGACTTAGACTTAGAAACTGACATTAGAATTACGTTAACTTTAGATTAATACAAGGAATATTTTGCTGAGTTTAAAAAATCATATTCTCCTTAAGAGAATAAAACTCAGCTGGTAGTAGGAGACCATAACCTGCAAAATCAAGCTAACTTAAACATACCGGGAGTTGTATTAAGCCACTATTAAGCAACCTGTGTGGGCTTGATTTCCTTTGTTGGCCTAGGTCATAAAATTAGGCCAACGCTTCCCCATTACCAATTGGTAGAAAATGATTTTGAGTCTTTGGTTTCATCTGATATCGTAATTGATCCTTAATCCCCTCCACTCGTCCAAAATGTTGAGTCCAAATGAAACTTGAGAAATATTACTAATATCACTCCGGTAGATATATCGGTGAAACCTAGAGTTATTGAACACGTACATTTGGGCCAGAATTGTTCTTCTCTAAAAGTTGAGACTTATACGACCCTTTTTAGATAATTTCGAGATTTTTTGTTTAGAGCTACGAAGGGATGTCAAGGATTGATATTTCAATTGTCGTTCATGAGATGAACACATAGCTTGACGCCAAGATGTTATGTCAAAAAATATGTCAACTAGATCCGCGGAAAGCAACAACCATTAAGGAAGAAGTTGAAAAACTTCTTAGGAATGGGTTCATTAATTATCCTGTGCCACTGACATAATGGGTTTCTAACATTGTTCATGTTACGAAAAAAAAGGGTACAATTAGGGTTTGTATTGATTTTAGAGATCTTAATAGGGCTTGTCCAAAAATATAACTACCCTACTCTGTACATCGATCAAATCATCAATATCTATGCCTAAAGTGTCATCTTTTCATTCATGGATGGTTTTTCTGGCTACAATCAGATAGAGATACTCCCTTCTGATTAGCATAAGATGGTTTTCATATGCCCATGGGGGACCTTTTCTTATTGAAAGTTGCCTTTTGGTCTAAAATACGCTGGCACTACTTTTAAATGTGTCATCTCTTATGCTTTACATGACAACAAACATATTGTGGAACGATATCTCGATGATCTACCTGCTCATTAGCAGCATCGAGAACACCATATTGATCATCTAAGAGCCATTTTTCTTAGACATCACCATTACAACATCCAGTTAAACCCACATAAATGTGTTTTTTGTGTTGAGATGGGATTATTGCTCAAATTCATTATTTCCAAGGATGGCATCTGTATAGATACTCTAAATATTGAGGCCATTTTGGCCCTACTGCCACTTACCAACATCACAAAACTTCAAAGCTTGTAAGGGGAGGAAAACTTCTTATGTCGTTTTATATGCAACTATGCTGAAAATACGCATGGTTTCATGTGTCTGCTTAAAAAGGATACACCCTTTGTTTGGGACGATCTTGCACAATGTGCATTTGATAATCTCAAGCACTGTATGACACACACACCTATGTTGCGACCACCTGATTATGCTAACAATTATTCATTGTATGTGGCTACATCTCTTACCACTGTCTGCATGGTAGTGGTTCAAACAAATGATAACGACTAAGAACATATGTCATGTAACCTGAGTAAGAAACTTCTTGACTATGAAACCCATTACTCACGTGTCGAGAAGTTAGCTCTGGCTACAGTCGTCACAGTCCAAAAGTTTCGTCACTACATTTTGCTTTGCACAAGCAATGTGTATGCAAATGCTAACCCTATGTATTACATCTTGACTCATCAAGTACTTGGGGGAAATCATTCTCACTAGATTGTCATTCTCCAGGAGTTTGAATTAGAATTTTCCAAATCCAATTCAAAGAAGTCTTTAGTCTTTGCAGAGCTCATGTGTGATCTTCCCCGTATTACTGAGGAAATGTAGCCCATTGATTCACTTCCTGGTGAATCTTTGTTTCTCATTAGTATGTTTGACCCTTGGTAGGGAGATTTGATTTTATATGTCCAAACTCAATGATTTCAACCGAATGTAACTCATGATGAATGTCGGTGTATTCACCATCATGCCAAGTACTACCTTATTGTTAATAATATGTTGTATCGTCCCAACATTGATTCCATTTTGTGACATTGTTTAACTCATGATGAAGTTGAAACTGTGTTGAATGAATGTCACTCTGGAGCTTGTTGATGTCATCTTTATGGGATGGCTAATGCTCAAAATATCCTATGCGTTGGGTACTTTCGGCCCTCAATATTGAAAGATTGTATGGAAGTCATGAAGAAATTCTTTCCTTGTCAGCTTTTCCAATCTAAAAAGCACACCCACCCCGCTCCACTCCATCCCATGATTGATGTCAGTCCCTTTGTGAAATGGGGCATAGATTTCATGCATTTTAAGCCCACCTCAATCGAGGGGCATGTTACATTATCATTTTACAAAATGGGATGAGGTTATGCCTACACATGCTAAAGACAGAAAAACTACTGCCCTATTTATATTTAGTCACATTATCACTAGGTTTGTGGTTCATCAAGCCATCGTGATTGATCACAGTTCTCATTTTAGGAATCGGATGTTGACAAAATTAAGTACTAAACTAGGTTTCTGTCACGACAACTCAACACCCTACTACCTATAGGCCAATGTCCAGGTTGAAGCTATCAATAAGGTATTGAAAACTATACTTCAATAGATGGTAGGACGAGTTAAGTCTAGTTGGAACTTACAACTGAAAACATCCACCGGTTTTACACCATTTCAACTAGTGTACGAGATGGAAGTTACTCTTCCTATCAAGTGTGAGATCTCTTTTCTAAAGCTTGTTGTGGAACTCTTACCCAATACCATTATGGAGGGAGAATGTTTCTTGTATTTGAAAAAAATTGATGAAACTCGTTGCGATGCAACCTTATCTAATGAGTGCACGAACAACAAATTAAATCTCAATACGATCGATATGTTCAACCTCGCCTCTATAATGAAGGTGATTTGGTCTTGACTTATGATAAAAAAACATGATAAACTGGGAGGTGAAAAAGTAGAATCCATGTGGCATGGGCCCTATATTGTGAGTTGTGTTTTAGAGAAAGGAGCCTATGAACTAATAGATTATGATGTGATACCTTTGCGTGAGCCCCCAAATGGGATTTACCTTAAAAGGTACTATGCCTAGGTCATTTCGCATAGGTACCTTATAAATATTGTCAATAGAGTGTGTTGTGTGTAGTTTGGAATTTTATTCTTTTATAAATGTAGGATTCACCCTAGTCAAGACTGCTTATATAGTGTCATTCTTGAATGAATAGATGACTACATACTCGAGATTCGTCGATGGTGCTAGTCAGTATATCTTGATTCTCGCATCATTGGCTTAGGTAATCTATTCCCCTACTGGTGATTTGGTAAGCTCAAGTGGAGCTTGTTTATATCTCGCTACGAACAATCTCGCTAAATATCATGCGATGATTGGACTATTAACTGAAGCTTTGTCAAACGATGTGAGTCAGGTTAGGGTTTACCTGAATTAAGAACTAGTTGTTTCTCAGTTAAACAGGTTCTATACTAACTGTAACCCCTTACTTCTTATATTGTTCTAAAGAGTTCGATTCTTGAAAGGTCCTTGGAGTTTGTTTCGTACCAACATATTCCAAGACATTTAATTGAAGTTGTTGATTTGTTAGCTAAATACGTTTTGGATTGGTACATAGCTCACACTTAATTTTCATTTGAGATCAAAACACATGTGTAAAGATAACATATATGAACACATAATAAGAAACCATTCATGTACAAACACACCGTAATAGATACACCATTCTTGTAAAAATTTGTTTTTTATAAATATAATGATACTGAGGCAAAAAATATGAATCCAAAAAGCTTTTAGTACACAAATGAAGCCAATAAGATTTAAGTACATCAAAAAGGTAAAAAATGTGAAAATATTTAAGTTTTCAGTATAATAGTACAATCAAACACGATTTGTCACATGCCCCAATTTTGCAAAAATAATATTATCATATTTGATTTTATTTCAAGACAATATGTTAAATTTTATGCTAAGTTGTAATTGATGACTCAGCAGAGTCAAGGATGTTGAATGTAATTATGAATATTTTAACTATAAATAAATAAAAGTGGAGACAACAGCTTGGGAGAGCTGTTAAAAGAGTGTTTATTGGTCAAGTTGGTGGAGGAGACTGGGTGGAGAGCAAATAGACAAGTGGCAGCATCCTCAAACACTTCCAACATTGCAGGTGGCAACCTCCCTACATTTGGGGTCATGATCCCCCAAGAAAGTGGGATCAGAGCAGGTGGCTCAATTAATGACAACTGACCCAAAAGACCTAGGCAATCTTAATAAAAATGCCCATTGAAGAGAGCTGAGGCTGCTCATTCGAAGAGGAGGATCATTTCGGTGAATGTACTTCAGAGGATTTCATTGGGAAGGGAATTTTGTGGAAGGTGTTTGAGGGGTTAACTGCAAAAGTGATCTAGTGCAGCTTTTTCGCTAAAGGATCTTACTGCTGAGTGCAGAGTGAATACTGAGTCATTGGACTAGTATATTGTTGCTTGCTCCACCAGTTGCTTGCTCCACCAGTGCTCAGCCAAGGAGACTAGGAACAGCTCGGCGGTCCTGAGGAGATGTTGTTTGAGCGCTCTCCAGGAGTTGGTAGGGAGGAACGGCCTCCCAACGCTGTTTTTGTCCAGCTTAAACAAGTTCTACAGTCTTTTATTTTACTGTGTTAAAAGTTTATATGTGAGACTGATTGATTAATGAATGGTTAAATGTTTAGTAGTAATCTAATAGAGATTGTAATCTTTTAGTTATTTGAAATATTGAATCTGTAATTGATGAAAAATAATCCTAACCTGTGTTTTTCTACATCTCGAATGGACCAAACCGTACTCCAGCACAAGTAGTGTAATTAGGTAGGTGTAGGATATGATAGACATCTGAAATGAATAGTTGTATTATGCATTCAATAATATTAGAATAATTTGTTTCTGCATGTAGCTTGTTATCAGAGAAGAGTAATATCCTGTTAGTTAAGTTTATGGTTTAACTAGATTGTTGTTGTAAGAATGCTAGAAAAGAAATAGCCATAATACTTTACAGATAGCAGTTTATTATAATATCGAGTTATTCAAATAGATAAGTTATTACTTTTACACAGTACTTTACTTTGGAAATCATATTATTAACCAGTAATCGAGGAAATAGAAACAACCCAGATAAAACACATATCTTGTTCTGCTAAGCAAAGATATCAGTATGGTTTATTTAGTTTATTTACCGACACTATTTACTGACTTAATCTGCCAATATTCGAACCCTAAGAAGGGTATAATAACATATTTAAATTCTAAAAAGACAAATTATTACTGAGATGAAGAACATCTTAACAAAGAACTTAAGTAATCCTATCGGTATTTTATATAATAAAAACAACTAGAATACAATAGTAACTAACGTTTAATTAAATGATTATTTTAATAAGGAATTGTTCTGAAAACTTTTACAAATAGATTATACATGTAAAGGAGTGATTATAGGGTCGAAACCCTTATTTCATTTCCTTGTAATCTAAAAGAGAAATAGTTAAGCTCTTAGAAATATTATCACTAAATAAACCAAACTAATGCAAACTGGTTACAGTCTTTATTAATAAAATGTATGTACAAATACAAACTTAGGAAATTATAGTATATACAGATAATAGTATTGACATAAACAATATTGTTTACAAATTAAGAACTCACTTAAGCAAAATGAAGGATTCTTTTAAAAACAGAGATTTCTTTCAAGAAACCCTAACTTGGAAATACTTGAGTCATTAAATAGAAGTATCATGACTGGAAACAGTCTTAAATTCTATTCATAGTAATCTAATCTAATTATTAACAGTAAAGAAATTATTATCTTACAAGTTAAATAGGGTAAAAATCCTAGCCCGTAATTCTGAGCAAAAATTATCCAATGATCATTTAATATGCAAAACCATTACAGTCGTAACTTAGGGTAAGTAATAAACTTATTCTTTTTATAATAAGCATTAAAAGGAAATTTTATTTCATTCACACATAGATAAAAAAAATAGTACATAAATGAAAACGAATCTAAGCTAAAGACAGACTGTCTTAAAAGATATTTACATTACTTCAATGAACCCGAAGGCTGAACATAAGTCAAAACTTAACAGAGTACAAAACATCAGCTAAGAGCCGAGCACCCATATCATGATATGGAGAATAAACAAGTATTAACAAAATGTTGCAACACTGTAAGTTCTTCCTTAATACAAGAGGAGAGCATTACAAGTTACGGCATTAAGCCGAAGTCACCTTGCTAAAAGTAAGGGTTAAAAACCAAAACAAAAACTATAAAACGAAGAACAACAACCCAAGACTGGGAACGACATGGTCGTGACTTCTTCCAACTGCAAAAGTCTATACAAGCAGGGATAACCATATTTCGAAACCAGAGCTTACCGCAGACTCTTCATTGAGCCATTTGAGAAGTGTGACTGTCAAATGTGGAGACGAGTTAACCCTGCAATATAAAAAACCAGAGTTTAATTAAAATAAAGAAACCCTTATGCAGAATGGAAACAGTAAATCTTGCTAGGTTTTAATTATAATTATTTACCTCAGCTGGAAGTAAAAATGATGGAACCTCAAAGAAATAACAACACCACGACCAGTGTTAAGTAGAGTCAAACCCTCATACTCGTCGAGGATAGAGACGACGGGACTTTAGTTCAAAATCACACTGAAAGCAGTGGCAAAGGTGAGCCTGGGAAATGGCCACAAAGGATGTCAAACAAGCATGAAGTCAGACTGTCACCAACATGTAAGCGGAAAAACCAAACTCCAAAACCCTACAACGAAATAGCTTAACAATCATACATGTTGAGCTCAACCTTTCACTAGTGACAGACAATGATAGAAAAGCAGCAAAGGGAGCTACAGGCGAGTCGTAAATCCAATTGCAAGGAGAGCAGTGAACCCTGACCGAATAAAAGAAATCAGAGTGGAAGCGGGTAACAGAACCCAGCTCAAGGGAGTAAGGCACGACAAACGCAAACGTTGAAACCACTGTAACTAAATTTCACTCACGGCCGCCATGGGAGCTTGCAGAGCAGCCCGAAGGGCAAACACAAAAGTCGGAGCTAGAATAAGCCAAGGGTTAGGGTTGATGGATATTTATACGATCAGTGCATGGCCAAGAATTTTCCACGTGGCCGCAATAATAAAAATCATGCAGTGGGTCGATTTTCCATAGTCACCTGCGATCAATTTAATAATCAATTATTTCCCAAATGATTTCATCAAACAACATATAAACAATATAGTTTGCTTGGATATCATGTCTTACGATATTTGTTTTAACGTATAGTGATTAGCTCATCATTGGCGTGGAAATGCAATGTTATAGTAACGTTGACATAGCACATAAATATAATCTTATAGTCTCATGACCCAAAGTCCTTGCATCAAACTTGGTGAGCAACGTTGTAAGCTTATGCTAGTAATTATCGTTGGGTTATATATCAATGTTAAAGTTTATGCTAAGAAATTAACGTTGAGAAATGTATAACATATATATGTATCAACCCTTTTAGAGTATAGAGGTATATAGTAATAACAATGCTATGATATAAGAGTATTATTATCTAGGTTTTTCCATTGACAATTCTAGTCAAATGTGTGATGGTTAGCATATGACTAGTGTAGTTAAATGGTATAAAAACTATCTAAAAAAGTATAGTTACTATTACATTGTGGTGTATGCTTGTTACACCCTATCAACAGTATTTAAATTGAAAACATGGCATCGCATCGTTTAGGTAGATTCATAGATAATTTGCAAGTGCAACGCTATTAAAAACTTATATGTTGATAAACAAATAGTTTATGCATGATTATAAGTCTTAGAATCTATCAAATTAAATGATAGCAACTGTGAAGTGGCAAAGTGTAATGTAAGAACATTCCTATGATTCTTTACATAGTTCAGATCGATTAGATCTTTCAGCATTTGGCTGATCCGCTTTTCAAACATAACTACATTAGTAGGATAGTTTCATGCTTTTACCAAAATGCTGGAGTTAACTTAAAATAGAAGGTTGACTTTAAAAGGAAACACCAACCTCTGTTTAGAGACAGTAATTTAGTGTAAGAATGTACTATAGAATACCAAGAGGTGCATTTTAAAAATTAAAAGATATCAAGCAGATAAGATTAAAAGTGCAGAGCCAAAGAATTAGTCATTGTCGCTTCGTACTCTAAAGAAAGAAACATAATCATTTGAACTTCATCTACAAGAGTAACTGAAGAAAACAAATTGTTTTTACCTCACGGAAGTTGTTGGAATACAACAACTTATTTTACTAAGCTTATTTAGTTGCAAATAGAAATACTGCGAAAGAAACATAATCATTTGAACTTCATCTACAAGAGTAACTGAAGAAAACAAATTGTTTTTACCTCACGGAAGTTGTTGGAATACAACAACTTATTTTACTAAGCTTATTTAGTTGCAAATAGAAATACTGCTGGATACTCTATAAAAACTAAAGCATTATTCTTTCAAGCATACCTGTAAAACTGTAAGAACAAGTAATCTTTCTGCATTAGCATAAATGCTAAGTAAGCCCCGGATTCCAAATCAGATTCCACCTACTTGTCATAAATAAATTTCATCAGTAAAACTGAAAGTAGAAAAAATGCGCAAGTTAAACTAAATCTTGTTTCAAAACGGAACTGCTGAGATAATATAATTGATATTATGTAAAACTAATCTATTAACTGTTTCGTTTATTGCTAACCTTTAACTGTTAGTAAACCGTAGTTCCAATATTTTATGTTATTTCAAAATTTTAAATTTTTTGTGAAAATTTGGGGTTTTGACACGATTCCTAGCTAGTCCTCATGCTCGCGGAAACACATAATAGCACGGGATACCCTACGGAGTAATATCCCAAAATGGATCGAAATTCCTGCAGTACGACATTGATAACGTTAGGGAAGGTCATCAGTAGAGATGCCCATAAATCCAACTGTCGCCCTCTACGGGTTCTCCTTGATCTCCTACATCTCCTCTCCATCCTCGATGTTCTGAATCATGATCTCTCTCATCGCTCGTCGCCTCTTGATAAGAAATGCTCCATCCAGTCGTGATGGCCCAATGTCTGCAATATAGAATATGGTGTCTTAGTATTGCAAAAAAATTAGGAAAATATCACAAAAAATTACAAAATATCACAAAAATAATAAAATATACCAGAAAATGGAAGAACAATGAAGAATGGGACCTTTCTTACCTCTTTCATCCCACTGGTCATTCTCGGGAAGGGGCACATCAGGGTCTCCTTGGAAGTTCGTCCTTGAGTAGACGTAGTCCTCCACCATAAGGAGCTCATCATGCAACCATCGAAATAACACAAACCCACAAGTCACTGTGGGTCTGCCTCCTTTCCCATGTCAAGGCATAGCCTCAACCAATCTCATCATGCATGGGTTCTGTGGCTCAAGAATGTTAAGTGGCACCTAT
This sequence comes from Pseudotsuga menziesii, assembly GCA_001517045.1. NCBI lineage: Eukaryota > Viridiplantae > Streptophyta > Pinopsida > Pinales > Pinaceae > Pseudotsuga > Pseudotsuga menziesii. The sequence goes on along the minus strand of LPNX010859439.1, from coordinate 1,143,769 downwards.
GGGTGAGCAGAGTAACTCTCTCGGGGAAGGAAGGTACCACTATCACATCGTAGAAAAATTACTTAAGTTCCCCTTGACGACACATGGTTAACTTGTCTTTGAGGATTACCAAAAGCCCCTCACTCTAGTTAAAGATTATTGGAGCCATGCACTCCAACGCATACAACACATGAGAATGTGTGGTTTGGTGGGAATCTTGGATACCCTACACCTTATCAATCGTGAATAAAATGATCCTCAATGGCCTATCTGTCACATGTTTTATCGGGATCTTTCCCACTTGGGACCTCGTGTCGATCGCACAATATTCGTTAATCAAGACATCAATTGTCATCTCTCCTCCCCTCGGTCGGGAGAGTGACATTGGATTCCCTTGCTTAGAGAGACGAGTCAGGAAGTATATATTCTCCACATCCAATGTAAGGCTGTGGGTCCCCGCCTGAAAATGTTGTTGTTTCGAGTCTCGCATTGTGATCACATGGTCTAATAATCAGACATGGGCCTTCATGCCTTGAACCCTGAAGAATTTTAAGAGTCTACATTCTCTTAATTCCAACAACGTATTTGGATCGTTGATGGCTTGCACACCATCCAATTCATGCTCTCTTTCCTTACAATTGACCATTGTGTCTTTAAGAACCTGTGGAATACCAATGAATAATCCATTATAAACATTCTATGAAAAAAAAAGGTTTATTGCTTAAAACTATTGTTTTGGAATTTAGGGGGGCGTTGACGCTTTGTCTTTGAGTGAACAGGGCACTGGTGCTCAAACCCTTTGAGTACAGAGTGGGGCAGACTCTCTTTCCCCTTTTGGTAAGTGCGTTGATACACCTCCCAAAAGGGATAAGAGTGTCACCTAGGGCGCGTGCACTCTTAGCTCCCAAAAACACCAACTTGAAACCATGAAAAAGCTTAATAAAAACTTGAAATTTTTCTATCAAACTAAAGGGGAGAGGCAGAGCATCTACATGGACCTAACGAATCGATGAATGGATGGTTGTAGCTTTCGCAATCTCCATTGCAAAATCATTATAAAAAGCACTCTTTCACCCAAAACTCAAATTGTAATGCCTTTTTACTATTGATCCTTTTTATATTATTTTTTGATAATAAAAAAAAGTGAAAAATAAATTTTAATTGGTTAAATATTGTTTAAATTTTTTTACCATTTTTTTCTAATGTTTTGAATGTGAAGGTATTCTAATGATCATTTTGGAGATTACAGGACTAGATTGGACATTTTTTTGGCTACGAAGGAGTGTCTTTTTACTTTTTCGTACTCCATGTCAAATTGAAAAAGCTTATGAGCGTTTTTTTACACCCTAGCCGTGTTCATTGAAAACCAAGAAAAAGGTTTCGAGTCTACTTTTATCATTTTGTTGGACTCGTAAAACCTAATACGAAAAAGGAATCCCCCCTAGACTCATCTTTAAGCTCTTTTCAGACTCTCTAAATATGAAAAGATCACCAAGCAAACTTGTTTCTTTCACGCTTGTAAAAGTATTTGAAAGGTCGTCTATCTGGTGATATTTTACCCCTTTTTTTTCTTCAGATTGTTTAGACTCATTTATGAAAATGGTACACTCTAGCTCATAGGGACCAAAACTTATGAAAATATCTTTTTTTGGACCTTGGGACTAAACTTACGAAAATATCCATCTTGGAGTTTTCTTTAGTCATTTGAGACTCTCTTAGACATGAAATGACAATCGAGTTTACCAGCTTCTTCGGACTTGCAAAATTTTACGATGAAGGACTCTTTTCTAGGAATGAACCCATCCTTTCTCAAGTTCATAAAATATGTGAGATTGGACTCATCCTAAGGTAGCTAGATGGAGCGTTTTTTACCCTTTTCTAACTCATTAAAAATCAAAGAGGTACTCATCCATCGTGATGGAGAAATTAAGGAAACGAGAAAACATTTTTTCATTTGTATTAATTGCCGCTTATAGTCGCCCTTGAACATGGTACATGTATGCATTTCGTTCAAGTAGCTGGGAAATCATCTTGTCATCAAGTCGATCCACTTTCATTAGTCATTTTACTCCTTTGAGTTAATTCAAAGAATGCATCGCCATGTCTTTGCATTATGTATGGTATCTGCTTCCTTGAGTCAATGCTGCCAAGTCACTTGTCGTGCCATTCAATGTTTAAGGAGTGTCTTTACCACAACCTACCTCTGCAATTACCTTACCTTCCTTTGAGTCAGTCATATCTAAGTTAGTCCCATGGTTGTTCCATAATCAAAATCACTTCAAAATTACTTATGTTCCAAGTTTCGTGTCGATGATGGGGGAAACATTATGGCCCTCCTTGGACAAGTCTATTCCTATTGACACAAACACATCATCCATGAATTAGTATTAAAAACCAGTTAGTACCTTTAAGCATGCATGCCTGAATGGTAGGTTTCCTCGCTTTCGACAGTAGGCTTTCATCATTAGCTCCTGATTGAAAGATTCAATCGATTGTTCGATTGCAACTCATCTATTCACATTCAAGGGAATGTACTGGGGTACCTTGGGAATCATTGACATTAATGGTGATTTCCCTCGCACTTGTTAACAATATACATAAATGAGTGATAATCAGGTGGTTTATACCATGTTTTACATAAAAAAAATCTATTCACATGGATACAATCGTACTATTTGGTATTGGGATGAAGACCCTGGGTATTTAGGCATTCACATGAATATTTACCTATACCTAGGTTGTGATGGAGTATTTTTTATCAAGTCATTTCATGGATCCACAATGTATGTATGGTGGATCTGCTTGAGTTTGAGTCATGATGACATGGATCTACAGTGTATGTCTGGTAGCTATGTCCAATTTTGAGTCTTGTTTTTCATGGATCTACAATGTATTTTTTATAGCCATGATTAGGTCATTGTATATGTATATGTAGTGTATTGATCGGCAGCCATGATTTGATTCAGATAGTATATAACTCAGAGTATCTGGTAATGTAGGAAGTCTTCACTCGTTATTCTTTTTCCTCTACTGCCAAATAACATCTAGCAAAGTATTTCACCTATCACCTCTCTCTAGCTTCATACTTTGGGGGGAATTCGGTCACATCTAAATATTGTCACATTTCATAATTCTGTGAAGTTTATATGCCAAAACACCTTTTGGAGGAATTTTTCCTTGCTAGAAGCCATGTCCTAGGAGCTCTAGCGCACCTTGTCTCTTGACATACGGCGTCATGCAAGCCTAATGCCTCTTGCTAGTTGACATAAATCATTGGTGACACTCTTTACCTTTGGGCAAAGAGCGTCGTCCATTCTTGACGTTGGTTTCTAGTATGCAAAGAGCGTCAACTCTCACAAAAACACAAACAAGGGAGATTTAGAGAGCCTTCTATAAGAAATCCCTCGTGGAGGCTTATCCCAACCGATCAGATTAGGTGGCACTCACACCCTAACCTCTAGAGATGATCTATCACCTTCCTCCAAAATAATGTCAACTCATTTCATCTCCCTTTGTCCTATATAAGAAAGCTCACCCTCATGAATGAGGGAGGACCAGAAAAGTACCTTTATGCTATTGGAATTACTCTAGGTGTGGGAGGAAAAGAGTTTGGATATTGAGTGAGAGGCTTGTAGAGTTTGTAAATCAAAATATCGCGTGGAGAAGAAAAACACCAAATCTTGGTTGCAATATTTCCATCTATTTCATTAATGCAATATGTTTTCTCTTTCTTGTCAACTTTGTGTAATTTATGAATCATTCTTTATCACCTTTCTCTTCGGTCATTGATATAGATTAGCTTGATTATATTATATGTTTCCATTGCTTTCTCGGCTCTAATTTTTGCAGGTTATTCGAACATAAACTGAGCTAAGGATCTCTAGCTAGCAAGGACAACATTCAAAAGGAAGGTAAATGTTTCATTACGACCAAGTGATATTGCCAACTCTAGGAAAAGGATTTCATAGTTCTATTTGCTTTGTTCTAGATCTAACCCATTTAGACTAGGGAAACAATTCATGTCTGGACCTATCAAGGGTTTCCGCTAACAACAATCTAATGCAAAAAAGTAACTTCTCAATAAACCAAGGAAATGGGGAAAACCTCATGGGACCCCCCCCTCCCTGCCCCCCACCCCCCCTCTTAAAATAAACAGTGAAACTAGGAATAGTAACTGAATCAAACATTCACACCAAGAAGAGATATGAGATAAGGAAATATCTTTTCAATGAAATATTTTGTGAATATGTCCGCAACCTGCCCCTTTGCAGGGCAGTAATGTAGAATGATAACCTTACTATGCACTAGTTCTCGGATGTAGTGCATGTGGACTTCAATGCATTTAGTCTGCTGCTTCTGTACTGGATCACTGGATATTTTAATTGCACTTTGATTATCATAGAAGAGGCCTACTGAAGAAAATGTGTGAATGCCAAACTTTGTGAGAATCTCATGTAGCCAAACTGCATGAATAGCTACATTCACAACCCCCCGATACTCTGCTTTAACTTAAGAGAGAGCAATAATTGCTTGATTCTTGCTTGACCAGTAGATTGGTCCAGATCCCAACATGAACGCAAATCCCAATGTAGATTTTCTATCAGTATTGTCACCATCCCAATCCGAATTAGTAAAACCAACTAGATATAGCTGAGCACCAACATAATAGTGAATCCCAAACTCTCTAATGCCATGCACATAATACAAAATGTGATTTGTTGTCTTTAAATGCATCTCATGTGGCTCATGCATGAACCTAACAACAACACTCACAACATATAATAAGTTTGTTCTTGAATGAGTAAGGTGTAATAAGATACCAATCAACTGTGTGTAGAGAGTACTATCAACCATGGGTGTAGAACCACCTTCTACAAATATAATGCTAGATAAGAAGGGAAAGGATGTTGCTTTTCAACCAATCATGTGGGATATTCTGAGAAAATATCCTATGTATACGGGCTGAGTAATCATGATCACTGAAGAACGTTTTTTCACTTCAAGGCCAATAAAATACCTTATCAACCCTAGATCTATCGTCGAGAATGCCTTGTTCAAAGTTGACTTGATATTCCTCAATCCAATAGCTAAGCCACTAGTAATGAGCAAGTCATTGACATAAAGTACAATCAATAAGAAGCAACCTCCCTTCTGCTGCATGTAGACATTGCAATCAGATTTGTACCTTTCTAACTTCTGTGGCAGTAAGAAGGCATCCATCTTGGCATATCATGCCCTTGGGACTTGGTTGATACCATACAGAGGTTTCCTTAGTTTGCAAACCAAGAAGGAATATTCATTGTACCCCTCAGGTTGTCTCATGTAGATCTCTTCTTCAAGGTCACCATTGAGGAAGGCACTCTTCACATCCATGTGATGTACGTCCCACTTCTTCGAAGCTACAATGGCCAAAACCAGGCTTATGGAATCCATTCTTACAACATGAGTGAATGTTTCATTGTAGTTCAACCCATGAACTTATGAATACCCTTTTGCAACTAATCGATCCTTGTACTTTGTAGTGGATCCATCTGCAATTAGTATGATCTTGTAGATCCATTTTCACTAAACTAGCTTTCTCCCAGGAGGCAAGAAGACACGTTCCCATGTCTGGTTGTCTTGTAGCAAATCATATTCATTATTCATAGCTTCCTGCCATCTTGGATCATGTAAATCCTCTATGTAGGACTGTGGATTAGACCCCAACATCATGAAGCACCTCTCTGGAAGAAGTGGATCTGTATGGAAGAGCACAAGGTTTTCATTCTAAAATTGAGATCTGGTTCTTCTTTTGTCAAATGGATCCCCAACACTGTTCTCACCAGCTTCAATGAGTTTTTGGGCCCATTTAGGCCTTGGATTGGGAGCAAGAGCTGGATCTAGATCTAGATATGCTTGAGCTTCATTCTCAATAGCAAGATCTTGATCTTCTTGATCCTCCTTCGGACTCTGGATATGAAACATTAGTAGAGACATCACCATATGCAAATGGAATTGATTAAGCATTTATACCTTCCTCTTCGGTTGGCTGTAGATCATGCAATGGATCTTCATTGAATTGGACACTTCGCTCTATCAAGCATCTTCTGGTTGCAATCTCCATCAATTAGTAATCTTTTGCATCATCTGCATATCCCATCAGAAATCATTCGCTACTTTGAGATTGGAACGATTTCCTCTTGTCAAATGGAATTGTGGGCCATGATTTGGAACCAAAAACCCCCAGATGTGAGACATTGGGCTTATGTCCCATCAATGCTTCGAAAGGAGTGACCCCAACCATTGACTTATGAGGCACTCTGTTCTATATGTACAAAGCACAATTCACTGCTTCATCCCACATATCTGATGGAATATTTCTTGCTTCAAGAAGGAATGTACCCATCTCTTTCAAGGATATGTTCTTCCTTTCAGCTACACCATTTTGTTGTGGTGTGTATGGGAATGGATGTTGCATTTGAATACTTGTCGAAGCACACAGTTTCTAGAATTCTCTTTTGATGTAATCTCCTCCATTATATGATCTGAGTGCTTTGATATTCTTCCCAAGAGTGTTCTAAGCTAAGGCTCTGAAAACTTTGAAGATTTCAAACACCTTAGACTTCTACTTGAGAAAGTAGATCCACCAATACCTTGAGTAGTCATCAATGAAGGTCACAAATAATATGGATCCATTCATGGATGTTGTAGGCATTGTTCCGAAGACATCACTGTGATCCAAATAAAGTGTATAGGAAACTCTTCTTTCCTTCCCAACCTCATACACTCTCTCTGGATGCTTACCTACCAAGCAACGATTGCATGCACCTTGAGAGGAGTTGATGAGAGGCAATCCCTCAATCATCTGTTCATTGTGCAGCTGCTATAGATATTTGAAATTTAGATGGCCAAATATTTCATGCCAAATCTTGGTTGTATCATTAGCATGAGTCAATAGGGCACTTGGATATGAGTTGGGAAGAAAATGAGAAAAATCATATGCCTCGAAGGCATGATTTGCAACTCCTTTTGCTATTAGGTTCCAAGTAGAGATTTTTTAGATCTTGACTGAGTTAGGATTAAATATGACTCGCTTGGGTGAGCCTGTATGGGTCATCTGATATATAGACAAAAAATTTGTTTATAGGGAGGGCACATAGATGACATTTTTGAACACTCCATGCTCAAATTGAATTGAACCTTTCCCAACAGGTGGGATTTGAGAGTCATCTTCCATGTGTATACTAGGACCACCAGAGAGATCCAGAGAATAGAATATTTTTGAACACTCCATGCTCAAATTGAATTGAACCTTTCCCAACAACTGGGATTTGAGAGTCATCTCCCATGTGTATACTAGGACCACTAGAGAGATCCAGAGAAGAGAATGATTATTTGGAGGCAACCATGTGATTGGAGGCTCCAAAATCAATGAGAAAAGATTGTGATTGAGAGAAACCTACCTTTAGTGCAAGGCATCTCTCATGATATTTAGTATTGTTTCTACGATCAGGCTTCCTTGCGCCTTCGGGAAGGGAAATATTGTTTCATTCAAGAAGTCTAGACATTTGGTCTATGGTTTTCTTCACACATAGGTTCTTTGGTTGATTCCCTCTCTTACCGTATGAGCACTTGGTATTTTAAAACCTTTTGTGCTTGTCCTTCTTGGAACTTGAGGCTCCTCCTGAAGGATTATACTTCTCCTTAGGTTTGATATCAATGTTTTTCTTTTCCTTGCCTTTATGATTCCCTTTTTCTTACGCATTCTTGGTATCCCCAACCAAGAGAGCTTCATTTTTGGAGGCTTTAAGGGCTCCCATCTGTATCAATTTATCTTGTTCAGGAATAAGAGATTTTGTGAAGGCATCAAGAGTTGGCATTCACCAATTTGGAGTTGTCAGTCTCCTGGAATGAAAGGTGGATATGAACACTAAGAATTATGGGACAAGTTTGCTCATAATAGAGAGCACCAACTGTTCATCCTTCTTGTCAATCCCACACAGCTTGCACTGCATGACCAAGGATTTGAATTTGAAGAAGAATTGTTGGATGGTTTCAAAATTGTTGGGTTGAAGAGCAATAAGTTTATTCTCCAGAATATGTCCTCTCAACTCATTCAAGCTTCTGCCATTCTTCTTTTGGATTTTTTAATCCATCAAGGTGGAAGAGTAACTGCCTGGAGATATGAATGCACATGAAACAAAATGTTTCATCTAACTTGTTCAGATACTTCGACTTCTCTAAAGGTTGTTGGGGTTTGACCTCCTTTCCCATAGTGACCTTGTACATAACTTTGTTATGCAACACAATCTGCATATCATCCCTCCAATCAATATAGTTGAAGGGTGTGAGAATCCTGGGTGTCAAGGTTGTTGAATTCTCTATTTTGCGGCTTCGGGAGCAACACAATTCTTTGGAATTCGTTAATTTACCTGCAAAAAAATTAAATCAATTCGAATGCAAACCAATTCAATCACTCTCTACTTCAACAAGTCCACATTATCAAGGTGCTTCACACCTAGCTAGACTTCTCTGGATAAATCCAGAGGGAGCAAGGCACATATACCAGGAATTATGTGGAACCCAATTGCTTCTGGTGCACCAGTGGAAGTTTTTGAGGATTGAAGTTGGCCTAATTACCTGTTGTGATACCATGTTTAATTTAACAAAGATTTGGGATCTTTAGGTGGATTTAACCTCATTGTGAAAGAAGATTGAAGGAGGAATAAGAAATATAACGGACAATGATCAAACAATCATGGTGAGATTAAACTGAGAAGAGACAACAATTTGACAATATAACATTAATCTCATAATCATTAAACTGTATGTAATACATCCATGATACAATAAAGGAAATTAAAATCATGTAGGAGTGATTAGAATTCCATGACTTGGACTGACTAGATCTAGAGATCACTAACTGTGAAAAAACCACCACTAGAGGCTCACTAGTGCAACTATGGACATCTAAATCAGTTCACAATTAGTTAATTGACTAAGGTAGGTGAGCAACGGTGCCTAAGTGCCTTAAATCATGAAAACGTGGTGCTAGTCTAACTGAAGATGAACTAATTTATGCCCATTGAAGCATAACTCAACACCGACTAGGGTGAACTCATGGTGGGACTCCCAAGATTCAGTGTGGGTTCCTAAATTATAGGGATTGGGAGTCTGGAGCTCCCAAACTCATGCAAATTGGTGCATCGGGTGGTAGCTGGGACCTAAATGACTTCGCCATGGCACTAATGAAGTGGCAACATAATTGTAAGCTAGGAAATGACATTTAGTCTATGGTGGTCAAGGGAGGATTATATATTGCCTCATATGATATTTGGACTTGGATCATGTGATATTTAGACTTGGCTCATAAGATATCTTGATTGGGATGGATTGGATGGAACCGCATTTTGCCAATGCAAATTGTCACCATAAAATCATTATATGTTTGGATGAAGACATGAAACCAAGTCAAATAAAGAGAATTGCAAAGCTGGTATCTATTAGACAAATCTCATCCATGTAAATAAATAAATGTATTAGGAAGGGTTGGAAGTTGTCCTCAATCCTTGCTAAAGCATTAACAACTAACACATAACCATCTATTGCAGAGTATGTCGTATTGCAGAGTATGCACTATTGCATAAGTTTGAATATGTATTCCAATATGTACCAATATTAGCCCCTAAGATGGATACCAATTTCACAATCGATTTGGTATCGAGAACCATTCCTATATCCAAAGCTCCTTACAGAATCAACACCCCCAGTTGAAGGAATTTCAAATGCAATAAGAATAATTGTTGATAAATGGGTACATACACCCCAACATATCACCATGGGGAGTGCCTTCCTTCTTTAGTAAAAAGAAAGATGGTACCTTGAGTTTGTGTGTGGATTATATATAAGTAAATAAGGCATTGATTAAGAACCTATATCCATGACCAAGGATCGATGATATATTCAATCAATTATGAGGAGAATGAGTCTTCTCTAAGATTGACTTGAGATTAGGTTATCACCAAGTGCGCATCAAGGATGAATATATTAGAAAAAATGATTTCAAGACTAGGACATGCATTATGAGTATACGGTCTTTCCTTTGGACTGAAAAATGCACCAACCACATTTATGTTCCTGATGAATGGCATATTCAAATAATTTATAGATAAAATCATTTTTCTATTCTTGGATGACATATTAATTTATTCCAAAACAGAGGAAGAGCATGAGGAACACCTGAGAATAACTCTGCAAATTCTAGGAGAGAATCAACTGTATGTTAAGCTAAGTAAGTGCACATTTTACCACAACTAGTTGTTATATCTAGATCATATTATCCTAGAGGAAGGAATGACTGTAGATCCGGCTAAAATAAAAGCTATACAAGAATGGCTCACTCCTATAAATGTGTCTAAGGTAAGGTCTTTCTTGGGATTGGCTGGCTATTACAGGAGTTTTGTTGAAGCTTTCTCCAAAATAACAAATCCTATTACATATTTACAGAAGAAGAGTGTGAAATTTAACTGGATCTAGAAACGTGAGGATAGTTACAAACTTCCGAATAAGCTACTCACATGTGCACCAATTTTGAAGATTGTGAATCCAGACAAGGAGTATGTAGTATGCACATATGCATCTCTAGAAGGACTTGGTGGAGTTTTGATCCAAGAAGGGAATGTGATTTGTTATGAATCACGAAAACTGAAGGACCATGAAAAGAAGTATGCTACCCATGATCTAGAGCTAGAAACTATAGTACACGCTATGAGAATATGGAGGCATTACCTCCTAAATAACATATTCGAATTGAGGTCAGATCATCACAATTTAAAATATTTATTTGAATATCCTAACTTGAATGCTCATCAAGCTAGATGGATGGGATTCCTGAGTGAATTCAATTTTGAAATCAAGCATATCAAGGACAAATAAAATCGAGTTGCATATGCACCTAGTAGAAGGAATCAACTGATGATGATGACAACCATAAGTGGTTCGAAAATATATTTAAGGAGTAGATTGTTAGAAGGATTGACTTCTAATTAGGGCTATCTATGAGTTAAGACATCTTATAGTCAGGCAACGTACCATTGAATATATGCAGTATAGTTTGAGGAAAGATGTAATTTTCATGTAGAGTGATAAAATTTGCTTTCATGATAAGGATGAATTAAAGAAAATCATTCTAGAGGAGATGCATAATGTTCCCTATGCAAGCCATCCTAGCTATCAAAAAACCCTTACAACTGTGAAGAAGGAATATTTTTTGTTGGGCATGAAGAAAGAGGTGGAAAGGTTTATTGCTAAGTGCATTAAATGTCAAAGGGTTGAAACATATCGTAGACATCCTGCGGGTCTATGACATCCATTGTCAATTCCATAATAGAAGTGGGACATGTTAACCATTGAGTTTATCACTAAGTTTCCAAGAACAAGGAAGCAACACGACTCCATTATAGTGGTGGTCGATAAATTAAAAAGTATGATCGTATTATAATTGTGTAGTCATCATTTAAAGCAGGAAAGTTTGTAGAGATTTATATGAAGGAAATTTCCAAACTACACAGGATTCTGAAGGCAATTGTTTCAGACTGAGCTTCCAAGGTCACTTCGAACTTTTGGAAGGGTTTGTTTAAGGAGTTTGGAACCAAACTCAATCTCAACACAACCTATCATCCACAAATGGATGGGCGAGTTGAACAAGTTAATCAAGTCATTGAAGACATGTTGAGTATGTACATAATGGACATACATACCAAGTGGGAAGAATACATGTATTTGATAGAGTTTTCCTATAACAACGGATACCAAGGATTGTTGAAGATGAATCCACTTGAAGCATTATATGGAAGAAGGTGCAATGTTCTAGTGAATTGGGAAAAACATGTGGAAAGGTTGGTATTTGGACCCAAAATGCTATAGGAAATGGAAGAAAAAGTGGCCAAAATCAAGGAGAATTTGAAAGTGGAACAAGATAGGCAGAAACGTTATGCTGACAAGGGAAGATTGTTTAAAGAATTTCAAGTGGAAGACAGAGTATTCTTGAAATTCAAAGGCAAAAAAAATTCATTAAGTATGGGTAATTGTAAGAATTTGGTAGCCAAGTTCTATGGACCATTTCAGGTCCTAAGTAGAGTTGGACCAGTAGCATATGAGCTCGACCTACCTCCCACTATTAAAGTGCATAATGTTTTTCATAGTTCATTATCGAAGAAGTATGTACATGATCTTAATCATATACTTGATTATTCTTTCATATAGATAGAACCAAAGGGAGAAATCCAAGTTCAACTAATTTGAATATTAGAAAAAAAGGACCAGGACACGCAACCATAGGGTCATATGACAGGTAAAGGAACAATGGACCCATTACAGTCATTAAAAAGCTACCTAGGAGATGGAGGAAGCTATGTGGACAGAGTACCTGCATCTATTTTGATGAATTAAATATTCTGAAAGTAAATATAAATTTTGATTTCATGTGTTTTGAACTACGAAACACCGAGGACAATGTTAATCTAAGGGGAGGGGAATGTAACACCCCTGTTTTGAACCCATTATTTAATGATGTAAATATTGTAAATTTGGATGATGAAAGGGCTATAGGTTGAACAAATGTGTTTTGCAAATTATTAATATAAAAATACAACTGGTTGTGGTTGAGGCAAACGCTAAAGAGAATGGGGACCTAAGAATTCACCAGTGGGAGGGAAAGGGGTTTGTTCATAACCTAAAGTAGGTAATAACATGACCATACCTAACTTTGAAGCTAATATATGATTTATCCAAGCTTAAATATTTCTACCTTTTTAAACATTATAATTAAGCCTATAAGTTAATAAAGGATTATTGACATCATGTTGGGGGCGTGTGTCTTTTGGAGAATACCACATGGGAAACATTGGCCATGCTGTTAAAAAACGTGCATGTAGGAAGAGTTATCTCTCCTATTCCTTGCAGTTAGAGGGTTGTGGATTGTCTTTTGTTATGGAGAGAAAACTGTATGCCTAGTTGGAGTATAGGTTTTGGAAAACCCATCATTCAACCTTGTTTATGAACTAAAACCAGTTAGTTGTGGGGCCTGGACTGTTATGTCGTACCCCTAGCTAATTTTATCAGTGAATTGGTGAACCTTGAGTGTGAACCTTCTTTGGTTGAAAATTTTGTGGCGTTGATAAATAATGGCGTGCCTAATGTACTCTAGTGAAGGGTTATCATTACAATGTGTCTGGAATAGAAGTCGAGTAATAATGTGCACTTATTGTTCTGGAAATGGTTGGTTCCAAGTTTCTATAGCTTGAAGAAAGAACATGTTCCATTTGGGTGGGAAATTGGCATGGTTTACCGTGTATTCTGCTCATATTCCTTTCTGCCAACCTTTAGCATTCTACTAGTTAATTCATAGTCTCAGCTTAAGGGTGGTACCTTGATGAGAGATTTGTGAGAAACATATCATATGGTTGGGTGGAGTGTGCCTCACATGTAGCTAGTTGCTCAAGCCATCATTTATACAGATAAGTACTTGTCACTCTATATCAATTTTAATATTACCTTGTATGTTTTTAATGGGTGAAAGGATCTTGGAGGATTTGTACTCTTAGAAGTGTTAGATATGAAATTACATCCTTGGAACATTTGTAAGGTAACACCTTACACATTTATCTTATTAGATAAATAAATATATTTTTATAATTGAATTCATGATTTTTACAATGCAATGGTTAAATGTTTTATATGACCATAAGTCAAATTGTTGTGTCTTCTCATTAGGAGACACAACATCTTAATAATTAGATAATTAATCCTTAAACTAATAATTAATAATTTACTAATAAATGTAATATGTGTTTGGTTTATTACAATTTATCCTACTCTGAAAAGATTCGTCCATGAATCTTCTATGAGAGTGTTGCAACTATAATTTTTTTTGCCACGAATAATGGTGCCACGGTTTAGCAGTTCTTGAAATAATTGGTCGCATTCCAATTCAAATCTTTTCATGCATATGATTTTGTAGATAAACGAATAACAATTATATGGAGTATTCTTTTGAGCTTCTAATATGATGGTGTTATTTTGATCTTCTAGTTTGATGTAGATTTCTGATATTTTTGCATGCTTTGATATGGTTTTCTTATCTGTAGCGGCAACTACTAATAATGTACTGACTTCCTTATCTTACGAGATTGGTTTAGTTGTTCCCGGGGAAGCTTTTGATGTTGAGATTCTAGAACATCTTGAGTTACGGCCACTGGTAGAATGTTCATCTCTTCATTTGTCGCAACATCTTCTGGGTTTTGTTCTTATACGTTATCTTGATTAGGTAATCCTGAAAGCTTTTTATTTTCATCATTGCATTCTTCTACAACTTCATTTTTTTATAATTGTTGTTAACAATGACTTCATTTTTAACCGTATTTTGTGTTTTATTATTACAATCTACGTCATTGTTGTTTTCTTTACAATTGATATTCATATTGTGATTGTCAATATCATCTTGATCTTTCATATCATTTTCTTCTACCTCTTATGTTTCATCGTCTTTGTTATCGTCTTCCTTAACAAGTCCTTGTCCTGTAGTTTCACTAGACAATTTTATATATTTGTCAGCTGGTGTATTAATGTGCCTTACTTCCCTACCTTGTAAGAAGCCATAGCGAAATTCTTGTAGATGTACATATTTTTTACTGAGTATCGTATTTTGAGGTTGGTAGTTGGGGTGTCTTTTGTTATCCCTCCCTAATTTTGGTGGCTTGAATATTTTGTGAGTAAGAAAATAAGGAGGCGGTTGTTTTGGCCTCCCTTCCTTTATGGTTGAAGTAGTGACTTTGGAATCTTCCCTACTTGAATATTTAGGAGTTGTTGTCGTACCTTGTTCATCTTTACTTAGGAACTTGGGAGTCGTAGTTTCTTCTTCTATTGTGTGTGTAAATGCAGTTTCCTGCTTTCCCTCACTTAAGCCTTTGGAGACCGTAACCACTTCTTCATAGGATTCTTCATAATTTTCTCTCAACCTTGGCTTGGTTTGAGAAATCAATTCTCCGAGGTCTGGTCTTGCTAAAAGTTCTTCCTTGATTCCATCTTCTTTTTCCGTGGGTGCAAAACCATCTTCCATCTCTTCCTTATTTGGAAATTCAGGGGTGTGACTTCTTCTGCTATTGTACATGCCATAATAGTTTCCATATTTCCCTCACTTGAGAAGTGAGATATTGTAGTCGCTTCTTCATAGGCTTCTTCATAATTTTCTCTCAACATTGGCTTGGTTTGAGCAATAAATTCTTCGGAGTCTAATCTTGCGACAAGCTCTTCCTTGATTCCCTCTTCTTCTGTCGTGGGTGAAAAATCAGTTTCCAGCTCTTCCTTATTTGGAAATTCAAGGGGTGTAACTGCTTATGTTATCGTAGGTGTCATAGAAATTTCCTGTTTACTCTCGCTTGAGAAATGAGATGTCGTAGCCGCTTCTTCTTCATAGGATTCTTCATCATTTTCTCTCGACATTAGCTCAGTTTGAACAAAACATTCTTCGGGGTATAATCTTACTACGAGTTCATCCTTGATTTCAATTGTGTCACTCGTTTCTTCTTGGTTGATTTCTTGTGTATTTTCATTTTTGTTTTCTGTTTCACATTCTTGCTTCAAATAATTTTTTATCATTTCCTTCTAAATATTAAAGTCTTCTTCATATTTTTTCCACTTTTTGTTTACTTTCTCGATTCCTTCAAAAAAATTATCCCGCAATGATGACATTTCTATCTTCAAAGTCTTGAGAATTTGAAAAAAAATGAATAATAATAATTAATTAATTATTATTATTATTATTATTATTGTTGTTGTTTTTATAAACTATATATATAGTTTAATATATAGTTTTTTTTAGATTTTGAAATGTTATAATAATAATAATAATAATAATAATAATAATAATTTAATAATGATTTTATTATTGTATATTTTTTTAAAATAGTGGGATTTAGGGTTTAAGGGAGAGAGTAATGGTATGGAAGAATTAGAAAATAAAACCATGGACTAGTTTTATACCAGCATAGATCCATCTTAAATGTGGCTCTACAAAGCGTCGAGAGAGATCAAATCTCTAGAGGTGCAAACCCTTCCTCTGCATTAACACTCCAAAAAAAGGTTTGCACCTAGAGAGGTTTGATCCCTCTCTGCGCTTGGTAGAGCCACCTTTCAGATGGATCTATGATGGTATGAATTCGAAAAGTATGAGCAAATTATTTTATTTCTAAGTGAAGATTGTCTATATAAATAATTATTTTAGATGCAAAAAACATTTCTTAAACTGAGTTTTTGAATGCCCGAGTCTTTAATAAAGACGTTTAGTAAACTAAGTTTTTGAATTAAAATTGTTTTCTGAGTGCTGAATATTTTTTATTGCAGGAGAGTTAGATAAAAACATTATTTGTGCCTCACCGTTGAAATGAAATGCTTTCCTATGAACACGTGTTACCTAAATATAAACAATTGGCTAAGTTTTTTAGCCTCAATGCATTAGAAAACGTGGGGTTTTAGTCTTTGCATGGCCAAAGAAAAACATTTTTCCTGAGCCAAAATGTTTGTGACGAGTTTTTTTAATCCTCAATGCCTGAGAAAACATTCTTGCTGGGTTTGAATCTTTGCATGCCGAAAGAAAAACGTTTTGCTTGAGCCAAAATGTTTGTGACTAAGCTTTTTATCCTCAACGCATGAGAAAACGTTTTAACAGGATTTTAATCTTTGCATTCCCAAAGAAAAACATTTTTCCTGAGCCAAAATGTTTGTGACTTGAGTTTTTTTTATCTTCAATGCCCGAGAAAACATTCTTACTGGGTTTTAATCTTTGCATGCCAAAAGAAAAACGTTTTGCTTGAGCCAAAACGTTTGTGACTAAGTTTTTTATCATCAACGCATGAGAAAATGTTTTTACAAGATTTTAATCTTTGCATTCCCAAAGAAAAATGTTTTGCCTGAGCCAAAATGTTTGTGACTGAGTTTTTATCCTCAATGCCTGAGAAAACCTTCTTACTAGTTTTAATATTTGCATGCCCCAAGAAAAAAAAAATCTAGAGAAAAATGTTTGTGGTTGAGTTTTTATCTTCAATCCCTATAAAAAACCATTTTTGACATTTTGGGACTAAGTTATGCCCCACGTTCCACTCCAAGTTTTATTTTATGTTCCATAACTTGGGATATGTGTTATGCCTCACCATTGGACTATGAGCTATGGTGATGAACTGTGAGTTTTTTGTATGTTTCATGCCTTGGGCTATGTGTTATGCCTCAAACTTGTAGTGTATGTTATGCCTTGCATTGAGCTGTATATTTTTGCTTCACACTTTAACTGTGTGTTGTTGTGCCGGCACAATATTTGAAACATATATCTTTTTTGTTTGTACTGAGGAATTGACAACTGGCAGGTTTCGTACTTGCGTGACACAGGGTCGATTCCCGTCACTACCACTATAACCCCTGAGCAGCCTACCCGACCCCCCCACCCGGCACTGCATGGGCGACCGCCTTTCTGCACGGGGGGATTTGAACCTCCGACCTGCTTAATAGCCTCTACACCTTAACAAACGTAGAGTTGGCCAACAAGCCAAACCTTTTGGGGGTAATATTTGAAACATATATCATGCATGGAACAAATTATAAATAAATTTACGAATGTTTGTTTATCTAAATTTTAAATAATTTAGAACGTTGGTTGTTAATGGAGTGCTAATTCAACATTCATAATTCGAAATAGGAACATCTGTACCAGTGAGGGGTTTAAATATTTTCCTCTTGCAGGCCAGACCATTGTATGTACCACTCAACTTTATTTTTTTTACAAATATTAGTCTACGTTGTATAATATTTTTATTTTTTATTTTTTATTCATTTTTATTGAGCCGACATGTGCCACGTTAGTGTTACAGACGGACACATCTTGCCCATTTAGGTTGTAGAAAGCGCCTCTCGACACAAAAACCATGAACTGGTTTGTTGATGGCTTTTCTCTTTTACTTTTTACTTTATTTTATTTATCTTTCCTTATTTTTTCCTTTTTCCTTTTTCCTTCTTATTTTTCTTTTTTCTTCTCTCGCGCATGGAAAGAGTGAAACCGCTCTGATACCACTTGTAAGGTAACACCTTACATGTTTATTTTATTAGATAAATAAATATATTTTTATAATCGAATCCATATTTTTTACAATGCAATGATCAAATGTTTTATATGACCATAAGTCAAATAGTTGTGTCTTCTCATTAGGAAACACGACATCTTAATAATTAGATAATTAAGCCCTAAACTAATAATAAATCATTTATTAATAAATGTTATATACATTCGGTATAATCATTTAGTCATTGCTAATGGAATTGTTCTCAAAATTAATTAAGTGTTGTGAATTGTTATTGTTACCAAGTTAATTGTTTTTTGGGATAATGTTTAACTGTTAATCCACCTCCTTGCAATAATATTGGATGGATTATGTGATTGGAAGCCTTATCAGGTTACGATTGAAATTAAACGTGGATTTGTAAACCTTAAGTATTCAAAGTTAAAAAGCAAAAGCTGGATGGTTGGTTTTCCTAGTAAATTCATAAAATGATCAAGTTACAGTTGCCAGATGGAAGGCAGGTAATCACATGATTTCATCAGTTTAATTTCCTAGGCCTTAGTCGATTTATAAGAATTTGGCTAAGTCCCAAAATTGATTGAGGCAACTAAGGGCCAAAATGCGTTGTTTATCATTTTTTCACAGCTAACGTTAGATAAGTTATGTCAAAATGGTTCTTGGTTGAATAATTGTACGTGTTTTGATGTTTTTGTACTCAAGGTAGTTGGACCCATGTCAAAGGGTAAGCCTCCATTGATAAGGTTATGTTTTGATGTGGAGTGTTCCGTTGTTTCGCACTTGAGGTGGTGAGACCCACGTTAGAGGGTAAAACATCAAGCAGAAAGGGATAAGCCAATAATGAAATTGTCCAATGTTGCGATGTCGAGGTGGCAGGGCCAATGTCGGCATGGTGAATATTATAAGGTTAAATACAAGGTTTTGTTATCATTCTCGATGTTAGAGGAGCGACATTAGAATGGATTCGTCGGGATGATCTTTCATAAGTTTCAGTTGTTTATTCAGATATCTAACTACTGATGTAACATCTTGTAAAGTCCCCCGGGGCTATCAGAGTGTTTAAGGTACATATCATTAGCTCTATAATGTTAATTAGATCATTTTAGCACAACGTATTAGTCAAATAAATATTTAATTTTATTTTTCATGATTTAATTTCGACAAAATCCTTTTAATTACCAATAAATTAAAATAAATCCAATAACTATTCCAACAAACGATCCAAGAGATGTAAAGGTTTCTTAACATAATATAAAATCATCAAACCTTCAATCCAATCCATATCGGATATGATAACCACTTCTAAAGGCTAATTATTCTTATTCAAAATTATCTTGTAATTAAGGTGTTAATTACGACACTTAGTGCACAAATGATGACACTTATCACAAATCTAGTTGTTTAACAAATAACCATATATTATCAATATCAATGGATTAATAACATCTAATTACATGTAAATAAGTCCTAAATACCTAGATTACAATAATTAGTCATGGTAATTATGAAATAGAGTCCACAATACTAGTTAACTAGTTTTCCAATATAGGCAGCTACTCTTGCACAAAATCAACTTGTAACCATGTCATTAAACCCAAAATAAATCCTACATCCATTAACACCATATTTAAGCGTGCACCTACAATGAGTTAAAGGTTTATTTGCAGATCTTTCCAATTGCACATAAGGTGATCTTTTCCATCCATTCCAATGAAACTAGTTAACATTCACCGCAAGGAATTGAGTATAAATAACTGAACCAAAATGAAACGAATCCATAAGGTAAAGGATCACACCTGGTAATTAGACACCTACAACACAATAACATGTTAGAAACAGAGCACATGGATGTAGCATTCCGTTTTTACAAAAACAAATATTTCAACCCACAACTAGTTATCAATTTGCATCACAATGTACCTGGTTTCCAATTTAACTTTCCAAATGCCAAATAAAGAGAAATATATGACTACTGTAGCTCATGTAAAGCATAGAATGGGTCACCTAAAATCATATGGATTTAGCTTTCCTCCCATATACAGTCCATTAAATAACTCACAAAACTAGTTAATCTACTCATCAAAATTAAGTAGTAATTCTATGAATCGTTAGAAAAATTAAATCCACAGCTCATAGAATCATTCAAATTCCATTACAACTCTAAATAACATGTTTTATCAGTCATATCTCATTCAAACACTTCATATGCAAAGTCACAAATCTACTCAAAACAAATCCATTGAAGGAGCTAGAAATTGGAAATTGATCTATAATTTCAGTATACATTCCCCAAACACTATCAAGAACATTTCCCCTCACATTCTCACACAAATTTCAAGTGTATATATCATACATAAGCATAAAAGGAACACTTAGACATTTTTACAAACACTTCATCTGCCAAGTCTCCAAACTATGCAAAACAAAATCAAATAACTACTTTTCAAATAGAAGGTAGAAGCATCAAAGATAAGTGTCTTAAACCATTGTGAGGCTATTGTACCATCAAAATACACATTATATAATGAACAAGGGAATAAATATCAGTCATATAGCAGAGTTGTTGAATAATCATTTCCTCAAACAATTTGTGCACAAAATCCCAAAAACTAGCTTCCAACTCCTTCACAAAATTTACTTACATAAATAGATTGATTTCCATGAGAGGTTTCTTCCACAAATAGCTCATATGTTTCGTAAAATATTTCATGTGCATCCATAAATAAATCATAGCATATCTAAATAAATTAAATAAACATGAGATTAAGCACTTATATTTTCCAAATACGCAACCGAAAGTGACCATGCCATATTCCTCCCATCCATAGACACAATGCAAGCCAAAACTCACTTTGCGATGGTCACCCCCGAGCTGGAACCATGATGCCAGAAGAAAGGGCATAATCAACCACAATTTCTCTCAAGAAATCATTCCAACCATAACCCAATGGTAAGTATGACCTCTACTTCCACTCCAGGGCAATTACAATGGCTCCAAGGCAATTCCAATGGCTCCAGGGCAATTCTAGTGGCTCTAGGACAACAATCCAACCACAACCCAATGGCAAGTAGCAATTCCAATCCAGGGCGATTCCAGTGTCTTCGAGACAACAATCCAACTACAACCCAAGGGCAAATAACACTTCCAATCCAGGCAAATCCAGTGGCTCCGAGACAAATACCAGTGGCTCTAGACTCTAGAGTAACTAAGCTTGGGAACAGGCTCATCGAGGATCTCATACCAAGAGCAAAAAAATCAAACCATAAGTGACAAACACAAGCACAAGAGAAAAAACATGAACCAACACACAAGTGTGACTTATTTTCCTTTTTTTCCCCTACCATAAGTAATTCGAATTCCTTCATGAGCAATTCAAATTGGGAGAGAGAGACACACAAGCATGAGAGTTACATTCCAAAAATAGCAAATAGGAGTTACACATAAAGTGGATACACAAAGAGGCACACTAATCCAACTCATGAGGGCGCACTAGGTGAGAGAGGGACTCCAAACCTCAAATAAAAAATAATATCAAGGTAAATAAAGCCAAGTAGTGACATAACATGTGAGGGCACATAACCAAGAGGGTCCATCAAGTACACAAGAAGGGTGTATAACATCAACATAGGCTCAACACACATAGGTAAACACTTTTCCACTACCCCTTGCTTGTAACATCATGGTTCCTCATACTCTCTTTTGTGGCGTCCGTTGATCTGGTTATTTTTATTTTATTAATCATTTTATAAGTTCAACATAATAAAATTAATAATAATAATGTGCAAACCATAGTTGAGGAAACTTGTGCCACTATGTCCAACATAACAACAATAGTAATATGTTAAGGAGCTAAACCAAAGGGTATTACACATCTGAAAGTGAACATCAAAGTGGTCGCGTCAAATTGGACAAAGGGTATAAGACTTGATGTTCCCGATATTGTAGGCTTGATGTTTTTAAACACACCGAAGCTAAATTAGAATATGCTTGTTTAAATAAATTAAGTAGTTAATCCTATGGTTAAGGATTTCTAATTGGAGGGTTGTTAAGTGCCTTCGATAAAAATAATTTAGGAGCACATGCATGTGCTAGAATCCTGTGGACTCCACTATACGTGGAACTGTTGGGTGTTAGTATAGTATCATGGTACATTACATATGGTAATTGATAAATCGATAACTTGAGGCATTTTTTATGTGTCAAGGTAGAGGGAATTTGAATTTTAGTTGCGCAAGGAGAATTACTTTTCTCTCAAATTCCCAATATGTAAAATTTAAATATTATCTTGGGCCATGTTCCAATAACTATTTTTGAATATCATGCCATGATATTATTTCTTAAATTCCCCTTGGATAGGATTGTGAAGATTATTTAATATTTGAAGATTTTCCATTGTTTATAAATTGGATGAATGACCATGCCATGCTTCAAAAGTTTATAGATTGGGCCTGTAGGAGATTTATTAGGAGACCTTATATTTTGATGTTATTTTCTTTACTCAAGTTTTAGGGAATTGAATTAGGATATAGATAATATTTCAAAGGAAGGTCCGCACTTGGAGGAAGGATCTATGGTGTTGGAAGAATGTTGAGTTGGGGTTATATTGTTTTTGGTAAATTCAAGGTTTTGATGATTCATATATGCTTAGTTGTGATTTATTTTGTACTATCGAAGTAAATGTTATTATGGATTATGGGTGGAACCATTTTTTGTATTTTTTTTAGCTCTGTAACAACATATTTGCAAAAAACATTAAGTTTGTCTATTTTTTTAATGTTGTATGGACAACACCCCTTGAAGTTATTTTTGGTGACAAAGATTGGTTATAAAAGTTATGATTTTAAATATAAGGATCCATTTATTTTGGGTGATATCACTCTTCTGTGATATTTATTTATTGACTTGGTCAATATGTGCTTCAACACCTTAAAATGTACTTTCAATTCTCGGAATAAAAATTACATTTATTTATTGGAAAAGGGACGTTTTGTGGAAATCCACATTATTGGTGGAGGGAGATGCGTGCTTTTGTTGAATAATTTATTGCATAAGTGGGGAGTGATATTATAAGTAGATGTGGTTCTCAAATAAGAAGATGGAATTCCTTAGAGTCCAATGTTTTTTTAACGAAAGTGACTAAGATTAATTTATAAAAGGCTAAATGGAAAATCAGCATAAAAGTATAAAATTACTCAAAAAACATCAGAGGTTCTTGTGCAGTATCACAAACTGAGAAGAGCTTAGTTGCAGTCATCCACGAGGAAGCAAAATTATAACAAAGCACAAAATTACCTAATCAGCTATACTTTTTTACAAACTATCCTAACAACAACCTACAGAAGAAAATTATAAAAGGAGAGACTAGTTTCTAGAGTCTCTATCTGAACACTGGGCGTGAAAAATGCCATCTTCTTCATCTTATGAGATGCTCAAGCCACTTTCTTGTTTGAAGTATTCATTTGAGCTATTTGCTTCATCCTCGTCCATGGTATCCTAATGATCCTCATTTTCCTCATCCTAGGTATCCTATGAATCATCCTATGTATCATCGGTGTCCATAGATGCATTAATTGGGCTATCAACAACATTCCCAACTATCTCCTCTGAGCTAGAATTAATAACCTCAACATGAATAGGTTTTTGAACCGAAAAACCATCAACATTCTTATCCTCAAAATTTTCATTGATCCTGGAGTTAATCCCCGCAATAAGGTCTCCATCCTTGGCTAAAGTATTTGAAATATGTTGTACTTACTTGTCATGGGCCCAAACAATACCTTCTATGACACGAAGACAAGGATTTAACCTAAAAAAATGTAGAGATTTTTGGTCTATTTCATCCAAGCATCCATCCAGGCCATGCACATGAGCACTTAACTGTTGAAATGTGTCTATTAAACCCTCCCTTTGATTCCTTAAATACCTCATATGCTGGTGAATGTAATGAATAGTGGCTTTGGTGTCATTGATTCTTAGAAAGTTCACCATTTTTTTCTTGTTATAGATTTTAACAGTACTATCCCAAATCCCTTCTCTACAACCAATTCCAACATGACCACGACCATTGTAGATTTCGAGCAGGGAGAGGATATAAGATTCACTGGTAAAAAGAATACCATAATCCCCACATAGGCCTATAGTACTCCTGAATAATCAAAGATGCACCTATCCTAGCTGAGAAAAAGAACTGGGGGCTTCTCCAATGCTAATAATTCCTGACAAGGGAATAAATATTTGCTCACCTAAGCCAACACAGGACAAATTCCAAACTATCAAAGTAAATTGTAGAGCCATCTTAGACCTTGGTGTCCCAAACCTTTCAAATACGCGAGAGAATTGAAACCAAATGATGTGACCAGGAAGTTA
The DNA here is from genome assembly GCA_001517045.1 of Pseudotsuga menziesii. Lineage (NCBI taxonomy): Eukaryota > Viridiplantae > Streptophyta > Pinopsida > Pinales > Pinaceae > Pseudotsuga > Pseudotsuga menziesii. The sequence continues at coordinate 1,119,322 of LPNX010859439.1, read as the reverse complement.
CATGAGCTTGAAGATCCTCTATATGGGCATTGTCCATGCCAAAAATCCTATATGCCCATGCATACAAGAAGGATTAAACATCAACTGTGTTTCTAAACACCATTCTAGAGGTGAAATATGCACGATGTCTATTATCCCTAACATCCTCAACATGATGAACATATCCACCATAGCAAATGGAGGGATGAAATTGATATTCCCAAACATAAAAAAGTGTTATGGGTTTAGGTTAGATTCATACAACAACAAAACTAAGTCACTAAGTGGGAATATCTCATTAGGATAGCGGCAAGGATAGTTAGCCCAAACCACAAATAGGCACCCTAAAAGTTACAACTCCTTCTAGCATACCTAACACTAATATTGACCTACCATATAGGGTTTAACAAAGACATAACTTAGGTAGGATAGGTCACCACATTCCATGGATAAGCTAGGAGATATTATGTACAGTCATGGCCTGGTTAGAATAGAGACAACCCATTACAAAAAGGATTTGAACAATCACGGCCTGTTAGGAGAAGATAACCACAACCATGTCAAGACCAAAAGGCATACAAAACAAATCATATTCTAGGTCTGTAGTATCCAAATAGGAAGCAACCCCCAAACAACCCCCCAAAAGACTACACCAAACCTTTATCAATTCAAGATAAGGTCATGGCCCAACAAAAGGCAGACAAAAACATAGTTACGGGTCAGCCAAGGACTTTAATATTTTATATCTCTCAAGGGATATATATATATATATATACCATCATTGTATATGGAGAAGATCCAAACTCATGATGTGATCCTCTGGTCCTCGATAATGTGGCTAAGGGTTAGGTGCATGTGATATCATTAAGGGGTGGTCAGTCCCTTGAGAAACAACCTAACAATAATCGAATAGGAGAGAGGACATCACACATAATTATCTTGGTCGATTTGGCTAAGATCCACCTGGTTAATTGAGTATTTGCCAAAGCTAAAGTTTCTAAAGTTGTCTTTTTTATCTCAATTGAAGGAGGTGGGTGTGGGAAGCGCATATTAAAGTATGAGTTAGGTTAGAGTTAATATAGAGAAAAAAACAAAATTTATACTTTAATGCATAAAAAGATAATAAAAAAAAAACTAGATCCAGAAGAGTATTGTTGTAATAAACTTAAACATAATTTTCATCTCTTTCAACTTTAACAATCTACTTGTCATTGCGTTAAAGTTGGTCCTTGAGATGGATTATCATTTCCAATATACATAACATTAGTACAATGAAACTAATACAGAACAATTAAAGAACAAATGTTAAATAGATCTTGTTTGAATCTGCCTTATACTTAGATATATTGAGTCAGTGCTTGTCACTGTAAGGACAAGATGTCATAAGTGATACTTTGAGAGAGAGAAGGTTAAAGTGCTATGGGTTTAGGTTAGATACACAACAACAAAACCAAGTCACCAAGTGGGAAGATCTAATTAGGATAGAAGCAATGATACTCGGACCAAACCACAAATAGTCACCCTAAAAGTCACAGCTCCCTCTAGCAGACTTAACACTACAATTGAGCTATTATCTAGGGTTTACCACAGTCATTCCTTAGGTGGGATAGGGCACCATAGTTCATGGACGAGCTAGGAGATATTATGTACATGCATGACCCATCCATAACAGAGACACCTCAGTCGATATTCAACTATGAAAACGATGCAAGGGGAAGTGCCTTGAGAGGTGATTTTGCAACAGGTACTCCATAAAAATCGATCTTTGTTTGAGCCTAGATCTTTGCTAACTCAAAATGAAGAAAGTGAGAACATGATTATTCCATAAAAATCTATCTATGTTTAAGCCCTGAACTTTGCATGGAGAAAGAAAACAAATATGAGGAAAGCATTCAGTACTTGCCAATTGTTGCCTACTATTAAAACTTCAAAGCTCATAATTGTTATAGTAAGGACTCCAAAAGAAGCTTTTTATGATCCCTTCAAAGCCCCTACAAAAAATTTGAGGACTTTAGAGGCTTTCGTTGCCACCCGCGTTTCAATCCCACACTGTAGGGAGGAGGTTATCTAAAAGTTTTTCATGCAGTTCCTCCAAGGGGTCTCATCTCGGACGTTCCAATACCGCTTCAGCAAGAATATGGACTACTTCATGTATTACGAGGGCGTTATGTTGCAGGATGTCATAACAGTTTTACGGTGTTGCAGCTGCAACGAACTGTTCAAGGAGTTTTCTTCTGATGCAGGAAGTTACAAATGGACGACCCTGGTCGTTAGACCCGATCATGACCATTGCTCCTTAGGCACATCCTTGCACATATTATTTAAAAAAAACGGATCAAGTGCAAAGGAAAAAGATAAAAATAATAGTAAAAATATCAATTTATTTATGTAAGATTTACAACGATTATCTAAAGATTGACAGGGGCAGAGAAAGATTCCTACCCTTGTTCTAACTGGTATTCTAGATTAGATCCAATCTGTGAAGTGAATGCGTCCTTCAAAATGGGCTTATGGTACAGTCGCATCCTGTGACCATTAGCAAATAATGGTGCACGATTCTCATCAATGGTTACCAAGCGGACTGTACCATTATCAAATACTCTGTCTACCAGGTATGGCCCAACCATCTTGTGCGTAACTTACCCTTGAAGTCCCTTTTGAATCTTGAATTGTATAATAATTCCCAGTCTCCTTCGCAGAAGACTTTCTTTTTGATGAATCAGTCGTGCCAATTGGATATTTGTTGCTCAATTAATACTGTCTGATCCACAATAGCTAAACATTTCTCATCAAGTCCATTCAATTGGTTCAATCTTCTCTTCTGAGCTTCAGTCACATCTAAGTTTACCTCTGTAGCTGTCTTCAAAGTCTTGATTTCAAATTCAATGGGGAAGACAACACTTTTCCCATACACCAAGTCATAAGGATGTCATAAGGATGTCATTGAAGGGTTTGGATTCCATTATCGGCTATGCCATATAAGTGAACAATAATCTCAAGATTTTACAACATTTGAGGAAATTTAATAACTAGGGAACATTAGGGAAACATTAATGTTGTGAAAAGCCAAACAAGATTGTTTGGGTAGGGCCAACTAAGTCTTTGCACTAAAAATTAGATATAATGAGGATTAATATGGATGCTACCAACATAATCTCGAGGATTTGACTACTCTATATAGCGATATGCTTGTATTTTAATGTATGTTTTTTCTATTTCTTGAGTTAGTTCATAGTCCATCCAAATTTGCCAAAATTATAAAGTGAGTGCAAACAAAATAAAATTTTAAGAGTCACATAGCCATTCCATCATGGACTCCTCGCACTTAAATTTAAAGGTCATGTGAATATATGAAAACGGTCTGTTTTTTTCCTGGATGCGTTTTAAAAAACACTGTACATGATCATCGTCCCTTCACCGAATGGTTTATCTCCATGTGTTCTCTTGATCCGAGCTCTGCAATGTCCACTGGTTTCCACAGTTTGTGCACCTAGTCTGATGGTCTCTCCTCGTATTTACTTATATTTATTTATTCTAACCCTAGAATTTCCTAAAAAGTTTAAAATGGACCAATTTCATTCCAACAAATTTTAAAAACAACATAAAACCATCAACCCACCCTTCACAATATGTTAAAGGTACATGAGAATAACATATACATCATTCATTTATGAATGTCATCATTGTATGAAGAACCTAACTCACACTCTACCTTTTGAGATGGAAAAGAGGTGTAGTTATTATTTTCACAATATAAACACAATATTTATATTATTAAAATTAATAAATATTTTTTATTTTTTAAAATAATATTAAAATTATATTAACTTTTAACATAATTCTTTAAACATATTCATCTAAATGATTTAGCCAAAAATTCGGAGTTAAGGTATTATCCAAATTTTTTTCAAGAAGAAAAAAGCTTGTCCTTGTTATTCATTAATCTGAATCAAAGGGCATCTATCGTGCCTTCCCTTTGAAGGGATACAAACAAATAAAGTCTGTGAGGGTCTTTCATTTGTGAATATCATGAGTGAGTCCCAAATCATATGAGCAAGCCCCGGGGAGGACAAACAGTGCACCAAACAAGCAATGAAGCCATAATCAGTAAGGGGAAGTGACCAACTCCATAGTCCATTATCCATAACATTCAAAGAAAACAACCGCTGCAAAACTGCTATCAAAAGGTGCCAGCTCCAAAGCATCAAAAAGGTGCATACGTAAAAAAGGAGATTCATCTCTTGCACCAAGCTCAAAAGAGTTGAAATGTATCATAAGAGGCCAAATGGCCTTCAATAAATTCAGAATAATGACCACAACCTGGAGCCAAAGAAAGGGCAGATTTTGATAGGCGATTTGCAAGCTAGTTGTGTTCACGAAAGATATGGCTAAAGGAGAGGAGGTGGAAGCTAGAAATGAGTCTCTTTGTATCCATGCACTAGTGACTGAGAGCTGGTGGATTAAGGGCAGTAATACCTTTTTCCCAGCTGATGATGACCTCAGAGTCACAAAAAATATTCAATTTTGGTATCCCCATAGACAGAGTTACATGCAAAAGAGCCCACAACGTAATCAATTCAGCTTTGGTATTAGTGCATGTCCCCGCCCCCAAAGCAAATTCAAATGTATGGGACTCATTCAGGTAGAGACAGAATCCAACCCCACCAATACCCTTAGCAGCTGCCCCAACAAAAAAACCATACGGGGGAATGAGAACAGGCTCAAGTCCAATAGCTCTCGGATTTTTGACTTTTGCAACAACGGGCTTGTACAACTGAGAAAGATACACTACTTGCTGGATAATACTCATAAGAGATGGCTTATTCCCTTCGAAGATGGCCCTGTTCCTTTCCTTCCAGACAGCCCAGATAGCAAAAAAGGGTAGGTAACAGCAGACAGAGTGCTTAGAGAAGCGAGCAATCCAAGTGCTCAGGAAAGTGCCGAGGAGGAAGAAAGTGATAAACATCACTTAGATAAATAATGGCATTCTTCCACATAGAGCAACAACTAAATAGATGCTACACACAATCTTCTCCATTTCCACAGAGAGCACAACAACCAAGTCCTATCCACCCACGCTTCTGGAGATTTTCCCAAGTTAGTATCTTATTTGCCAGAGCCAGCCAAACAAAGCAGCTAATTTTTTTGGTAGGATACCAGACCAGATCAGAGCTTGAAGTGGGCAACCAATCGGTGAGGAAGAGGAGAAAATAATACTGTCATATACCAATTCAACAGTAACAGATCCTTCAGATTGGTTATATTCCCAAACCAATTTATCAGTACTGGAACTGATTCTGATTCTTGCACCTTCCAAACTGCTCGTGTATTTTTCCCAAAGAAGTTTCCATTCCCCACCTATATTTAAATCTTCTGCAGTGTACCAATAGGTGTGCTGTCCGGGAAGTATATTGTGAGCCTGGGAGAGTGTAGTGATTCCCAAGTCTTCGAGATAAGTTCTAAAATCAGAAGGCAGCTCTGGATTATGCTGAGTGCCTACGATCGGGTCTATACCCAGTAATATATCCCTTCCATTACCCACATGTCAGGCAAGACACTTTCCAATCCATGGTAGAGTTTGAATGAAGCCTTTCCAGATCATAGAAACATGCTGTATGATGAAATTTTTTTCCCTGAACCATGCCGCAATAGACTGGTTCTTCAAATACTTGCTTATTAAAACCTAATGCCAGAGACCCCTATTATGAAGGACCATCCAGAAATGCTTGGCTCTTAGTGCAATACTGAACCAAAAGATATTTTTGATACCCCAGCCACCGAAAGCCATTGGCCATGTGAGGTGCTCCCAGCTCACCAGGTGATACCTACATTTGTCTCCAATTGAGCCCCAAAGAAAAGCAAAGGTAAGACTTCTAAGCTTGTTGAGGATTGAGATGAGAATAGGAGCCAGTCCTAGCCAGTAGACCGGGAGACTGGACAGGACAGCTTGGACAAGAACAAGAAGACCACCAAGAGAGAGGTACTTGTGAGACCAATGAAAGATTCTTTTTTCAATTTTTTGAATTAACCAGTGCCAGTCACAAATCTTATAACCCAAAGGCTTGAGAAAATAACCAAGGTACTTGAAACCTGTAGAAAGGGGGTCCATCTTATAGGGAATGATACGGCATATGTCATGAAGGACAACAGTTTCGACATTATTGAAGAGGAAGACAGACTTGTCCATACTAATGCACATCCCCGATGCTTTGCAAAAAGAGCTGAGAATAACATCAAAAGCCATCCATTCCAGCAGGGTACCAGTTCCAAGGAGAATAACATCATCAACGAAAAGGAGGTGGGTCAAGGCAAGAGATGGTGATAATTTGATACCTCTGATAAGTCCATTCACCCTAACATCATTAATCAAAAGACTGTGCCCTTCAATTACAAGTATGAAAAGCAAGGGAGATAAGGGACAACCTTGTCTGATACCCCTGGATGCTTTGAAAATTTTGGAAGGGGTACCATTAATCAAGACTGCAAAATTTGCAGAAGAGAGACAACCCATAATCCAGTTAACTCCCATGAGGGGAACCCCAATTTGAATTAAAATAAGCCTAATGTACGACCAATTAACCCTATCAAAAGCCTTGACCAAATCTAATTTGAGGATGAGAGCACAAGTATTTTTGGTCTTAACAGAGTGTAGGGTCTCCTGTGTGATGCCAATAGGCTCAACAATCTGCCTGTTCTTGAGGAACCCAAACTATTCTCTAGAAATGTGAGTATCCAAGAAAGGCTTCAATTTGACAACAATGACCTTGGAGATGAGCTTGTACACCATATTACATAGCGAAATAGGTCTAAAATCCATGAAGGTAACAGGCTTATCCTTTTTGGGGATCAGTGTAAGGAATGTAGAGTTAATGGAGGGGGTAATGTGACCAGAAGTTCTGGCAAAATCAACCGTAGCTAGTAAGTCCTTCCCCAACAGCTCAAAAAAGTGTAAAAAGAACTCAACAGGCCAGCCATCAGGGCCATGACTTCTGTCCTTTTTAAAAGATTTAAGAGCCCCCTCAATCTCAGGTAAAGTAACAGGATCAACAAGACAGTGTGCCTCCTCATATGGGATCATAGTGGGAAAAAACATAACTACTTTGAGCTGGGTAAGTAAACAAGTTTGATTATCATCACTGAACACATGAGAGAAATGGTTAAGGCCCAGAGTCTTCAGAGCTTCCTCCTCATCAATACAATTCCCATCATTATCCTCCAAGGACCAAATTGCATTTTGGTTCCTACGACCCGAGGCCAGTGCATGAAAGAATTTGGTATTGGAATCACCAAATAAGGACCAATTGACCCTACTTTTAAGCTGCCAAGTGAGAAGGTGATGGTCCAACACCTTTTTCTTCTTAGAACGAAGATTGTTCAATGTATGTTGATCTACCAAGGATAGGATGCCAGAGGAGGTATTCGTGAGGAGATCACCAATATCCTTATCAAGCTTATGGGAAACTGACTCGAGAGTAGCAGCTTTTGTTTTGGTCCAAACCTTGACCTCATTTTTTAATAAACGGAGCTTGTGGGAGAGTAGGTCCAAATCATTTTCAGGAGACAGGGGTGAAAGACTAGGCCATAATTGGGAGACCTAGAGATTGAAATCTAGGTCAGAGAGCCAAGATCTGTTGAACTTACAAGGAAAGTTGTAGGACCCAGCCAGTCTATTCCACTCAAAGCAAATCGGAAAATGGTCTGAAATGTCAGCAGGAATAGCCCAAACACGGTGTAAGTTGAGGACAGGTATCAAAGAGGAAGAGATTAAGAAACGATCAAGACGTTTGTTGATCCCTTCATCCCCCACTCTCCCATTTCTCCAAGTGGGACTCGCATCCAGAGGGGCAACATCAACAAGATCTATAGAAACGAACAAGAGTCTGAAATGAGAAGCCAGAGGGTCTAGAATAGCCTTAGTACCCCATATTTCAGAGGCATTCAGTGTAAGATTCAGGTCTCCTCCCAAAATCAGGTTAGGGTAGAGAGAATACCCCCAGTGAGAAGCCTGTCCCATAAAAGCTCCCTATTCCTATAGGGGCCATAACAATTGATGATGGAAAGAGGATAAGACACCCCTCTAAATTTTTCCTTGACTAGGATACCAACAGCAGTCGCGAAGGCACAACATCTGACCAGAAGGGGGTTCCAGGCAGTAAGTAAGCCACCCAAGAGACCCGAAGCATCAATAGCACAAAATTCCCAGTTAGGCAGAATTTTGGAGAAAGCTAGGAGAGCAGGGAAGGAGCTACACATGGTCTCCTAAAGGAGAACCATATTAGGTGTGACAGAGCGAAAAAGTGATCGAAGGCTACAAAGTTTGGTCTTGCCTCCTAGACCTCTTACATTTAGGGACAAAATCTTCATCAGGGTACAGGAGGGAGGGGAGCCATTGCTCTAAGTCCCCGTTGAGAGCACCCCCTGGCTGCATTTTTGATACGGACAAAGAGAGGAGTGTAAGGAGGAGAAGCAGAAGACAGACCAACAGAGGGTTCACGAAGGTCTTTTCTTCTTCTTTCTAACAGTCACATTCTCAAATCGAATGGAATTCAAATGAAGGGTCGAAGGAGACATGGGGGTTTTGGCAGTAAAGATCAAAAGAGATTTCTATAAAGAAGGGTCCGAGAAAGAGGGAGAAGATACATGGCTATGAGGCGAGGGCTTATGAGAGTGGGAAGTGATAAGGGAAGGGATGGGCGGAAAATCCTCTAAAGAAGGGAGGGTTGGAATATGGGGAGAGGGTAAAGGGCTAGTGGAAGGAGTGGGTAGTGAGGGAGAAGGTTAAGACGCGAGAACAGGAGAAAGTGAACAGTCAGGGGGGGAAGAACAGGGAGGAACAGCAGAGACCAGAGGGGTGGTCACCAAGGCATCACAGTCTAGAGAGAGAGCCTTAGCCGACCCAACATCCAATACATTTATAGCCTCAAGCACAGAACCAGAAAAATCTTCAAAAAGGGAAAGAGATTGTGCATAGATACCCATATTTAGATTCGCAGGCGCAAAGGATGAGGAGGGGCCGCACGAGACTGGAGAGCCACCCAGGTTGGAGTTTGACGGAGTGCTCAAGAGATATGGGCAGGTCCTTCGGAGGTGCCCTGTTTCGTGGCACCTGCTGCAGCAAAATGGAACATGGAGAGAATCCAGTTTTTGAACCAGTAATCGTTCCTTGCAGAGAATTTCAACCACAGCCGACAGACCATGTGAAACATCCAATTCCACGAGCACCCGAGCCAACCTTTTGTCATAAGAGAGATGAAAATCATCGTCAACCGCTACAAAGCGACCCACTGTATTAGCAATGCCCTCAAGGATGCTCCTATGCCAGAGGGGAAAAGGGAGAGATGGTAAAAGTACCCAAAAATGGCGCTTAGTCACTCTCTCCTTGAAAGGGTCAACGTGTGCATGCCACCTTCCTAAGACCAGAGACCCAAGTCCAACTCTCCAGGTCGAGTCCAGGACGAGCGAGGCATGGTTTGCTTCGAGGAAGACAAATACAATCCAACCGTTGGCGAGCAGGCTAATAGTCGGGATATATGTGAGAAGCGACTTCCAATGTTCCTGAACCTAGTCCACCCATGCCTTCTTGCTCATATGGCAGTATTCCAACCTGCCAACCAATGCCCGTGAGCACAGGGAGGTCACGCGCTCCATGTAGATATCATGTCCGAGAACGTAACGAAATTCCCCTTCCAGGATTTTTATGTTTTTAGCATTCCGCTTACGCCGGTGACAAACCGGGTCTTTCTTGGTTTCCATGGAGAGGACCACAGAAGTCAACCACGACCAGCCGTTGGAGATAACCACAGAAACCCGATCTCAACCAAACCCTTGTGACAAACCGGTACCAACAGTATTGCCCACATACAGTACCGAGCAATAACTACAAACCCACACACAAAGAGCCGTGGGGAGTCCCATTGACAGACAAGGAGGTCAGAGAGAAACAGGCTCGGGTGCTGCGACCCCAGGAGGCAACCAGAAACCGACAAGGAATGATAGCATAAAACCATTCACGGTGAGACAAAATAGTTTTAAAAAAAGGAGTCAAACCCTAACCAGGGTAGACCAAATCCGCCACACCGAACGCAACAGGATAAACCCAACCGGAAAAGCAATAATCATCAAAGGAAGAAAAAACAAAAAGGACAAAGAGCACGACCAGAAAGCCACTGAGACCAAAGGTGAAAAGGATGGAACCTAGTTCCCTAGGGGACTGAAAAAAACTCCAAAGTCAACCCAGAATGATGACGAGCGCAGATAGAGAGCATAATAACGGGCGACTTGAAAACCATGCAGGTTGATAACCCAGAGATGCGGCAAAAACCCAGAACTCAGGCGACTGCATGACTCAAATAAACTAATTCCCACTTTTTACCTTGGTTGGTACTAGTCCCCTTTGATAGGGGAGGAACTCCAAGACGTCGCTCGCTGCACATGTAAACCAACGCTTATGCTCTGAGCAAGACCCCCCCCCAAAAAAAGGCCAAAGAAACCTGCAGGAATAGCACAACTCAAAAGACAAGATACCACAAATAACTTAAAACCCAAGACTTCGCATGGGAGGTTGGGTGCCCAGAAGCCACACAAACAGGATTGGCATCACGAAGGTGCGAAGCAAGACCCACAGGAAACGACATTGAAAGCACAGTAAGATAAACAACAAGAAAAAGGAAAACTAAGGGTGACCCAGGAATCCGCAAGGTGAGCAAAGAGGCCAGGGGCTGCACATAATCAGAGAAGGCCGAGGAAGGGCCAGAATTTCCAGTCATAGTAGCGAGCAAAACCCTCGCACAATGCTGCCATCGCTCCCCAAAGTTTTTCCAAAGCGTTCTATGGGCAACAACCTTATCCAAATCTTTCGAGCTAGTTTTTTTTCAGTCGAAAAAAACCATTCCTTGGTATTCCTTGAATCAAAGGAACCTTTTACATCTTCAGTCATTACAGAAATACTCCAAGGGTCAGCATCAAAAAAATAACAAGTGATAATCTCCAATTCCAACATACATACATCATAATCAAAACAGAAAACAGCAGAAAATCAAAGATACAAGCAGAAAATCAAAGGTACCCAAAGCACCTGGGAATCACTACATAATATCTTCCGAGCTAGTTATCAAAGAGATGTTGAAAAGCACTATTATCCAAACTTATTCTATATAGTACATAACTTAATATTTATGAAGGTAATTTTAAAATTTTTAAAACAATGTTAATGTTCGATGAAAACGCTTGTGCAAGGTTCGATACCTTCGAAAAATATCGGGATCCTTGTCTGCAACGTAGTTGGAACCCGTGACCAGTTGATTGGAAGCAGGGTTTGGGCCCGGCAGCGCTCAGATATGTAAACTTCGCTCGCGTTTGATTTTCTTTTGGCAGCATTTTGCCCGCGGGATTCGTTCTGGTGAGTTGGGTTTCGATCTTCTTGAAATCTCCTTCATTGATTTGTTTTAATTGCCATGCCATAGGAATTTATCACAGAGACGAGAAAATTCTGTGATAATTTATCGGAGAAGACCGTTATCGAGGCTTAGGTTAATAAACACAATATAACATGCGTTTGAACTTTTGGAAGCAGGGTTTGGGCCTAAAGGAGCACCGCAGCTCTCAGATATGTAAACTTCGCCCGCATTTGATTTTCTTTTGGTAACATTGTGCCTGCGGGATCCGTTCTGGTGAGTTGGGTTTCGATCTTCTTGACCTCTCCTTCTTTGATTTATTTTAATTGCCATGCTATGGGAATTTATCACAGGGACGAGAGAAAATTCTGTGATAATTTATCGGAGAAGACTGTTATCGAGGTTGAAGTTAATAAACACAATATAACATGCGTTTGAACTTTTTATTTGGAGATTTATATTTGAAAAATATTCTGTGGAATGAGATTTTTTGTCTGAGATTTTCAGTAAATATAACAAAACAGTCTGCAAAGCCATGATCACAACCGTAATCGAGTATTTTTCAATTAGTTGAAAACTACGGAGTGGGCTAATCTCTCGACCATTTGCACCGGGCACCACCGCGTGCCGCCGCGTGCCGACAAGAGATGACTCCCTCCGTTTGCCAAACTTCTCTCTCCCCTCCATCTGCGGTGTCCTTTTTCGTCTTCGGCCAGAGAAAACGCTGAGCCTGATGTTCAAGCTTGAACGGCACGGCCTATCTGGTGTGTTAAGTGCGATGAAGAATCTGTAATGTACTGTTACCCAATGTATTGTTAATCCACTCCATATCAGGGTGTCTTTATTGATGGAAAATACACAGAAAGTTCAATAATGTAATGCATAATGAAAAATACATAGAAAATTCAATAATGCAATGTGAAGATTGAAGGCTAAAGTTTAAAAAACGAATGGGCACCTGGAGGGAAGATATCCTTGGTTTTTCATGAGATAGCGTTTTGCTGCTCCAAGGGTGGCTTACTGGGCTGTATGTATATTTGATTCGTTGATCACTGTGTCAGAAACAGCATATCATATTGGCTTACTGTAAATTACAGATTCTCCAGCACACTCAACACACACCAGATGCGGCTTGAACATCACAGTCATCGTTTTCTGGCCGGAGACGAGGAGGGCTCCCAGAGAGGGAGGGGAGGGCGGAGGGTTTTGACAAACGGAGTGAGGCATCTCTTGACGGCAGGCGGTGGTGCCCGGTGCAAATGATCGAGAGGTTAGCCCATTCCGAAAATACTCGCCACGTGTCAGTAGCGATTATGTCCAAGGGACGACGAATTTGCTGTTTCAGAACCTGCCCTCAATATTGACATCAATTATGACGAATTGACCATTTTTCTCCTGTTATAATAACAGGAGGGGAAACCTCGAAAGACAGCAGACAGCAGACAGCAGAACCGTTTTAAATTGGTAAGAATCATTTTGAAGATAACGTAAAGAAATTAGCAATCTTTGTTTAACCTTAATCACGGGCAAGATTATTGTTCATATGGCCGACTTCCATTTTCAGTTCACATTGAAGGGCACTTCAACGGTGATGTGTATATCTATATAGAGAGAAAGTGCACATTAGTTTCCATTAAAACTTGGCGTTACCATTCAACTGAACAACGATATTTATCAACACCGGAGAGCGAAGATTAAAAGTTATAGGAAATGTTGAGCGGTGTCAAATTCATCCCCAGGGATAAACTCCAAGTACGTCCTCAATCTATACCTTACCCCGGGTTTATCTTCTCCATGTTTTGTTTAATTTCATGGAATTGTATTTTCTTACAAGGGTTTCTTCGGTTTTCTATTTTAGGCAAAATCCAGTTCAGATTCAGATTGTTCCCCAACACACAAGAAGAAGCAGAAGAAGCATCGAAAATCCCGTTCGAAACGCAGGAAGCATTATAATTCTTCTGATATTTCCGATGATGAAGAAGAAGACAGAAGACATAGGAGGAGAAGATCGAAGAAAAGACCCAAATGGGAATCTTCTCCATCTTCTTCATCACCATCATCTTCTGAAAGTGAGAAACCCAGGCGAAGAAAACGTGACTCTAGAAAGTCTTCAAGGAAAAGCAGTGAAAGAGAAGCCTCGTCTTCAGCAGGTATTATTGATTTAACTTCCGTTATTCGTGGTAACTCATTTCCACATATCCTATTCTGTTGGTTATGTGAATATTGCTCCGAGTGATTGTTTATTAATTATTTGTATACTCTTATGAGGTTTTGTGTCTCTGTATACCCAACTCTATTGGGTTTGTTTATTTTATTGCTTTTCAATTTCATTAAGCCTGAAACTGTCTCCCTCCTCATTATGTATGTTGTTGCAGAAAAGGAAATTGATAAAACAAAATCTGCCCGGCAAGAGATGGAGTCAGCTAGAAAAGAGATGGGTTTGGAATGGATGGTCAGGCCTTCAGAAAGGCCTGTTTCTGCAAAACAGATACTAATAGATAAAGAACCTTCACAGGACATGCAGGAAGAGGTGAGCATTCCATTCTGTGAACAACCATAGAATATCTTTGAAAGGATCAAGAAGCACTCAAAATAAACAAACACCATCATAAATAACTGTCAAGCTAGCTTTTTTTTCCCTAGGGCTCAATGTCCACTATCCCCTTAGCTTCAAACAAATCACTGATGAAACTTGCATATCTATCCAGTCTAGTTGAGGTACCCCATACCCTGCTTCTATGAAGAGTTAGGTTTTAGGTCTCCCCCAAGGACAAGCTCTGTTTCCTTGATCCAGTGTTAAGAAGCTGTAAGGATTTGGTTAGTGACAGAAAATGGTTCCAACATGTGGCTGTAACCAAACCATCAGCGATCCCTAAAGAGTCCAGAGACACAGTTTCAGTTTGGAAGCAGTTTCCCCGGAAATCTTAACAACATTTTCCCCTCCACCCATTCTTTCTTGAGCAAAAGAAACATCAGGCTTGAGAGTTTCAAGGAGTCTCTTGAGGGCCACTTTTTTGGATGGACCCCCCAAGCCATGCACATGCCAAGAGAGGATCTTCATGGAGCCACCCCTTTTGGGACATTCCTTGCCCTAAGAACCCCTAAAATAAAGCTTTGTTTGCCTTGGCTGACTTCCCACAAAGCTTGTGCCTGTGCCTATTTTATGGCTGATTTAAGGCCTACTTTGGAGCCCCCAAGCTCCTTTGAAGTGTCCAAAGCCAAGCCACCAGATTGAGAATTTTTTTGGCCCTAAGGTCATAATGGCTGCCACCTCGGAGGGAGATACTGTTGAATTTTAGCAGTAGCATCAATTCTTTTAAAATTTTGCAGACTGTAAGATAACAATAGACAAGTGCAGTAGATACACATAAAACATCACACACACTGAACACAAGAGCTTTTCACGGGGAAACCTTTAAAGGACAAAAACCTCAAAAGCATTAGTAATTCATCTCTTAAATGAGATGACTTGAGTTTCTCAGAATTCTGAGATGAATGTTCTTCAGTAATTCTCAAACCCTAATAGGTTTGTACCACAAATAAAAAATCCACAAAAGATGAATTTTATGGAAAAATCCAAATAAGGGCTTTCTGCCCTAATTCCTTCCAGCTGCCCAAAATTACAGAACTACTGCCTGAGATAAATCTCTTGCTGGCCAGGACTACCCAAAAATGCTGATGCCTGCCTAGACTACCTGCCCGAGACTGCACGGATCTGTACCTGCTGTATGGATGCTGCCCGAACCTGCTGCTGGTGCTACTGCCTGGATACCTGCTGCTGCTGCTACTGCCTGGATACCTGCTGCTGCTGCCTGAGCTCTGTACCGAGCTTCTCGGCCTCTATACCGAGCTGCCTGGCCTCTATAAAGACCTCCCTCTCGAACCACAATCTGTACAACTGAGCTTAGTTTCTCATTCTTTGCCCATAGAATGACTTTCTTGTCCATGAAGAGGACTCTGTAGCCCTTGTCCTCTAAACCAACAACATAGATGAGGTTCTTCTTTAAACCAGGAACATATAAGACATCATCAATATGTAGGACCGTACCTGAATTCAGTTGAAGTGAGGTTGACCCAACTCCTTCAATTTTGTACGTGGAGTCATCTCCAAGTTCCACTTGAGTAAGGACTTCTTCTTTTTGTAACTGGTGAGTGCTCCACGATTACCTGTCATATGTCTGGAGGCATCACTATCTACTAACCAAGAGTTAGCACTGTCAGTGATGGATCCAGAATGGGCAGAGGTTAGGTAGTATTCTCTTCTAGGTTACACTTCTTTAGTGGTCTTGGTGTTCTTCTTCTTCTTCTACAGCAGAGGCTTGGAATCTTCTTTTGAATTTTCTCTTGGGATGCTTGCAATCCTTAGCAAATTGCCTAAACTTGTGACAATTATAGCATTCCACTTTTGAAACATCAATGTGCTTACCTTGTGGTTTCTTTCCCTTTTTTTGGTAAGGGGAGGGCTTCTTGAATTTCTTTGTCTTAGCTATGACGGCAAGGTTTCCTTCCTTATTGTCAGTTGCCTTGTCTGAAACTCGTCCTTGTTCTTCCAAGCAATAATGCCAAAGTCTATCAAAGTTTGGCAGATTTTCACATCCACTTACTGATGCCAGAAACGTTTCCCAAGAGTTTGGGAGACCATCGACTACAGTCTGTACAAGGTCATCGTCATCCACAGTAATACCAATAGCAGTGAGTTGGTCTCGTACCTTAAAAAGGTCCAATCTTTGTGAAGAAAGGTCCAACTCCTTCATCCTTGTTCGTCTTTAGTGTTCGAAGCCTTTTCTTCAAAACTCTCTTCTGACTGGTAACCTTCTTTTCATATAGGTTCAAGTGTCAAAGCATTCTTTGGCAGTCTTTAATGATGTGATGTTGGGCATCAAAGTTTCTTTGATAGAATCGTAGATGATCTTTCTAGCCTTAGCCTGCTTCTTCTTGTAAGCAATTTTGCCAGCATTAGATGTTGGCTCTTCTATGGTGTTGAACACCATATCATCAAGGTCATTTTCCTCCAATATGGTTGTAAGCCTAGCTTTCCAAGAGTCGTAGTTTGCTGAACCTTCAAGCTTTTCTTTTGGTCTGAAGATGTTGGTAGCCATCTTTGCTACTAGTCAGTTGTCCAAGTCTGCAAAATATCCCAAGGTCTAGGAAGACAATAGTAATCTGCCTCTTACTGGGTCTTCACATGCTAAGCTTTGATACCATGTTGAATTTTAGCAGTAGCATCAATTCTTTTTTAAAATTTTGCAGATTGTAAGATAACAATAGACAAGTGTAGTAGATACATCAAAAACTTCACACACACTGAACACAAGAGTTTTTCACGGGGAAACCTTTAAAGGACAAAAACCCCAAAAGCATTAGTAATTCATCTCTTAAATGAGATGACTTGAGTTTCTCAGAATTCTGAGATGAATGTTCTTTATTAATTCTCAAACCCTAATAGGTTTGAACCAGAGATCAAAAATCCACAAAAGATGAATTTTACAGAAAAATCCAAATTAGGGATTTTAACCCTAATTCCTTCCAACTACCCAAAATTATAGAAGTGTTGCTCGAGATAAATCTCTTGCTGCCTAGGACTGCTCGGAAATGCTGATGCCTGCCTAGACTACCTACCTGAGCTTGTATGGATTTGTACTTGTTGTACGGATGCTACCCGAACTTGTTGTTGCTGCTTGAGCTCTGTACCGAGTTGCTTGGGCTCTATACCGAGCTACCCGGGCTATGTTGAAGCTGCTTGAGGACATATCTGGCTTGCACGAGTGTTGAGGTTGCTGCATGAATGCTGCTCGGGTTGAGGAAGGGCTTCCCGTGACTGATCTAGGGAGCCGTGAGAGTTCTATTGTTGCCCGTGACTGGTTTGGAGCTGCCCGTGAGAGATCTGGAAGCTGTCGTGAAGATGGAGTGGTTTAGGGTTAAACCCTAGCTTGGATTTGATGGCTTGGACTGATAGAAGTGAGCCCTAACAGACTCAGGGTTAGAGTGTAGATGAGAATGTTCTAGCTAGAATCCTCCATGCTAGGGCATAAACAAAAAAACACAAGAATCTTCTTCTTCTTCAAAGACCAGCGAAAATCTTCCTTGGAGCGGCTGTTGGATGATAAGCAAGCGTGTATAAAATGAAATGGATTGATCTTCTTTTATAGCCTTTGAATCACCTGGATGTGGACCAAAACTTAAAAGATCAAAATAATAATAATTTATTCTTTTATCTTTTTGACTTTTACCTTTAGTGGTATTAAAGGTCTTTTTGCACTTTCACTTTTACTTCTTAGTGGTCTAAAGGTCCTTATGTATTTTTGACTTTTACTTTTAGCCTTCTTCAAGTGCCTTGTGGTCAAAACAATTGGTCATAGGGGTCCTTCATCTCCACTCAAAGTACATTATCATAAATAGAGAGAATTACTAGTGCTTTTGTCTCACACTCCTTGTGCCACCAAGATCGGGTACTAGGTGTCTTAACCAAGGGTAGCTAAAGTGATGGATTGGCTCCACATCTTGGTCCTTGACCAGATCTCCCCATTCAACAGAATGGCTACTCAGCTCAAGGCTAAGTCCCCCAGTGCTGGACTAGATCCACATCTTAGTCGGGATATCTGCAATATGTTCCTTTGTACGAATGTACTGCAACTTCAGAGTGCCTCTCTGAACTAGGTCTTTGATTAAATGATACTTCATTTCAATGTGTTTCGATCTATCATGAAACACTGGATTCTCTGAAAGCTTAATGCAACTCTGCTTATCACAATGGATGATCATTGAGTCAAGCTTTCCACCGAACAGATCAGATAGTAGTTTCCTAAGCCAAATTGCTTCCTTGCAGGCATCACTTGCATCTATATACTCAACTTTAGCTGTATTGTGTGCTATGGAACCCTGTTTCTTGTTGGACCAAGAGATCATTGCAGATCCCATATTGAAGCAGTAACCTGAGATACTTTTCCGGTCTATTGCATTGCCAACCCAATCTGAGCCAATCCTGCTAACAATACTCCACTACTAGAAGTATACCTGAGCCCATAAGGGATAGTACCTCGCACATATATGAGTACAGGTTTGGCAGCTACCTAGTGTATGTGCTTCAGATCGCACATGAACTGACTCCAAGCATTCACTGTATAACAAATATCTGGTCTCGTGTGTACGAGATACATCAAGGATTCAATGAGTTGTCAATATAGAGTAGAGTCCACATCTTGTGAATTGGTGGCTGAGTCTCGCAACTTCTGTAAGTTGGTAATCATGTGCACGCTCATGGACTTGCAGTCTTGCATCCCAAATCTCTGTAAGATGTCCACTGCATACTTCCCTTGTGTTAGGAAGATCTCACTTGGCTTTTGCCAGACCTCTAAGCCAAGAAAATAATGCATCAGACCAAGATCCTTCATTTCAAATTCAGAGGTGAGCTCCCTCTCACACTGTGGAATCAACTGTTCCTCACTTGTAAGGAACAAGTCATCCACATATAGGACAAGGATCAAGATATGATTATGAACAACCTTAAAATACAGATTGGAGTCAAGAGTACTTTTGGAAAACCCCAAGCTGTGAAGGAATCCATCCATCCTCGCATACCAGACTCTCGGAGTTTGTTTGAGTCCATACAAGGTTTTCTTCAGTTTACACACATGGGTCTTATTCCCATATGTCATAAAGCCTTCAGGTTGTTCAATGTAAACTTTCTCATCAATCTTGCCATTGAGGAAGGCTGTTTTTACATCCATATGATGTAACTTCCATCCGAATACTCTAGCAAGAGAAATGATGGTTCCGATAGTAGTATACCTGGTGAAGTGCTCGATTTAAAGTGCTGAATTTAAAAATTAAAAGGTGGGATGAAGGATTTTTCTCCATAAAGTCACTTTATTAAATTTTAAATGGAGAAAAACCAAGAGAAATCGAAACGTCACTAAAAGAGAAGAGAGTGAAATTATAAAAAAGAAAATGAGAGCTCATTCTCTGATTCTTGTCTATTGCATTTTCGAAAAGAGAGCTCTTGAGCTTCTAAACTTTTCTTGGATGAAACCCTAGGAGGAGGTGTGTGGTTTCGATGGTGAGACTATCCATCCTAGCCATGTCCATTTCAGATTTCTCATTTGTTTATCAATGCCATTAAAGTTTTCAAGCTTACTTTCAGAACTGAGTAATAGCAGTGGTTTCAGTGGGTTAAGGAAGGAGACACATTGTTCATAGCATCCATTACAGCTGCTTGAGCGGGCGCATTTATGGAGTCCATGTTTATTGAGAAGGGCGCACTTCGTGTCCATGTTTATTGAGAAGGAGGGCGCATTCTATTGGCAGCTCAGTATTTTGAAGGGGAAACTTATGAACTCCTACCATTCTTGTTGTGTATCTCTGTAAAGTCATATCACGCCCAAATCTGGAGCTAAGAAAATTAATACAAATTATTATTCGAAGCCCGAGATTTATACAATAAGGATGTTAGACACAATGGCACACTGAGAGGGGGGGTGAATCAGTGGGCCAACACTATTTACAATTTCAACTTTCTTTAACTACTTAAACAAAGATCATCATAAGTACATCAACATCAATCAATTACACAGACAACACAAACACTTCATAAGATGAATTTGTAAACTTTATTATATTAGATTCAAACGGCTACAACCGTGTGGTCTATCAGCTTCAACTGAATCAGAAGCACCAACTTCTATTCCAAGACACAGCTTGGTCTTTTTCTCAGATCCAACTAAGAAAAATGGTTCAAGGCCCAGCTTGCTATTACAACCAAATTCCTGTCATCTCACATTTCATCTGCCACTTGTCATCAACTGTTCAATGCTCATCAACCTGTCACTCTTTTGTCATATCAACTTGTCCACTGCTTATTATATCATGTCCTTCTGCTCGTCATTTCATCATTGTCATAAGTGCATCATTAATTCTTCTGTACAGTCCTCATTTCTCTTTTACTGAGAGCACACCCACATTCTCAGAATTAAATGGTGTAGTGTACTTGATTGCTTCTTGACTGCTGCTAGAGATACTTGAATATTTCAGAACTGATAGTCATACAAATCTTTGTCTTTTACACCATTTGTCAATCTCTTGTTCACATGCTTCACTCTGTCAAATCAACATTCTGGTCATGTCACTGCCTGTCACCTGTCATGTCACCAGTCTGTCCATAGTCATGTCATTTGTCAAATAGTTCTGCCACATCAATAAGGTCTACTCATCATCATTATCTCCGCTACTCAAGGATCATCCCTGAGTTAACTGCAGCAATATCTCCACGAGTTCATCTCTGCTTTGTCAACACTGTCCACTGTCTGTTCAACCCACTATCTCAGTCATCACAGATTTTGTTTACACTGTCCACTGTCTGTTCAACCCACTATCTCAGTCATCACAGATTTTGTTTATGCCCAAAAGTCTGATCATGTCTTCTTAAGATAAATCGGTCATCTAGTGTCACAATATGGTTTCCAGCATAAATAGTTAATGCACAAGTCTGTAAGTCTTCTGTGGCTGCCTCAGAACTTAACCCGAAAATCAGAGAAGAGAAATAAAGAAAGCTTGAACAGACTGTCTGACTGTTCTGCGTCTTCCTCAGAGTATACACCCGAACTGATAAAAGATAATACCACCGAAATTTCAAAGCAGTCTATATTCCTCCATCAAATCTCTCTACACGCACTGCAGCTGCCTTATTAAACTCTCCTCATCCGATTTTCTAAAAGAGATAAAACTCAGACTTTAAAAATCATACTTCAAAAATCAGATTTCAAAAGAACTCATTTCTGCTGCTGCATCACTGATCCTTTTCCTGAAAAATCTTAGACAAACTCCGTCGAATCCACACACAAAAATGGATGTATTGACTCGTATTTATACTCGTTTATCAACATATTTTTGAAGCCGACCTGTTACATTATATATTTTTGATTTTTGATTTGAACTTTAATTTTTATTTGAGCCGACTAGATGTATATAATAATTAAAAACACTTCTGAGCCGACTTCACTATTTAAGTTTATTTTACCCAATTTAAGGGCTTCTCCAAGGTTTAACTTTTACCAGCCTTTGTTGGCATTTCCAAGAGAATTTCCACAACATAAGCACATCATCAAGCAAGCCATCATATGTGTGGGCTTCAGGACTTCGCCAAGCCACAAATGACCACAGAATGGGTCGTTTGGCCTTCTTGCCAAATCATCATGTTCTTCTTGCCAAGTCATTCACATTTGTCACACTCATTTGGTGTTCCAATGCCCATATCAAGCCATGTCATCAATCTGTAACATACCTTTGTCATTAATGGTTTGTCATCAATGACAACCATGCTCATCAAAGGAGACTTCACCCAGGTTGAGGAGAAGTTGATAAAAAGGGTAACTATCCGTCAAATGATTATTTATTTCTCTTTCTTTACCTCTTTGCCAGAATCGTGGTCTGGGAATTACTATACAGTGAATGTCCAAGCATTATCAAGCCACAGTAACCTACAGGAAGACACATAGTGCGTTCAGAGATTTATATGATTGAAGACTGTAAGCTGAAGCAAGCATTTGGATTACTGCTAAGAGGTAGTGGATCTTCCCTATGGTGGTAACAATTTGTTGGAACCATTCTAAGTACATTGTGTAGTTAACAACGACCAGCACCATGGATTTTCAAGCACTTATAGGCATTTAATATCAGATCTGTATTCTATTTCAATGAATGTTATCTCATGAGTTACTGCTGCTATTTTATGTCTGAAGCATAGAATATTGGGATAATTAAATATTACTCATTTTACATGAAAAATCCATGCCAAACCTTGTAAACCAGCTCCATACATTTACTAAATCAAGGGTTACATACAGCAGCAAATATCTAAACTGTTTGACATAAGTTCTAAACCAAAACTTGGGAGAGTTACCTACGGCAGTGTGCTAATCATAGAAATTTATTCAAGCTGCCTGCAACGAAAGAAGTCTACTATGAAGATAGAACACCATGTACAGGGGAGATTCCTCTGAAATCTATATTTTTTGTCTTCTTCGGAAGAAGATCAGTTCACCCCGAATGCTTGTTAGTTATTCTTGCCAAACTAAATTCTTTCAGAGGAATATATATATATATATATATATATATATACTCAAATTCTTTTATTTAATCAAAGATATATACTGTTGCAAATTTTTATTTTATGTCCTCAGATTTCTAAGACTGTTTGTAGCACTGTTTAACAGAATCCCAAAATGAATCCAAAGGAGTTGAATCCATTCTTCAAAGGTGGGGGTTCAGGTTATCCAGAGGAAGATGAAGATGTGCCACAAAAGGCAGGAGCAGGCAAGTTGCCACCACCACCTCCTGTTGGTGATGGAGGTGCAAGTTGGCGATTAAAAGCTTTGAAACGAGCACAAGAACAGGCAGCTCGAGAGGGTCGGAAGCTTGATGAGGTAACCCATATTGAACGATACTTTTGCATTGTGGTATATTTAGACGAGGGGTCTATTTTTGCTGAAATTTTTTGTAACTAGATATCTATTTAAATATTATAAGTAATTTCCCCTTTTATATTTTTTAGGTTGTTGAAGAGCGATGGGGCTCACTAGCGCAAATTACTGCATCTGTAGCAACAACTAGAGCAGCTTCTGGTCGTGCTCATTTGCATGCAATCAGAGACAGGAAAAGGGAACAGAAAAGTGAACATGGGAATGGAGGCCATGAAGGTACTTGTAATGAAATGGACAAGGATGATCAGAGGATAAGGGATAACAACAGAGATTATTTGAGGGATGTTTCTCTTCGTGAATCACACATGAAAGCACCCAAAATAAATGATTCTTTATCTTGGAGAAACAAAAAGAAAGGCAGCGTTGTCCGTCCAGAAGATGCAGAGATTATCCGAACAGCAGCAACATGCTTAAATAAATTTTCAAATGATGGCAGCTTTCTCCAGAGTATTACTAAGCTGCAAAACAAAGAACATGATATTTCCTCAACAGCAGTAGGTTCTGAGACAGAAGGAGTCTTAAGTGAAAGAGAAAGAAGCTTTAGTGAAGGTTCACAGACAGTCGGTTCCAAAGATGAAATGCCTATACCAAAGGCACCTTATCAGCGAGATGCTAGAGCACACGATTCCTATAAAGATGAGGTAACTGTTGTTGATCGTGCATCAAATGTACAAAGCTTGACTGCAAATCAATTGGCAGCAAAGGCAATGCAGTTGCGCTTGAAAGGGAAGCATGCAGAGGCAGATGAACTTTTGGTAAATAGCACAATGGATACCTTTCATTCACGTTCTGTCTAAATCTGTTTGTTTTGTGTTCTATTGTTTTTGGGAGTCTTGATCTTATTCACAGAAGGAATGGCCTAGCTACATTAAAATTCACTAAAGTCTAATGTCACAAGGTTTTCTATTGTTTTATTTGCAATTATGCATACATCTTTTTCATTGGCCTATGTTGCTCTGCCTTTTAAATTATGCTTCTCTTTAATTATCAAGTTGGATGCCTGGAAAAGTCTCCTAGTCAAGTGCAGCTTCTATTTCCCAGTTGACAAATTTAATATTCTTTTGTGTTGAGTTTGTCTACTATATTGTATCTCTTCTGTTAAAATACATATATGTCTGTTTAGTTTAAATAACTTTTCTTTTCCAGGGGCTATCTCATGTAAAATTCTTTCATGCCAGCTTGTCTAACGTAAAATATTTATCCACTTGTTACAGAAAAAGTCACAAAATACAGCAAATGTGAACAACACTGCCAAAGAAAAAAATATTTTTCAAGCAGACATCATGAGGTATTTTCCTTTAGCATGGGGTAATGTATTATTTTTTTTCCATCTTTACAATTTCTAATGTCGAAGTGTACACAACCCTGTTTTTGTCAGATCTGATAAGAGGAAGGTTGGCGTTCAGTCTAAGCAAAGTACAGAGGATGATGCAGATGCAAATTTGGCTTCAAAGATTATACGCAACAAACAATACAAAACTGCTACTCAGGCAGATGATGAGTATGACTATGACGACATTCTTGATACACGAGAAAGACAGAAGAAGATAAACTTGAAACAACAGATGGGAAAGAATAGTCCAATGAAAATTCAAAAGCGCATCATAACTCAGCAAGAGCGTTGCCAGCTCTGTTTTGAGAATCCTTCAAGACCAAAGCATCTAACAATCTCAATTGCAAATTTCACTTACTTAATGCTGCCTTCATGGGAACCTGTTGTGACTGGGCACTGCTATATTTTGCCAATGCAGGTACGGTTATCATGCAGTTGGCTCCTTTTGATACCATCAATTGCCATATTTTTATAGTTTCTTCTATTATGATCTTGTTGGTGAAGATAAGTGATAAATGGTCTAAACAGTTAAATTTTTCTTTACAGCATGAAGCATCAACTAGAAATCTTGATGATAATGAGTGGGAGGAGCTTCGCAACTTCAAAAAATGTCTCCTGAGGATGTATGCAGAAGAGGGAAATGATGTAATTTTTCTAGAAACTGCATTGGGCCTTGCACAGCAGCGTCGTCATTGCCTGGTTGAATGCATTCCTGTGCCCTATGATATTGCACAGGAAGCACCGCTTTATTTCAAGAAGGTTAGTCTGGTGTTTTCTAACAAGCATCTTAGATTATGATTGGGCTTTTTGATCTAATAGTCTCCAATGATAAGCATTTCTGATGACTCATTCTCCTTGAATCTTGATTTGGATTAAAGCTTTAGACAACTGACGCAATATATAACTTTTGAGCTAAGAAATGGGGGTATATAAGGGGATTCAAATGTCTATACAATAGGGGTCGGCCTAATAGGGGGCCCACATGTGCAGTGAGTAAAAATAGGTATATATAGAGGTCAAAATATTATTATCGGGTACATGGACTTATGACTTGGTTATATGAATGTACGGTTATTTGGAGGGGGTTCTCTTAATCAATAAGGAGTTGTGTAACTCATTTCTATTATCACTTTGGAGCTGTGCTCCATGCTCATATATGGTGTACAATGTGTCTGCTATTTTATCTACTGTATTTTAACAAATTTGTTGTCACGTATATTAGATAATTTTCTACTCTTCGTAAGATTTCTATGTGCTTGTATGCCATCTCTTGCATTGGGACATGGGCAATGTTAGTTTGAGTTCCTTTTTGTTTGCATTTTATTAGCATTCTAATTCACATCCTTTGACAATTTGATGATGATAGCCTTTTCCTGGTTGAATTTGTTTATTGATGCATATGTTCCATCTCAAATTTTGTCTTTGTTTTAAGTTGGTCTGTACGAAATTATTATTTTGCATCATCTGCTTTGGAAAATGAAACTATATGCCAGGGAACATAGCAAATCTTCCAGCTGGCAATTGATTTTTTTTACAAGTCCTTGTCATTTACTTTTCTTGATTCATGATATAAGTTAACATGGCATTCTTGATGGCTGAACATGTGAATTTTCCCTCATGCAGGCAATTGATGAAGCTGAATCAGAATGGAGTCAGCACAATGCTAAGAAGTTGATTGATACTAGCATTAAGGGTTTGCGAGGTTCCATTCCAAAAAACTTTCCGTATTTTCATGTGGAATTTGGGATGCAGAAGGGTTTTGTCCATGTGATTGATGATGAAAAAAACTTCAAAAGTCAATTTGGTCTCAATGTAATTAGGGGTATGCTACAGTTAAGGGAAGAAGATATGTATAGGCATAGACAACGGGACTCATTGGAAATGCAACGCAAAGCTGTGTCAGACTTTGGAAGAAAATGGGAACCCTATGATTGGACAAAGATGCTAGATTAATTGTATTTCTTCTAAATGGGTCAGTGTAAGCCAGATATAATTGTTGATTCAATGCATATTATATTGTAAGATGAAGATTTACTTGGAATTGGTATTCCATGATTCCCTTGGAATCAATATACTATAAAACATCCCAGCCTTAGGTATGTTTTATAGTATTTGCGTACACATATTTTAATGGGTTACACTTTTCTAACATATTTTCTTCCATAAATTGTAAAACATAATCAAGATGAAAGTGGTAGAACACTGTTTTTGCAATATTTAGTAAGTTATTTACTGTGTTGATGATAGGAAGCAAATATAGAGGATGTGTATATCATCCTTTTTTGGTAATTAAAAAGAGTTTCTGTGGTTGTACATCAGCAAAATATATACAGTTTCTAACAGATCAGGCATGGGCCGTTTACTTTTGTCCTGAAGTCTCATTTATCATTGGCAGGGTGAGTCAAATTTCCTTTTGATGCAAATTGAAACAAAATTTATCAGACAAGTTTGGTACTGCTATCATTGGATGTCTATGGCCAGAATGCTTAAAAAGTAACATGACTGTCCTATCACTGTGTCCTATTTTATAGTCTTCCTCCATCCTTGGAGGGAGAGCCTCTGCCAATTTGCAATATTGGTTGTTTATTTTGTCTGGACTCTGAACTTCCACTACATCCCAGGCCCTGCTTGCTACCGCATCCCTCTTTGACTGTTGGTCATCTAGAGTAACCTGTAAAACAGATGCTGTTCCTTGGGTTCTGGGAAAAGAAAGCTGGATGGGAATTAGAGTCGGCCCTGGGTTGAGCTGTGTACTCTGCATGCCTTTCTTTCCCAGTGGTCCAATTTATCTATAATATTTTTGGGTTATTTGTTTGGATACACTTCCATGTGAATCAATATTCCCAAGATACCGAATGCCCGATTTTCTCTTTCTTGAAGTCACCAACTATTGAATGATGCAGATCTGACAGTATTGGCTTACACATGCATCCAACTATGCTTCTTATGACATGCGTGTTTGTGCATGATGCATATTTTAATGGGTTAATCTTTTCTAGCATATTTTCTTCCATAAAATGTAAAATATAATCAGGAAAGTGCTAGAATACCATGTTTTTGCAATATTTGAAAGACTTGTATGGAAGCATATAGAGTAAGTTATTTACTGTGTTGATAATAGGAATCAAATATAGGGGATGTGTATATAATCTATTTTTGGCAATTAAAGAGTTTCTATTGTTGTACATCAGCAAAATATATACAGTTTCAAACAGATTAGTCCTGGGCCATTTACTTTTGTCCTAGGGTCCCATTTATCATTGGCAGGGCGAGTCAAATTTCCTTTTCATGGTATCATTGGATGTCTATGGCTAGAGTGTCTAAAAAATAACATCACTGTCCTATCACTGTCTCCTATTTTATTGTCTTCCTCCATCCTTGGAGGGAGAGCTTCTGCCAAGTTTGCAATATTGGTAGTTTATTTTGTCTGAACGTCCACTACATCCCAGGCCATACCTGCTACCACATCCCTCTTTGATTGTTGGTCATCTAGAGTAACCTGGAAAACAGATCTTTGCCCCTTGGTGTTCCTTGGGTTCTGCAAAAAGAAACCTGGATGAGAATTAGAGTTGGCCCTGGGTCAAGCTGCGTACTTTGCATACCTTTCTTTCCCAGTGCTCTAATTTCTTTATAATATTTTTGGGATATTTGTTTGGAAACACTTCCGTGTCAGCCACTGTCATCAAATCTTTAAATGTGGTGGAAGTCCAAGCCCTTAAACTATTCCAGTCTTTGGAATCAATATCATAACATCCTATCCTCTATGCTAGATGCAACCTTTGGTCCTTTTAGTTAATTCATGGAAGCCCTATTAACCTTGAGTTATATAGTTTAATCTCTTCGAGTGTGAGAAATCTGGCCAAATTTTTCAAGCAAGCTCAATTTTAAAACGTGTCCTGGCCATATTTAACTCAAATAAAGTAACTATAGTTGAAAACCATATTAGAAAGTCATTTTTTTTGCCATCACGTGGGGTAGAGGTGGGAGAAAGATGAGATGCGCACCTTATTGCACATGAACATTACCTTGACAGGAGATGAGCTGATATGAGAGGAATTTGAGAAGGTGGGTAGAGGTGAGAGAAAGACAAGATAAACACAATATTGCAAAGGAACATTACCTTGAGGAGACAAGCTGATACGAGAGGAATTTGAGAAGTTGGAGAGGATTAATAGTAAATACTATAGTACTATTGAATGTTGTCACAAGGCCTTCTCTATCGATGATTCTTCATTGTTTATTCTTTGGATTGTTTTTGTAATTACAGAGAATATCCCCTCAAATGCAGAATCCTTTTCCCATTGGAATCCATTGTGAAGCCCATGGGGATCCATTGTGAAGCCCATGGGGCACGAAAGCCCTTTGATATACAAAATATATTGGCCATTGGGCAAAGATTAGATAAGATAATTTTATTAATGTCCAATGAATGACCACAAAAGTAGGTCAATGGGACTAAAAGGATACAAGCAATATATGTACAACGTGGGAGTGCAAACACAACTCCAATAGAGTGCCGAAACTAAATCTATGATAAAATCAAATAAAATAAAGAAAGAAAGATACAAGTAGTAGGATAGCCTCCTAAACATGTATATAACTGTATCCAAGGCACGGTTATGTAGACGATTGAGTCCAAGATTGGACTAGATGGCTTAAAAATCATCAAAAGCTTGTCAAGGGAGAGCTGAACATGAGGCTGATCCTGTCAAGAATGTGTGAGTCTGATAGTTGACCGCGATGGGGGCTAACTAGGCACTATATCACTATTGGAGTCCTTTGGAAACCACCAAGTTGTCCAACAATATGATCGTGGGGGGGATGTAGGAGCGAGGGATACTCCTAATATCTGAGGTTGAAAGGAGTCTTCAGATAGATCTCTGATTGCTCCTTTGGGGTTGAGAAAGGATCCCGAGGGCGGAGGAACCCTACTGTGGGTTTGTCAGGAACTTCTCCTCTTGACACTTTAGGAGTGTGTGGATTGATGTGCTATTGGGCCCCTTCGAGTCGGTCTCAAAGAAGCCTGTTGGTCTTCCAGAGGAAGGCTGAGAGGAGACCCGAGATCTTATCGTTTTGCTATCGGAAGTACTATGGAACTCAACTCATTGCTTGTTGCTTCTATCAGATGGATCAACATGAAAGTATGAGCTGATCTCTTGGTCGTCCCAAGGTGAGGCGAGGTATGTAAGAATTGAGATCTGTGGCTAAATATCTCCTCAATGAAGAGGGGCTAGGCGTCTTTGGTCTTGATATCTTAAGAAAGCAGAGAGGGAACCCTTTGAGTCTCAATAGAGGTAGTGGTAACATCCTATGATTTCATAATATAGGGGGCATTTAAAAATGAGGTGTCCTTCTGTCTCAGGCTCCTGTAGGTGACACATTTGGCAGATCCTATTAGACCGTGGTATATGATGGTCAGTCTCTACTTGGAGTCGATGAGATCCAAACCAAAGTTGCCTGAAAGGAATCTTGAGTGAGTGCATCCAATGTTTGAGTGTATATGTTGAGCAAACGATGATGCCATCTTGCAACCCCAAGAAGTGCTCAGGGTAGAAAGACATCTTCTAAGCCTAGGCCTGTCGGAGGTGAGGTCCAAGTAACCTGGATGTATAATTTGTAGATATCCTCTCTAATGGATTGATTCAATACCTGTCTAGGTGGGAGGAGAGGGCTCAACACATCAAGGATGAATCTGGACAGGGGAAGGCGCATCGGGGAGATGGTCATTGACTCGAGAAGCCCAGATGTCTCAATGTACCACCCTCATGCCTGTCCTATGGGATAAGCCAAAGCGATGGCCTTCGAGGAACAAGGTGCTAGGTAGGGGTAGTTGTCTCTCCAAATTGTCGAGTCTTTGAAAGACTTAACTCTGTGAAGAAAGGAGAACAAGCAGAAGATGACCTCGAGTTTGAAGGGGTGTACACTAAACTCTGCCTGAATAATGGGCGCTGCAACTGTACGCTTGCATCGGATGATGCACTTGAGAAGCAAGGTTTGGATTTTGTTTGTCTGGGCCCAATCCGTCTGTATCAAGTTCGACCCCCAAATCCCAGAGTCATTGAGGTCGTGGGCCTAATAATCGTCTCCATGAGGTAGAGTTTAGGCAAGATGTCTTGAAATTGACTTTGGAAACATTGTCTCTTAATGAGGTCCAAGGAACCATACCCTTTGTTGAGTTGAGCCTGGAGGGCCTATTGCATATTGAAATGAGGTGTCATGAACTGTAGAAGTGCAGGTCAACTAAAGTTTTCTTCGATGCATTAAAGATCATAACCTTATTTTGCCTAGGTTGACCGTCAGTTGTCGAAGGTCACAAAAGATGGCTAGGGCGTTAATCCGTCTCTACAAGATGTTGAAAGTAGAAGCCAACAAGATCAAGTCATGTGCAAAAAGTAGTAAGGAGATCAACACTTGATGTAGAAGTCAACCATCCCCTTCCTAGATGTGCTTGTAGAGGAAAACTCCAACTGATCAATATAAATCCCGAAGAGGGTTGGCGAGAGAGGGAAACCCTGTTTTACCCCAATGGTACTCTGAATGAAGTCCGAAAGACCATGAGCCATCCTGAGGCGACCCAAAACTAACTCATACAATTTCATGATGGCTACTAAGAGGTTCTCAGATATGCCAATGTCACGAAGCGTTTGGAATAATGCCTCTCTCGACACTATATCAAACACTTTTTGGAAGTCTACAAACCAACACCAGACTTTTGAAGAACAATGATGAGCCTCCTAATGATTGGACTTGTGTCTGTTCAATCATTAGGTAGATCTGTGTATTATGTTTCATTTATAGATGATTTCTCAAGGAACACATGGATTTATTTCCTTCGAAATATATCTGAAGTATTTGCTTAGTTTAAAGAATATAAGGATCTTGTAGAAAGTCAGTCAGAAAAGAAAATAAAGGTGTTGAGGACAGATAATGGTGAAGAGTTTTGCGGGAATGAATTTGAGGACTTCTGGAAGAAGTGTGGTATAACAAGGCAGAAGAATACTCCATACACACCTCAACAAAATGGAGTTGTCGAGAGGATGAATAGGACGCTGATGGAAAAGGAAAGAAGCATTCTAAGCAGTGTTGGGATAGGACAAGAATTCTGGGTAGAGGCGGTGGAGACGACATGTTACTTGGTAAATTGATCACCCACATCAATATTGGTTGACGAAACTCCACAAGAGGTATGGACTGGTAAGAAACCCTCTATTAAGCATCTGAAAGTTTTTGGCTGTGATGCTTATGTACACTTTCCAAAGGAGAAAAAGAGCAAATTGGATAACAAAACTGAAAAATGTATCTTTATTGGCTATAAAGACGACATGAAAGGTTATAAGCTTTGGAATCCTGTAACTAAGAAGAGTGTTGACAGTCAAGATGTTGTGTTTAGAGAGGTAAAAGAAGTCCCCAGATAGAAAGTGAATCCAATGTAAAAGGAACTAGAGAAGATAGAGTTTGAGTTAAAAGGTGAAGAATCTGACTCAATAGAGGAAGTTGAATTAGAAGAAGAAGGACCTCATACCCCAGTTTTGAGGAGATCATCTCGAGAAAGAAGGAAACCAAAAAGGTATTCCCCTCCTGATTTTCGCTCTCATTTGGCTTTGTATATTACTGATGATGATCTTAGAAATGTGAAGGAAGGTGTTGATTCAAAGGATAGTGATCTTTGGAAGGCGGCCATAGTTGAAGAAATGGATGCCCTTGACAAAAATGAAGCTTGGGATCTAGTCCAGTTACCAACTGGAAGAAAATCCATTGGGAGTAAATGGATTTTTAAAAAGAAGTTGAATGCAGAAGGTAAAGTGGAGAAGTATAAAGCCCACTTGTAGCAAAGGGATATTCTTAGATAGAGGGTATTGATTTTGGTGAAATATTTTCTCCAGTTGCAAAATTAACTTCCATTAGATTTCTTCTTGCTATTGCTGCCACTTTTAATGTTGAAGTAGAGAAGATGGATGTGAAGACAACGTTCTTACATGGAGATCTCGAAGAATAGATCTACATGAATCATCCAGAAGGGTTCACAATAAAGGGAAAGAAAGAGTTGATATGTAAACTAAAGAAGTCCCTTTACGTTCTAAAGCAACCTCCAAGGATGTGGTACCAAAAGTTTGACACATGTACTTGGATTGGGTTTATGAGAAGCAAGGTTGATCACTGTGTATACTCCAAACAGATTGGTGATTAGGTCATTAACATAGTACTATATATTGATGACATGTTGTTGATTGGGAACAACAAAGATGTTACAAAGGAAATGGAGGCTCAACTGTCCTCCAAATTTGACATGAAGTATCTCGGTGCTGCAAACTTCATTCTGGGATTGGAGATAAGAAGAGATCATGCAAACAAGAAGATTTGGTTAAATCAAAGAAAATATGTTGAGATAGTACTATAGAGATTTAACATGTAGGAAAGTAAGTCGGTCAAGGTTCCTATTCCTGTAGGTGTAAAGTTATATGTAGAGCAGTGTCCCAAGACACATGAAGAGGAAGAAGATATGTCACGAGTTCCATATTTCAATGCAGTTGGAGGTTTGATGTATGCAATGGTTTGTACTAGACTAGACATTGCTCATGTAGTGGGAGTTTTGAGCAAATATATGTCAAAGTTAGGAAACGAGCATTGGACAACTGTAAAGAGGTTCTTGATACTTGCGTGGCACCACATATTATTCAATATACTACCAAGGAAGACTAGTACTAGACAGAGTAATAGATGTACATAGATTTGTTGATGCAGACTGGGCTGGAGATCTTGATCCCAAAATATCTACAAGTGGGTATGTGTTTAACCTATTTGGAGGAACTATTAGTTGGATGAGCAAGAGACAGGCTCATCCAAAAATGGAAGACAAGAAGCTGAATACATGGAAGACAAAAATGCCAGCAAAGAAGTAGTATGGTTGCGGAGACTGTGTATCTTCCTGGCAAAGAACCCTGCTTATCATGCTAAGACAAAGCATATTGATATGCAATATCACTTTGTGAAATATATGGTTGAAGACAAGAAGGTGCTGCTTGAGAAGGTTGACACCTTAAAAAATGTTGCAAACTCATTAACAAAGTCTTTCACTATAGAGAAGTTCTCTTGGTGCATAGAATCTATGGGCATTGATGCCTTGAACTTATGAATTTATGAGTACATGACTCATTGCTATGAAAAGAAAACAACAAGTGGGAGAATATTGGGTATATGTTATATTCTTTGCATGTGTGTGTGGAGGGGAGGTGCGCCTATCAGCGTTGTGTTTGACAAGCACAAGCGAGCCAATTTTTGTCTGTTTTTGGCTATTTTGGGGAATTTTCTAAAAATATGTAATTTAATCTCGGTTAAGGGATTGGAGTCTATTTTCTAATCCGGGTTAACGAATTAGGGCATTGGATGCCGTTGAATACCTATATTTTGTATTGTGAGGGATTCATAATAATAATGAGAAAACAGGAGGTGTGGCTCCAAGGTTTGATGGTTTTCACGGTTAAGGGTTTCCAGGGTGTGTTTATGTGTGAATGCTGTGTTGTAATCTCTATTTTGCTTAAGAGAATTTGTATGCTTTGCTTCTCCGCACAGGTTTTAAACTTACAGTATTGTGGGGGCAATATCCATTGTTCATGGGGATTTATGGTATTGGTCTCCTTTGATGGAACCATCACCATAGATAATTTAAACCTTTGATTTACCTTTGGAGAGATAATATTAACTATTGATTATGCCTCTAGATAGAGCCCATGTGATCCTCCTGATTTGTTGGGGCCATAAAATAGCATAATGCCCCCTTGGGAGTATTTAAAACCTGTTGGGATCTCATTTGTTGATTTGTTTCGGAGGTTTTGGAATATTTGTAGCCTAGAATCTACCTGTACTAGGATCGTTAAGTCTTTAACCATATGTCACCTATGCATATGTTTTTACGAAAAATGTGTTTTTCCTTGGGTTCTCTATAAGGAGTCACTAAGGGATTATATGAACCCTCACTTGAATGATAAAATGATGCATTTTTAGGGGAAATTTAGTGGGAGAGAGGCTGGACCATATGTATGTTGTGAGCAATCAAAATTTCAGTTAGGGGTTCTTTTTAGATGACAACACTTTCCATTGTCTTAATTACTACCTTTTTTTTTACTGTTGTTCCATGGACCTAGGTGGATAAAATTATTTCCTAATTGAGGAATTTCTTCCATGTGTTGATGGGGTCTGCTATTGCATCATATTTAGTTGAAAATGTTACCACCTGCAGTGTACACATGTTGACATTGTCAAGGATACTATGGTGATCATTTCAACTTCACAAAACTTACTTAACATAAAAATATGATTCTATGTGATGTACCCAATTGTCTACATTTTTTGCATCAACATTTCCTTCTATATCAGGAATGTTAGTATTTAGTTGATCCATAAAAAGGATAACCCTCTTGAACGCCGTTTCGGTCAGGTCGCTATTTGAAGTAGAAACCATGGAGTAATTGTAAGTTGAGTAAGGATGTCATTAGAAGGATCACACATCTCTTATGTCTATCAAGCAAGCATTCATTCATATTAGGAGTGTTCATTTTCTTTCTTTCATATGCCATCTTAACATGAGGGTTTTGTGCAAACAAATATTCATAAGTTGAAGGCAAGAGAAAGTTAAGAAAATACGTCTTTGAGCATGTCTAAATAGGCACATGATTTCTAATTATTGAGGTAATGTTTAGAAAAATTATAGCTTTTTGCTGAAGAAGATATGTTAAAAATTGACAATGATGGTGTTAGAGAAAGATAACCCTCTCCTTAGATTCATTCTTCTAATTAGTGACTTATACCATGATTTGATGAATCTAGTGGGCCAAGTATCATTCAATTTGACCTCCTGAATCACTCTAGAGATTACTTATAAACTCTAAGGTCCTAAGACATCCTTATCTTCCTTGTTTTGAACTCCCGAAATCTATGTTGGCATATGAGAACAAATTCCTTCAATTAGGGATTACTTTCCTTTATTTTAGGGACCCACATTCCAAGTTAGAGTTGTGAAGTGAATCTAGAAAGTTTACTTCGCTGTTTAGGGACTCGATGCACCACTGTTTTAGCTATTAGGAGACGGTAGTTCCCTACTTGAGTGCTTTTAGGGATGTGCTACTTATGAATGTGCCTCTTTCTGTTAGAACCGATGTTTAGGAAGTCATGATTTATTTAAACTCATTTTGGAAAGTGTGCGTGGCTAACTAAGGGCCTCTCGCTCAAGTTAAGCTTAACTAGCATCTCATGCATTGCATGAGAAACTCGGGTTGCCTCCATAGCCTATTAGAATGTTCTTTCCTTTTTATTCCTTTCACTTCATTCATTGAAGCTTGATGTAATATAACTTTCTCTCATGTTATTGACTTCTGTCTTTTGTGTAATGATTAATGTTTAGCACATTTCTTGCATGAATTTGATTGATTGTTGATCTCTTTCATAGTATTTCAATTTTGATTAGTATCTCAATCCACATGGTCAAATTCTACATTGCTTTAGGGCTGCAGGGGTGCTAAATAGTTGGTATACTAGTTTTACAAGGATCCAATCTTATTGACGGTTGAAGGAGGCCCCAGAATATTCACAACATATTCCCTACAAGGACATATTCACATTCATTGAGAGGTTAAAACTTAAAAGAGGCCTTAGAAGCATCACAACATATGGCCTACAAGGACATATGCAGGTCCATGATCCACCACTCAACTGAGGAAGACCCTTCTACAATCCCAAAAGAAGAGGCGATCAACAACGTTTTACTATGCATCAGATTATATCTTGTCCAATATCAAGATCTTAATGGAAACGCATTAGTACAAAGCCATTACACACATAAGGGAGAACTTGTTTCAAATCAAGTTCTCATTGAAGAAGACCTCCATAATGTCTATTCATAGTTCGCATCTATAACTTTTTCTCCTATTATTCACCAAGTTTCGCACAAAATATTCAATAGGTTTCCTCCATTCGAAGCAATGAGTTGTCAAGAACCACCATTTAAGAATTTCAAAGTGTTTGGATCTCGTGAATGAGATCACAAGCATTTTGTTGTAACCTTTGAGGTACCTTAGGATGTGTTTTAGGATATGCCAAAGCACGATCAATACCTAATTTAGGCGTTCAGGCTAATCCTGGACTAGAGGGGGCTACCTCACTTAACTTAGACAATCTGGCCGCACTTTGATTTCAAGGTGGTCTTTATGCCAACAACATATATAAACACAATGAAAATGAAAACTAAGTGTGGTAGTCGGTTGATATGGTAGGGATATTTATTTCAAACTCTCCCAGGCACTACAAAAGAACATGGAAAAATATAAAGATTTTATTTGTATGGAGGCATCACATGCATATACATTCACATATCAGGTGATTATGAAGGGGATGAAAGGGACAGAAAAAAATGTTGAGCACTGAAGAATTCAACAATTCAACAATAATTTGTATTTGAGGTAGAATCCATCCAGGAGATGGTTACTAACAGTTAAATCAACCCTTAACATCCATTCAGTTCTACAAATACTTTGCAGAAAAGAACAGTCAAATACTGCCTGAGTTTTATATTATGCGAGATGTCAAATACAAAATTCTAGAATGCAATTGAGTAAAACAGTGAAGAAGACACATACTGATACATAAGCAAGGATGAATCTCCAATACGAATAAAATCAAATCTCTCATGCTACACCAAAGAACTTTCATATCTCTCGAGGACTCATAACACAAACCCTACTTCTTCCCCTAATCTACCATCCTCTTCAGACTGGTTTCTACCCTGTTTTTTATAGATGCTACCACCTCAAATCTCATTCTCACAATCACTGCCTTAGGTCATCAATTCTTAGGATTTTATCTTCCCCATTGATACTTCAACAACTTTCTTCAAAGATTTGTTTAACATTTGGACCTTTCGGCCCTTGAATAGAGCTCTTCATTAATTCTTACAATGCATTGACCAGTTGGTGTCAATTTTTTTATTTGTTTGAGGGGACGTCTTTTGGCTTGACCATACCTGGTCTTGTAGCATATTGAATTTAGACTGGTTCTAAACTATAAATGAGGCAACTTGAAGAGTGAAACAATTTGAAATATAGTGGTGATGAAATGCTCTATGTGCTTAACCAAGGCCATCTCTGAAATTCTCAAGCAAAATTATTTTAAATTGGTGTCGAAACAAGGCCTTCACAACAATTTTAAATCATTTGTGAAATACTCGGATGGCATTAGCATGATATTTTGAACATAAGCCTCCCTTTTGCTAAATTCCATAATTTTTACGAGGATAACTATTTTTCACGTGTTGATATTTTGGTCCTAAGGTTTCGAACCCGTAGTCATTTTTACATTAGCTTATAATTCGGCAGGTCCACAACGTCGGAACAAAAGATAGAGGACTTACCATGATCTAAATACATCTAGATGGTTGAATTAGGATCACTTGATCTTTGCTTGGCTTCTCCTTCCTGTAACTTTGAAATCCTTGAACAAAGGATTTTTTTGACCAAAGGCTCTGTTAGCAGCTCGAGTCTCAAGTTCATTATAGCCTTAGTATTTCCTTACTCTGTCGAGTGAGCTCGAACTATGATGAATTGAGTGGTTTTAGGGATGTGCCACTTGTGCATGTGCATGCACTCAATTGAGTGTGCTTTTTTGAGTTAGAACTAGTGTGTAGAAAGTCACGAGT
The DNA here is from genome assembly GCA_001517045.1 of Pseudotsuga menziesii. Lineage (NCBI taxonomy): Eukaryota > Viridiplantae > Streptophyta > Pinopsida > Pinales > Pinaceae > Pseudotsuga > Pseudotsuga menziesii. The sequence continues at coordinate 1,081,459 of LPNX010859439.1, read as the reverse complement.
CACTTAAACTCATCTTGGAGAGTGTGCATAGCTAACTAAAGGTCTGTGGATCTAGTTAAGCCTAACTAGAATCTCATGCATTGCATGAGCAATTCGAATTACCTCTATAGTCTATTCGAGTTGCCTTGCCTATTTATTCCTTTCACTTCATTCATTGAAACTGGATGTAATATACCATTCTCTCATGTTATTGACTTCTCTCTTTTGTGTAATGATTACTGTTTAGTACATTTATTGCATGAATTTGATTGATTGCTTATTTCTTTAATAGTATTGCTATTTTGCTCAGTATTTAGATCCACATGCTCAAATTCTGTAGATGGAAAATGACCATTAATATAATTGGCAACAAACACACGCACTAAGAAAACTTGTAAGGAAGAAGTTCAACCATCCGTAGTAAGATATTCTCCACCTCATTTAAGGAAGAATATAAATTTCCAAAACATTCGAAATGAAAAACCCATGATATCACTTGCAACAATTATAGGAAAATGGAACCAAATACGTTAAATCTCAAGGATAGTATAAAAAATAAAAATGTCACTATCGTAATAGATTTAGGAAGCACTGACAGTTTCATGGATATCAACATCACTGATGGTCAACAAGTCGAGAGAATAGGAAGGTGCCATAAAATCTCTGTACACATACAAGATTTGGAATTACAAACTGATTGTTATGCTTTACCACGAGATGCACATGGCACTAGGAGCATGATGGTTGACACTACCTCCAAGAACAATGTATGGAATTAAAATTGCAATGGAGTAGATACAAATTATATGGTCTAGGAATCCTACATCAACCTATCAGTGAACTCACAAATCAAGAACTTCACTTGGGAAAAATATTTAGGGAAAAATGACTTTTCAAAAAGAAAATATTTAGTGTATAGTTCACTTAGGAAACTTAAGTGAACTTGAGATTATATCTCAGCCATGGATCTTGAGATCAGGATTTAATCTCAACAATGGAATTTGAAAAGTCATGTAAGTTACCCTGATGAGGGAAATAAAAGAGTAACGAAACTTCATTTTTCATACATCCAAGAAGAGAATTTCTGGAGAGGCATGATTCTCAAGCTGGCTTGAGTTCCAAGAGGAGAGGAGAGAAAGATGAGATCATTTCCTAGAAAGTGATTAAGGGAGTAGCAGAGAGGAGAATGGCAGCAGCAGAAGGTAGCACATTTTCCAAGGGGTGGGATCATTTATGAGCACAAAAAAAGAGACATCCAGAACACATTTCAAGGAGTGAGACTTGGTGTGATTTCCCAGGAAGCTGGCTCCTTGTTCTAGAAAGGCCGTACTACTATAGGTGACTGCATAGAAAACAAGGCAGAGTGGGCACTATTTTCGAGAGTGTAGAGAGCATTTAATTCTGAGTATACCGTACAGCTGGCTGAGAATGTACTTCTAATTTGACTGAGCAGAAAAGTGAAGAGAACAACAATGCATGAGGTCTGTCCTAGGACACCAGTCTGCACGCTTTCCTAGGCTGAGTATTGCATGAGTTCAAGGTAGATTTTATGCTTAGATTTTGAAAACTTTGCTGTACAGTACTAGAAAATAATTATTAATTATGTATTTACCTGCTGTGTAACTCTCAGAAAAATTACTGCTAATGAATACAATTCTAGGACTGGTTTTCCCCAAATTGGGGTTTTTCCAGGGCCATTTCTTGGCCAAAATACTGTGTATTATTTTCATTTACAGTCTGCTGATTTAATTTATTTCCTGCTACAAAATGTACTTATGAACCCACTTAGTTATTTGAGCTTGAGTAAAGTTATTTGAGCTTGAGTAAAGTGTAATATGGTTGGCTTATTGTATGTGGCTGATATCAATGGTTCATAAAGTGTTTGACGAAAATTCTCTATGATTGTGTGTACACAGCAGATTTAACATGGCATTTTGTATAGCCAAGTGCTATTAAACTTGGTCCGCCGCTGCCACTTAGCACTTCATGCAATATATGATAGCAGATGATCACCCTGTATGAGCTTATGATCATTGTTACTTCTGGACGAGCTTTTTGATCATGGTGGATTAAGATCAACTCGATCAAATAAGAGTAGAGTAGGATATGCTTAAATTGGATATCCATCTGGGTATAGATCTGAAACTACTGGATTCACATTCTGCAGATCTCAATATCGATCTACGACTGTAGGATGGGAAACTGGATCATGTTATGGACTAGATATGCAATTACAACTATTTACCCCAGTCATGAGTGGATTCTGAAATTTCGCAACCATTTGGGAGAAATTCAGTTCTGTTCTAGACAGAATTCTTCAAGAAGGTATTGCGCCCAAGTGGTAGAGGTAGAGGAGTATCCGGAGGAAAAGGAGGGCTCATGGGGTTCCAAGTCTGCTATCAAGTGCGTTCAAGCAATGATCAAGCATCGAATCCAAATATCCAGGTACAAGACCAGCTGGAAAAGCATATTAATTTCAGATCTAAAGGAGGAAAATCAATAGTGGTTAGAATTAGATACAGTATTTCAAGACGGAGTGAGCTAACTCTAGACTATTTGCATTTTTATCGGTCAAATTTGCCGGAATCCCGAGAGGGAATCTATTTTGGTTTGGTTGCTGAAATTGCAATTTTGGTTGTAAAAATGGATTCAGCTCCTCGATAACTCATGGGGTTGCCCCGTTTATGCAATTTCAACAAAGTGAAACTGCAATTTTAACAATTCTTGCCGAATTTTGGTCAGAATTTTCGTTGGAAAAATGATACAAATAATCGAGTTTAACTAACTCCTTTCAAGACTCACAATCGAATCATTTCCAAGCTTATATCCCTAATTCTCAGGAACAGAATCAACATTATGATTGGTTAATTACATATGTGAGAGGTGAAAGAGTGTTATGCGATAATATACAGGTTTTATCGAAGAAGCCAAGGAGAAAACAATCCATCATTTCCAAGCAAGCATTGAAAGATTTTGTTGAGTTGGAAAACACGCCGCCTGGCAGCACTGATGTCATTCCAAATGGTCAATATCAGACTTATTACAACAAATCATGGATCTCATTTATTTTTATTTCACTTTTAAATATTTGTTCCACAAAGTTTGTAGGAGTTGGTTGATGTATTTTTCTTATAAATACTATGATTTTCAATATAATTGGGGTTACAGCCGCAAGGCTGAAGAGTATTGTGAAGGGTTGGGAGTGATTGTTCTGAAAGCCTGAGACAAACACTATGTAATTCTTTGTGGAAACTTGCATCTGAATATGAGATTTTATCTTTTATGATCCAAGTTTTAGCTGTTATTGAGCTTGAATGTTCCGGGGTTTTATTAAAACTGTTATTGATATGAATTCTTTCATATTGATATTTTCTTTGTCATTGCTCATACTGTGGTTGAATATTTAGGAAGTCTATGTTTAGAATGTATTTTTAAATATGTTGTTTTCAAAGCTGTATGTGAATGAACAATTTGTTCCACTTGCTATCATTAAGCTTTGAATCTGAGTCATCATTGATACTTTTTGCTTCAGTTTGGCCATCCATTGTTTATTGCAGAAGCCTGATGTTTTCAGTGGTCTCACACTTTCTCTGCTGGTAAGTAGTCTTTTGATTCCCTTGCACAAGCTACCTTAAAATCCAAATTCAACCAGTCACTTTGCCCTGAGCATGGTCATGCTCCTGTAGCAGTCCTCAGCAGATTCCAGACTAACCGGAGGTAACAGACAATATAATCAAAACCCAGGAACAATATGAACATATTTGAAGGGTAGTTTTCCTTACTTAGCAACAACAACAATGGGCAGCTTGAATAAGGTTTGTGCTTTGCACCCTTTTTAACTTTGCTTTGCCTTTGTAAGCTTCCCATCATCAGGTTCTCAGTATGTTGTACATAGAATCAACATCCCCTAGATAAAGGTTATGTAGTAACAAAGAAGTAAACACATGTTATTTAGTTTGCCTACCTAAAGGTTATGCAAGCAAGAGGGAATATGACAAAAGGAAAGGCCCTGAACCACTGAAGGTACTGCTGCCCCCTCTTTGTGAGAATGGGACTGAATACTTGTATTATGCTACCCTCGACTACTGAAGGTACCACCAATACGAACTGCCTTTCCTATTGCCAAAGCTATTGGATTTGGATCTAACCAATAACCACGCATCTGACTCTGTTTGAAACCGCTACAGGTGCTTCCTTTTATATCAGGTTCTAAACTACTACTATTAGATTAACTCAACCTGGATATGCATTTGCATATAGTTGGATCACTGAAATAGGATCTTGCGGTATAGTAGATCGAATACCTCTATTGCTAGGTGGAAAGAGGTAACCAAGCTGCTAGGAGGTGGAAAGCCGTAATAACTAGTCTTTGCAAAAAGATAACGAGGAAGGTGAAAATATATAATGATAATCATCAAGATGTAAAGGTGTAATTATGGATGGATAGGCATTTAGATACTATTTTTATGTTTATTGGTGTTTAGATATTATCTTAGAATTTTTTATGTTTATAGGTATTTAGATATTTTCTTAGATTTTAAGATTTTGGACTTATTTGAGCTGATTAACAAGATTAACTCAAGTTTAAAGTTACATTTGAATTTATTTCATGATCCTCGTATCTCGCATCTTGTTATGCTTAAATGAATCTTGATTTGGTAACAATTTGTTTTTGTATTTTTATATAAGTTTGTGTTTTTTTGTTTATTAAATAATATTTGTTTTGTGCTTATATTAACTCTTTAATGATCTAGTATAAATAATGAATATAAAATTAAATATTTTACATTTTGTTTAATAGTCAACTGTCTTCACAAAACTAAGTGTTTGGTTGTGTGAATCTATATTTACTAGGCACTTTACTTTAATTCAGACTCAAAAGATGGTAATATTTTTAAAGTAATCGCGCCGAGAGGCGCTCTCCAGCCCAGTATGGGGGGAGATGTCGTCACATTTGTACCTGACGCTTTTTGCGTCAAGAGGCGCTCTTCAGTCTAGTATGGGGGAGATCTTGTCATGTTTGTACGCGACGCTTTACTAAAATAATAATAAATTTTATACCCAACATGTCGGCCTAAACAATTAAAATTAAAAGTCATGTCGTTTCCATTCTAAATCTCTTATTCTTTGTATAAATAAAACAAAGAATATTGATATGAAATAAATAAATAATAATATTGATATGAAATAAATAAATAAAAAAGGCAATAAATAAATAAACAAAAATTTATTGCCCAACTACTTGTTCAAATGCTTTTCTCGTGCAAATGCTTTTCTTTTTTAAACAAAGTTTAATTGATGGTGGTTTGCGAGAAACCATGGGCTGCTTTGGGTGTTGAAAATATATAAATATTTGATTATACCATTAGTTTAGTTGATGGTGGTTTGCGAGAAACCATGGGCTGCCTTGGGTAATGAAAATATATAAATATTTGATTATACCATTAGTTTAATTGATGGTGGTTTGTGAGAAACCATGGGCTGCCTTGGGTGTTGAAAATATATAAATGCAAAGTCAAATGCTTATTAAAAGCATGTTTTATATTTTCATTCAAAGGCACATATATTAATAAATGAATAAAAAAGGCAATAAATAATAAGGCAATAAATAAACCTCTCATAAGGTATTGCACTGGAAAAAAAAAGTTGTCTTTGCGCCCGAGATTGATCCTCTTGGCATTTGATAGACGCCTGAGATTGATCCTCTTGGCATTTGATAGAGCTTAGGATTTGGATCTAGACTGGTGTATACAATATAATTTAGGATACTTAATATTTTTGAATACGATATGCAATATGAAAATATTAAAGTAATGTATACAATATAATTTAGGATACATTATATTTTTGAATATGATATGCAATATGAAAATATTGCATTGATGTTTGTTAAAGAGTTTTATCATGCATTTATTTTGCTGAACTAAAAGATTGATGAGGTGGATGGCTAGGAAAAGCCCACATCAACTGGTCGATGAAATGAAACGCTTAGCATTATTTAGTATTGATTTTGCAAAGCTTTGAGAAATTCTATATTGAACTTTGTTGACATTAAAAAGAATTGTCAATTCCAAGAAGGGCTCCGTAGGCTCTAGAATAAGAGATCAAGTTGAATAGCGAATGAACATATTGAAAAATGAATTTAAATCTTTAAATACAAGTTAAATATATCCTTTTTAAAATAAAAATAAATAAATAATATTTTGTTTATAATTTAACTTTAGTTTAAATAAAAAATAAAAATTATTAAATCAAATTAATACATCTGAATAAAAACTATATGCCCCTCTCAACAACATAATAATGTGCTTGTAATTGTTTATTTAATATTAATGTAATATACTGCACATTAAAGTTGTGAGTTCCATCAAGTTGTGAGTTCCATCAATTTACACGAATATTAAGCACTTAAACACTCAATGGTAAAATCATTCCTCAATATTTCCAATTTGGTCTTTTGAACTTAAATAGTTTTCAACTAAAATTTATCTTAGTTTCTATAAGTGTCTTTTTCACACTTCTTAGGAATGATTTGGTATTCGCAACTAAAAAAAGTTAGTTTCACATTGCATTATCTTAATGTAGTTTATTAATGATAATAATTTTAGATGCAGTTTATTAATAATTAATACAACTTTTTAATTATTACTTGTAGGATATATAGTTGAATAATCCATCGATAAAAGTTCATGCCTATAATGATAAATTTGTCTAAACAAAGAGGGAACAATTGATGTTAGGAGTTACTTTTTATTTTTGTTATTATGTTCTCGACAGAGGATATATATAAATCCTTCACTTCTTATTAATTTGTTCATAGTCTATAAAATTTTCCTCAGTTTGTAGTTTTGGGTGGTCTCTATATAGTTCAAAGAAATTATTTATATGCTTATTTTAAATAATGAGAATTTATTAAGTTTTGATTGAGTCGAGTTGATAGCGTTTATCTCGGGAATGCCTTCCCACTTCGACGGTGGAGCATGTGTCATCCATTTAAACCTCGAAAATATTTATGCAAATGATTGTTAAACTATTTATTGGTTGGCAGGTTGGGGTGTCAATATTGAAATTTGAAGTGACTGTATGGCGGCCCACTGACATCCGGTTTCTACAGCTTCTCTTATAGGATTGGCTGGGTTTGCGGTTATGTAACTTGGCAAGTGTGTTGAATAAATTTGGATCACTTTGCGCATTGAACACTAAAGCATTTTAACCTGCAAGAAACGATCTTGGGAAATGCTCACGACGATGATATTTCATTCAAGTTACTAGTCGGATTTCATCTCAGTTTCCAGAGTGCCGAAACAATACACAAGACACATGCACCTTCTGTTATCTTCCAGATGGTGAAGGTCACACAAGAGGCAGCAGGTGGCAATTGCCAAGTTGAAAATGAATCCTCACCCCACCCTCTGCAAACAAAGAGAACCGAACCTCTTTCAGAATTCTATTAAAAATATGCAACAAATCCTTCGTTCTTGTATATTTGGAAGAGAGTGCCATAGATAAATGAAAAGGCATTGACAATTTCTAGTTAAGTACGCTATGGAGGATGGCAAGAAATATTTCCATGATCGAAAAACTCTCGCCTACTTTGAAATTGCATTAGTTGTTACAAGGAAGGAGAAAGAGGAGGCCAAAAAACACCCACAAGAAGATGCAGTGGAACGCTTGATAAGCGAGCTCAAGAAGAGAGGCCTTGTCCTGGATATCGTTCATGGCATTACCTATAATACCTTCATTAAGGTTTCAATATATATGCTTACAAAATGATGTTTGCTTTTCATTAATTTGGAATTTGGATTGAAGGGCATGCTTCGTTCTCAATGAGAGTTTTGTTCGTGGGAGTGTTTTAGGTTGCAGCATCCTTGGAGGTTCTTGTTGGACATACCGAAGACATTGTGTGGGGGGTGAATCAATGTGTGTACCTTTGAATCAATGAGGTTCTTATTATCAACATTTGCAAAGTACAACATTCATTAATACATTATCAACCTTTACATTTCATAAGCATATCGTCATCACATAAGAAGCATACACAATACACAATATTTTTACATGGAAACCGAAGTACTGGGGAAAAAACACAAAAGATGTTTTTTTATAATATAGAGATTACATCCAATGTGTTTACCAACACCAACTGGAAGGAGGATCCAACTCTTTGATTTTCTAGCACCAACTAGAGGGAGGCTCCAACTGAAAGGAGTCTACAACCCCCTACGGTCACAAGATCCAACCTGTAGAGAGAACTCCAATCCTCAGTGAGCACCAACTCACAATTCTTAGACACCAACCTGAAGGAGACTACAATATCTTATCCTTGCCTCGTCCTACCGCCCGGATATGAATAGAAGAAATATTTTGTAATGATCACTGCATCATTGTCTCTAACAACTTGTACTTGTATCTTTGTCCCTACACCTGTATCACTGTCCATGTTCTTGTATCACTGTCTCTTTCATCCTGTATCATTGTATCACTACCTATGTCAACTTGTCACAATCACTATCTCTATCACAATGCCTCAATGTTTGTATCTTTATCTAAATGCCACAATCATTGCCTCTGTCACAATGCCACAATCTCTATCACATTGTCTCAATATTTGTCACACTATATCAACATGTACGTGCCTCAAGTATATACCCAGAAACAATCATCCATTGATTTCATTTAGATCCTCAACTTTTACATCATATACATTTACAAAATATTGAACATTCTAAGAGATGAGCCATATGCCACAACATAACCATAGACTATGCCAAGATAATCACTATGATCTATGCCAAGACCATCATACAATATGTCCATATAATCACTATGATCTATACAAACAAATCACCAAGATCTATGCCATGATCATCATAAATTGTGCACTAACATCTATGCCAATATCATCATCACACATGCCAAGAGATAAGCACAATAACATGTACAAAATTCATACCTTTTCAAGACAACAAGATGGACCCTAGTCCATGAGAGACATGACCATCACAAGAGAAACCCATGTACAAGAACCATGCCATATCTATTCCAAGATAACCACCATCATATCCCCCATAATATATATAATGACTTCAAATAGATATACCAAGAGAGAGGCTCACATACCAATAGCCAAGATGAGTTCTATCCATGAAATACATGTGCCATCACAAAAGAAACCCACAAGCATGAACCATACCTTTGCAAATATTACAATATGAAGATACAATATAGAAACCAAAAGAATATCTATATAGATTCATTACATATCCCTCACAACTAACTCTCCAACGAGCCAATAATTTTGTAATTCCAATACCATATGAGATAGTTATGTCATTTTTCGTGAATCTCCTCAATCCTAAAAGATGCTCAAAAATTGTTCCTCCAAACAGTTTCACACTTTTTCTCCAAAGATGCACAATATAAAGAAAGACTTTATTGATAATGAAATGAAATATTTTTCCATCTATTTATACACTTCATCATTATCTTGTAGCTTCTTTTAGTGTGTCCTTAAACTCATCCTTAATTTGTGGATCTCCATATTTTAAGGGGGTATAAAGGGTTAGTATCCCACATCAAGGATCCATCATGACACTTCATGCCAAAAATTTAATATCACTCCATATCTTCTCCAAAGGGGGCCCTAGGGATTGACCACATCATCTTGGTGGATACACCATTATTTCTTGCAGGGATCCTGATTCCTTGCCACTTCAAGTGGTCTAATGGGACAAAGTACCACAACTTTTGGGGTCTTGTGGACCAAGCATTATTATTTTAGGGGTACTTCAATCGTCACACCAACTTGTTTCGAACCAATTTTTGGGACTCTTTAGGGTCTTCTCCACCATGGGTCATATAACCCCAAACTTATGGGTTTCTTCACCTTTTATTTGAACATTGCCTTGTGGACCAATCCTTATCACTTCAAGGGCTACTTCTCATGGTAATATGGACCAATCCTTCTGGTCATGTAGATCCAACACCACTATTATCAGGGTTATGTGGACCCATCATCATGATTTTGGGATATCTTTCACACTTCATCCCAATATGCTTTGCACCAACCTTAGGGGCTCTTTAGGGACTTCTCCAACATGGGTTATGTGACCCCACCCACATGGTCATGTGGACCAACATTATTTATTTAGGAAATTCTTCACACTTCTTTAGGACACTTTAGGGACTCCTTTACACTCCACATCATCACGATCATTAAGGGATTCCATAGGGGATTTGTACCACTTATGTATAAGTCAAAGTGCCTTCCCGTGAGGGCCTTGTTCAACCGCTATTCCATAATGGGATTGCTTTGGATTTGTATACACTTGTGATCAAGAGATTTCTATGGGATTTGTACCACTGATGTATAACTCAAAGTGTCTTCCTGCGAGGGCCATGCACAACTGCTACATCGTAAGGGGACCACTTCAGATTTATATACAATTGTGATCAAGGGATTACTTAGGTTCTTATTTAGGGAATTCAAGGCCTCATTATACATTCCCAAACAATATATCTCTACTACAACCACATTGTCAGTATCACCTTGACATAATATATCTCTTCACCCTTTTAACATCAATGACACCCTGTTTGACATCAATGACAACTTCTTCCAACAATCTCCCCCCTTTTCATTGATGGAAACACCTTAAAATCTCTCCCCCCCTTTGACATAAATGACAAAAGGGGTGACGCAACTTTTTTCACCTTCCCCCCCATGGATTATGTTGGCTCCCCCTATCAATATGCTTCTCTTATGTGACTTTGTTTTGCTAATCATTTTATCTCTTGGGGAAGATACATTTACTTGACTATGAATGCTTTTTGAAAAGATCTTTCTTTGCTGAAAATAATCCCCCTTTGACTATGCTGACCCCCCCCATAGAGTTGACCATTTCTTAAAGCTTTATGAAGTAGCTCCCCTCATGTTCCTGAATAATTTTCCAAACCACTGCTTTTATAGCTTTTCATTGATCTTCCTTTCATGTTACTTAGACTCCTCCTCAACATTACACATAATACCGAGAGACTTTATGCCAAAATTTTCAGAGCAATAGGTACTGCTCTGCTATAGGAACATCTGTAATTTTGACACCTTTCTTTTTGCTTGTTGATATGTCATTATTACTTGAATATGCAACTGCTGTAGATATGTCCTTTGAGTCTTCTGTATTGACTTGTTTTTCTTTCACATATTCAACATGTTATACCAATTCTTTTCTATGTTTGATCTTGGGACCTATTCTACTTTCATTCAATATATTTCCCATCTTTAAGATAGGAGAATTGCTTTGGTTTCTTGTCTTGAATTGTATACTTTCATCGTTTATATAACAAATCAATCCACAAACTTCTTCCTTCTGTGCTTCTAGCTTCTTCTTCCAAAATTGATTATATATGATATCAGTATCCTCCTTTGTGAAAGACTTTATCATGCATCTACAGTCATGAGCTATGTGTCCATAGTTGTTGCACTTGTAGCATTCAACATTGTGGTTCATCGTACTTCTACAATCTCTTGCCATGTGTCCATAATTGTGGAAATTGTAACATTTGACATTGTAGTTCATGTGGACACCTCCATTTATTGCTCGATCCTTTTGTCCATAAGATTTACAATCTCTGGCCCTATGTCCAAAATTGTTACATGAACAACAATAACCATAAAAGAAACTTTGGTACCTGGGAGACAAATATCTTCTTTGTGATGTAACATCTTTGTAGCCATTCTTCCTTGAACCTCGACTTCTTCCTTTGTATTCTTTTCCTTGGTGGGATATTCTGAGAGTATATGCATAACTATTAGCCTTTTTTTCACTTTCCTTATTTGGTATCTTGGAACTTTCACTTTCATCAATGCTCTTCTTAGAACTTGAATTTTTTTTCAACTAGGAAATTGTCTTGTCCAAATCCCATTTTAGTGAAAGGATCTCAAGTTCTTGCCTTTGAAAAATCTCTGTCTTCTCTTGAAGTTGATTTGTTAGGTCTTCTTCAATTTTCTTGGCCTCTTCTATCTGAATTCTTAAACCAAAAATGGTCTTCTTAGTTTCTTCAATACTATCTGCCATATGTCCTTTTGAATTATGATCATCCAGATGAGATTTTTGCAGTTGACCTTATCCTATCTAAGATTTGAGATTTCCACTTCAGTTTCCATTAATTCTAAACTTAACTTTTCAAATTCTTTCTTTAATGATCCAATTTCAGCTTCTTGTTCTTGACATGCATTTTCCTTTCTTTTAGATGCTTCCCCATTTTATTTTAGTTGATACTTTTGCATTTGTTCCATTAGAATCTTGTTCTTATTTCTTCCTTCAACTCATCTAAGGTCCTAATCAATTCTGCTTCAAGATATACAACCCCTTCAATTTTTGAATCTTCTTTATCTTCATATTCATTGCTTTTAGAAATTTCATCTTTTGATTCCGAATGTTCTTCATTTGATGTATTTGGCCTTTCATTTTGATTGTATTCATGTTCTTGATGGAGAGATCCCTTCATGTATAGGTTTTGTAGCTTTTCCTAGAGTTCTTCAACTGATGTACACTTTCCAACTTTGTGTTTCATGGGATCAAATAGTCCATGTAAGGTGATATCCATTGCCATTTCATTATTCTTCCTTAAATCCTCCTTGGCTGTTTTTTTTGTGGTCTTCTTGGAGAAGCGTAACCATTCACAACAGATTTCCAAAGACTCAAATATTGTCCCTATAAATAAAGTCTCATCCTTATAATGCAATGATGAAAATTTGATCCATAAAATAGAGGAACTCCATCTTCAGAGTGAATACTTTCATGTTAATCCATAATCTCCAGAGATATTACTTCCAATTGTTAGACTATACTTGAAGGAACCTACTTCGATACCAATTGTTGGATACACCGAAGACAATGAGAGTGGGGGTGAATCAATGTGTGTATATTTTTAATTACTTTTCAAAAATTGATTATCAACATCTTGCAAAGTACACCATTCATTAATACATCATCAACCTTTACATTTCATACGTATATCATCATCACATAAGAAACATACATAGTACACAATATTTTTACGTGGAAACCCAAGTCCTGGGGGAAAAACCAGACAAGATGTTGTTTATAATATAGAGATTACATTCAATATGCTCATTAGCACCAACTGGAAGGAAGCTCCAACTCCCTAATTTTATAGCACCAACTAGAAGGAGGCTCCAACCACCTAGTTTATCATCTCCAACTGAAAGGATTCTACAACCCCCTAATGTCACATGCTACAACCTGTAGAGAGGAATCCAATCCTCAGTGAGAACCAGCTCACAATTCTTAGACACCAACATGAAGGAGACTACAATCTCCTATCCTTGCCCCATCTTGTCGCCCTGATATGAATAGAAGAAATAATATTTAATGATCAATGCATCACTGTCTCTGACAACTTGTACCTATATCTTTGTCCCTACACCTGTATCACTGTCCCTATTCTTGTATCACTGTCTCTTTCAACCTATATCACTGTATCACTACCTCTGTCAACCTGTCACAATCACTATCTCTATCACAATGCCCCAATCACTGTATCTTTATATAAATGCCACAATCACTGCCTCTGTCACAATGCCACAATCTATATCACATTGTCTCAATCCTTGTCACACTATATCAACCTGTACATGCCTCAAGTATATACCCAAAAACAATCATCCATCAATTTCATTTGGATCCTCAACTTTTACATCATATACATTTACAAAACATTGAATATTGCAAGAGATGGGCCATATGCCACAACATAGCCATGGACTATGCCAAGATAATCACTATGATCTATGCCAAGACCATCATACAATATGTCCATATAATCACCATGCTCTATACAAACAAATCACTAAGATCTATGTCATGATCATCATAAATTTTGCACCAACATCTATGGAAATATCACCATCAAGTATTCCAAGAGATAAGCACATGAACATGTACAAACTTCATACATTTTCAAGTCAACAAGATGGACCCTAGTCCATGAGAGGCATGACCATCACAAGAGAAACCCATGTACAAGAACCATACTAGATCTATGCCAATACGACCATCCTCATATCGCTCATCACATATATAATGAATTCAGAGAGATATACCAAGAGAGAGGCTCACATACCAATATCCAATTTGAGCCCTATCCATGAAAGACATGTGCCATCACATGAGAAACCCACAAGCATGAACCATACTTTTTCCAAGATTACAATATAAAGAGACAATATAAAAATAAAAAGAGTATCTAGATAGATTCATCACATATCTCTCACATTCACCTTTCCAATGAGCCAATAATTTTGTAATCTTATACCATATGAGAAAGTTATGTCATTTTTCGTGAATTTCCTCAATCCTCAAAGATGCCTAGAAATTGCCCCTCCAAAAAGTTTCGCACTTTTTCTCCAAAAATGCGCAATAGAAAGAGAGACTTGATTGATGACGAAATGAAATTTTTTTCCCTGTATTTATACACTTCATCATGATCTAGTAGCTCCTTCTAGTGTCTCCTTAAACTCATCCTTAATTTGTGGATATCCACATTTTAAGGGGGTCTCAAGGGGTAGTGCCCCACCTCAGGGATCCATCATGACACTTCATGCAAAAATTTCAATATCATTCCATATATTCTCCAAAGGGGCCCCTATGTATTGAACACATCATCTTGGTGGATACACAATTATTTCTTGCAGGGATCCTTGCCACTTCAAGTGGTCTAATGGGCCAAAGCACCGCAACTTTTGGATTCTTCTTCTCAGATATTGACGTGGCGGTGCAAGTTCTTCATCAAGAAATAAAAGAATTAGTTGAATAAACAAAAAGGTTGATAATATGACAACAAGAAGAAGAATCTAAGAAGCACGTGGACAAGGAACAATCTAAGACGCATGTATCCTACTCCTCAAGTTAGTTGAAGGATGAAGAAGCAGTTTTGCCATGTGTATTTTCAAGCACGAAAGAGCAGGAAGAAACCTTAGTTGATATTGATAAAGGACAACTTAAAATCATTCCTGCACCTATTCCAAAACAAAAACCACGTACATTGATGCCTCACACTCCCCCTCATAGAAGGTTTAGTGCATCATACATAAAGAAGGATAAGAACCATCAATTGAAGTACAAGACACAAAAAACAATGCCTAACCATAACCACCGTTCAAAGTACAAGATCCAAAATAAGATGCGGAATCATGCACAAGTTCTAGAAATATGTTGCAACTTCCTACCAAGTAGGGAAATAAGGCACATTAATACACTAGTAGGAAAATCTATAAAGTTGTCTAGTGAAACTCCAGAACAAGAACTTGCTAAGGAAGATGATAACAAAGACGATGGAACATAAGAGGTAGAAGACAAGCATATGTAAGATCAAGATGATATTGACAATTGCAATGCCAATATTAATTGTAAAGAAAACAACGATGACATAGATTGTAATAATAAAACACAAAATACAGTAGAAAATGAATTAATTGTTAACAACAATTATAAAAAAATTGAAGCCGTAGAAGAATGCAATGATGAAAATAAAAGCGTCCAGGATGAACTTAATCAGGATAACATAGAAGAATGAAACCCAGAAGATGTCACGACAAATGAAGAAATGAACGTTCTACCAGTGGTCATAACTTAAGATGTTCTAGATGTTCTAGAATCTCAACATCAAAAGGTTCCCAGGGAACAACTAAAGCCAAGCTCGTCAGACAAGGAAGTAACTACATTATTAATAGTTGTTTCTACAACTAAGAAAACCATATCAAAGCATGCAGAAATATCATAAATCTACACCAAATTAAAATATCAAAAGAACATCATCAAATTAGAAGCTCAGAAGAATACTCCATATAGTTGTTATTCATTTATCTACATAATCATATGCATGAAAATATTTGAATGGAAAGGCGACCAATTATTTCAAGAACTGCTAAACCGTGGCACCATTATTCGTGGTAAAAATTCTAGTTGCGACACGATTATAGAAGATTCATGGATGAATCTTTTCACAACGGGATGTCTTGTAATATACCAAAAGTATGTTATTATTCGTTATTATTAATTATTAATTATTTATGTAAAAGTCGGCATTAGAAGGACACATTGTTTAAAGGTGTCTCTTCATATATATATATATATATATATATATATATATATAAGCAGCACGAATTTATTGTAAAAATCATCAATTCATGATTACACACACACACACACACACAAATATATAATCTATTATGATAATCATGTAAGGCAATACCTTACAACCTCTACAGAGTGACCATGGCAACTGAGGCCGATCCTAATGCAACAACATAGAATATTAAGTGGCACAACAGGAGAGATGAGGTGTATGGTCTCTTGTGTCTCAATATTTCCAGAGACCTTCTTTTCCATCTTGATGGATTGACATCACCAAATGAAGTATGGGAGAAGATTCAAACTTTATTTGGAAATAAAGATGAAATGAGGGGACATCAATTGGATAACGAGCTAATTTACTGATCCCAAGCAGCTTCAAATCCCTACAAGTCTACTTCTCCAAGTTCAAAGCACTAGTTTTGTAGTTGAAACAATGTGGTATCGAAAAGAAGGATGAACAACAACCATTGAACATACTTTCGAAGCTTGGCCCTGACTATTCAATATTTGTATCAACCTTCCATGATACTAAGTTGATAGATCGAAACTGGTAGATGCCTTCACTGTCAGATTTCATGGAATCCTTGACCCAAGAGAAAGATAAGTTGGTCATGATGGGAATCATCAAACCTTCCAAAGATCAAGATTTGGTTGCTGGAGATTCAAAGGTGGATTTCAAATAAAATAAGAAGGCTAAGAAGCATCTTGATCAAAAGGGAGACAAGTCCAAGTCTCATGAGGAGTCCTCAAACTCCAAGAAGAAGAATTCCTAGAAGAAGAAAGGTAAAGGTGAAATGAGAAAGTGCGCATACTGTGGTAAGGGATTTGATCTTGAGAGATCTTGCATGAAGAAAAAAATCAATATGTTGACTCAACTCTTGGAAAAACACAACATCTCTCTTCTTGAAGGCACAAAGAAGAAGGAAGGATGATCAAGTTTCGAAGGCAAGGAGAGAGTTCATTCCTTGGTTGAAAGCATTCTAAGATATCCTTCCTTTATCATTGATTTTGGAGCTTCAAGGCACATGGTTTCGATAAGGGAGGCCTTCTCCTCTCTTGGTGATTCGAATGGTCCAAATAGTTTTTTGGGAGATAACTCTAAAATTGAAAGTAAGGGAAAGGGTAGAATAGATCTTGACCATGGTTCCTTCAATAATGTTTTGTATGTCCCAAGTCTTCCTGCTAATCTTCTATCATTCTATCAGATGACCCACACTGGGTCTCCTAAGAAGGTTATATTCAATCCCAATGATATTGAAATCTCTGAGATTTCAAATGGTAGATTCATAGATAAAGGTTTTGTGGATCACAGTTCGAAAGTGTACAAGTTCTCACACTTCATGCCCTTATCAAACCCCTCTGCTCTCCTCACTCATGCTAATGAATCAAGCTAGCTTTGGAATGAGAGGTTTGTCCAACTAAATTACAAATACCTTTCATATTTGTGTGACAAATATATGTTCATAGGGTTTCCCAAGATCAAGTTTTCCAAAGGAGTCTGTCGGGGTTGCATTCTAGGAAAACACCCAGAGCATAAGTATGAGAGAATCAGTCATGAGTGAACCTCTGAACCTCTTGAGCTTATCCACAATTAAACCACTGGTCCTTTTTCTCATATGTCCATGAGTCAATCCAAGTATGTCTTAACCTTCATATATGACTTTCCCAGATACTGTTGGTTTTACTTCCTCAAACACAAGTCAGAAAGTTTTGACCTCTTCAAGGGTTTTAAAGCCCTAGTTGAAAACCAGTCTGGAAGGAAACTCAAGATCCTCATATTTGATAATGGTGGTGAGTATGTCAAGTATGATTTCATTCATTATTGTGAAGATTCAATTATTCATATGCAACACTCTATTCCCTACACATGTTAGCATTATGTTGTTGATGAGAGGAAGAATATATCATTAAAGGAAATGGCTACTTCCATGATGGAGTCTAAGACTTAGCCACCAGAGTTTTGGGGTGAAGCTATAAATTGTGCATCCTACATCTAGAATAGCAGTGTCTCACAAGAATATTGATGGAATCACTCCTTTCGAAGCTTGGAGTGGACACAAGCTTGACGTGTCTCATTTTAGGATTTTTGGCTCTAAAGCTTGGGCTAGAATTCCATCAGAAAAGAGGAAGGATTTGGAACCCCAAAATCAAGAGTTACTATTTGTTGGGTATTTTGAAGATTATAAAAGGTATAATATGATCAACATGAGCACTCAAATAGCCTTTATTGAAAGGAGTGTTTAGTTTGAAGAAGAGTCCATGTCAGGAGCAGAAGTTCGAGAGTCCTGTTCACCACCACCACCTCTGACTGTAAGTGAAGAGACTAACAATGTTTATGATTTTGATATTTCTGATAATGATGATTTAATTGCATATCCTAACACTACAACAAGGCCAAAGTGGACAACAAATACCATTCATGTAGTTGGGGAACTAGCTAGGAATCCTAGTGGTCCTAGAAGAAGTAGATCTCAATTCGAGAGTGCCCTTTCTGTCAAGGACCCCTTATTTGCTGATAAGTGTTATATAATGGTTGAATAATATCCAAAAACATATGAAGAAGTATCAGAATATCAAATATTAAAAAAAAACCATAGAAGAGGAATGCCATTCGCTCCAGAAGAATGAGACATGGGAACTAGTCAATCTCCTACCAGGGAGAAAGATAGTCAAGTGCAAATGGGTATTCAAGACAAAGTTTGCTGCTGATGGATCTCCTCTGAAGTATAAGGAAAGTTTAGTGGCAAAGGTATTATCCCAAGTCCAAGGCATTGACTACAATTATACCTTTGCACCAGTGGAAAATATGGTCTCCATAAGACTAGTTTTGGCCATTGCAACTTCCAAGCAATGGGAGGTACATCACATGGATGTGAAGAGTTCCTTTATACATGGAGATCTCAAAGAAGAGATATATATGCAACAAACATAATGTTTTTTGTCTAATCCATCTCTTCTGTGCAGGTTGAAGATGTTGATGTATTTGCAACTTCGGAATGTATTCACTTGTATATTTTATATTGTATTTCATTGTACCCCGACGAAGATGTTTGTTCCTCTGATCAGGAGAGTCATTAATATAATAAAGTCATGTAAAGTCATTCAGGTTAATCCTCCATTGTAATCCGGGGCAATAGTCCCCACAATTGAGTCATATTAGGGTTATTAGACTCTCCTAGTGAGGTCGGCCCTGCAGAGTAATTGTCAAGTGGAAAACAAGTATAAATAGAGAGTGAGACTCTCTATTTGCCACACACACTCACTCAATAGTAGCGCATGAGTGAGAGAGGAGTAGATTGCACAAGTGAGAGAGAGAACAACTATCGGAGATCATCAATGTATCTTTTGGTTTTACTTTTGCTTTTGGTGCTCATTTTATCTTCGAGGAAGTTGCGGGGGTTTCTCTTTTATGGTTTCCCTGAGGAAAATTCTTTGTGTCTCTTGTCTCTTGTGATTATTTATGTGCATGTTATTCTCTTAGATAATATTCTATATCATATAGATTAAATGATAAAAATATAACATGGTATCAGAGCTAACCTGAGAAGAAGACACTGTGCAACTGCGGGAACTAGGACTTCCTAGTTGAAGGTGTTCTCTCCACATATCATTAATAAAGGAGGGCTAGGTTAAATCGCCTCACTAGGGTACATATATTGATGGTATCAGTTTCTGAATCAGATAAGTTTCACTATACTACCGAAATACAACTGCAATGGAAGCTAATGGAAATTAGGGTTTCATGCCTGGAAACCCTAGAAGACCGAATTTAGTAAATCCTAGAAATTTCTCTATAATACGAGATTGGAGAAGGATCAGAAGCCAAATTTTTTATAGGACAAATCTAAATTTGTGCTGTACATTGTGTAAAAATTTCAGCCTCATATTCACTATAATTCAGGAGATACGGTTCCTCCAAATCAGGGTTCCATCCTCCTCCATAATACAGTCATAAACAAGTCACCTAGGGATATTTGCTATATCTCGGGCTAGGAAGGTCCAAACGAAATTTTGCAAGATGTTTCAGGTAGAGAACGGACTTTAGTTTTTGTGGTAATATTTTCAGACCCAGAATGTGAAATAGTGACACGTGGCAGTCCGTACAATATCGCTATCCTGAATAGTATAAAAACGAGTCACCTTGGGAAAATCCGAAAAAGTCCCACTTGGAGAATCCACTTCTTCTCTAACCTATGGGGTTGGAAAGAAGACTCATTAGGGTATCATAGTAAGAAGTTTCAGACCTAAAGGATCTAAAACGTGGAAGATATGATAGAAACAATATCAATCATTTTTGTAGAAGAAATTGGAAAACTAGGGCTTCCCGTTCCGGGAGCTTCCCTCCACTGTTTTCAGAAAAGGAGTACATTGGAAAACTCACCATGAAGAGGCCCATATTTATATCCAATCATAAGTTTTAAATTCCAATTTTTGAAAATTAGGGTTTCTCTAACAAAACCTAGATCAACCAGCTCCAGAACCAGGACGGACACCTCAAATCGGTAAGATCTAAATTTTTGCTATTTACATTTGAGGTTATCATTTCAAAATGACTAATCACACCAGCTTGATGACAAGATTGGTGAAGTTGAAAATTTCTGAGTATGGAAGTATAGGACCTCCGTGATCCTTGAAGAAATTGACTTGGATTAGTATTTCAGTAAGAAAGGTCTAGGATCCAGAGGGAGCTGAGGCTAAGGCTAGAGCCAAGAGAATCATTGTAGATTCTATTAAAGATAATCTCATCCCTCATGTATCATCCTTGAAGACACCAAAAGGAAGTGTTCGATGTTATGACGAAGAAATCAAAGAAGAATAAGATATTGTTATAACCACCTTGAATGGCCTCCCAGGATCATGAGATTCATTCATTCGAGGAATGTGTGCCAGAAGGAAGTGAGTACCTTCAGCAGACTCTAGGAAAAGTGCACACAAGAAGAAGATCGACTCATAATAAGAGAAGAGAAGATGGGAGCAATTGAAGATCAATCTCTGATGAAGATCCCTCAAGCGATGAGGAATATGAAGGACTCAATTCATGAAGAACCTCTTATCCATCTTAGCATTTGGATAAGAAATGATGATTTTATGAATGAATAAGATGATGAAGCTGAAGGATCAAGAAGCAGTCTACCCACGAAACAAATAAAGATAAGTATTTGAATTGTCTTTTCCTACATATCTAGTTGTTTATATGACATTGTTTAGTTGTGAAATGTATTATGCATGATATAATGTCTGCATTAATGAACAATATACTACTAATATGCATGTTATGGGTAAGTAGCCTATAGTGCTATACAACACTCCATTGCTACTTATCTAGGATGAAACCTCTTTGCTGACATATTGGGATTAGTGTGCAATCTCAATAATGTTATGGTAGAGATGGAAGGCATCTGGAAAGTTTATGTGTATACGAGATATGGATGAATGTTGTATTGGCTAAAATAGTTGCATGATTATATCTTTATGCATAAGAATTTTCCATTATGAATATGCCTTATGAAATGTTTCTAACCATACAACTGGTGCATTTGACTTGTAGGAAATATCACGTACAATCTCCTACAAGAAAATAAGGACAAGACATGTTCCAAAGAACAAGTGATGACAGTTCAAGATTCACTCCAATAATCATACATGAAGATGAACCTAAAGCTTCCATAATGAAAAAAAAAGATTTAGAAGATTATAAAGAGTACCGGTTCAAGAAGAATGATGTCTAGGATGGGGTATCGAGACCTGAAGGGAAGTTCGTAGTGTCTTCCATTTGGATATAAAATATCTAGCATGCAGTAGATGACAACATTGTGGGATACAAGGAAATATTTGTAGCATGAGGCTTGTCACAGAAAAGACTACTAATAGATATTTGCAGCCACTGGGAGTTGAGACACATGACAGGCAGACTCATGTGTGCAAATTAAAGAAGGCCTTGTACGGGCTCAGAAGGCACCCATGGGATACCACATACATGAGGAGCTTGAATATCACCTAGAGTGATGAAGATCTTAACCTTTGCTACAAGGTTGAAGATGAAAGCCTATAGAGGATGAAAAGCTTACAGATGGGTGCGAGAAGATTTTTTTTCAAAAGGTTCAAGATAGAGGATATTGGTATCCGCCGACCCTAGATGGATACATAGAATATTAGTAGCATAGGAAGCTGCTTGTCACTCTAGTACATAATTTTTCAATACATATAGTATGAAAGGCATAGGGAGAATGATGCTCCACTTCAGAGGGAGTGACTACAGAAGATCCTGAGGTTTGACATGGTATGTCAGGATGGAAAAATTACTGATGGCTCTAGGATTTACTAAGAGTAATGCGGATTCCAACCTTTGCTTCAAGGTTGAAGGTGGAAGACTAGTAATGCTCCTGTTATATGTCGATGACCTGTTCCTAATAGGAAAAGAGGAACTCATTAAATATGCAAGAAGGAGACTTGCTACTGAGTTTGAGTTAAAGGACTTGGGTATGATGCACTACTTTCTAGGCATGGAGGTGTGGCAGAGTGCGGATGGAATATCCCTTGGACAAGGGAAGTATGCAGTGGAGACCCTGAAGAGGTTCGGGACTGAAAGGCCATGGCCACACCTATGACATCGAACCTGAAGCTATTGAGTGATGCTTCATTTGAGATGGTTGATGCCACGATGTATCGTCAGATGATTTGATGTGCTTGACGAATACAAGACCATACACATGCTTTGCTGTGAACAACCTGAGCCAGTTTCTGATGGATCCGAGACATGCTTACCTGGTTGCAAAGCATGCAGTGAGGTACTTTAAGGGTACAATTGACTATGGGATCAAGTATGATACAAATCATAAGACTAACCTGCATGGTTATGTTGATTCGGATTGGTGGCGCCACTGAGAAGAAGAGCACCTTGGGTTGCTTCTTCAGTTTGAGATCCAGTATGGGCTACTGGTTTGCGAGGATGCAGTCTTGCATGGCGCTGAGTTCAATCAAGAGAGGAGTAGTGAGTCTCCAGTAGGTGATCTAGATCGATATCTCTCGAAAGAGGGAGTGATGAGTTCTAGCATAATCGGTGAAACAGGTTGTCTGAGCATAAAATCCGTGCGAAGATCATAGGTTGCTCAGACATAATCAGTCATGTAGGTTGTCCTTGGATGTAATCAGTCCTAGCCAAGCTCACATGTTATCCTTGGACGTAATCAGTCCTGATGTGATTCTATGCTAGAAATGGCCAGAGTGAAGTTTGAATACTTCAGAGAGAAGCTTGGTATAATCCAGATTGAGGTTCCTTCCAAGGGGAAGTGATGCGTATGGAATACATAGATACATATATGCCTTTCCGACATGGTGGTAGGATGGGCCTCCCATGGTCGTTGATGTAAGTGCTGAGATCCTTTCTGACATGGTGGCAGGATAGGCCTTCCATGGTCATTGATGTAAGTATTGTGTTATGTGTATCTGGGTTGTGCTACATGTGACGATGAGATGATTTGAAGGTGATGAGGCAATAGTAGGGTACACAGGTGTTGCAAGGCATGTAATTTGTCCTGGGATGCTCCTTTAGGTTTTGTAGTGGCATATAATCAGTTATGGGAGATCTTGCAGGTTTTGCAAGAGGCATATAATAAGTCCTGAGATGTACCTACTTGATGGTTTGCTTGCAGAGATGACAAAGACCTAATAGAGGGCTAGGCCTACATCTAACATGAAAAAGGGATGGCTCTGCAGAGAAAAACCTTCAGAGGGAAATTCCTACATCCAACATGAAAAAGGGCTGGCTCTGTAGAGAAAGACCTTCAGAGGGAAATTCCTACATCCAACATGAAATAGGGCTGGCTCTGTATAGAAAGACCTTGCAGAGGGCAAGGGCTACATCCAAAATGAAACAGGGCTAGCTCTGTAGAGAAAGACCTTACAGAGGGCAAGGCCTACATCCAACATGAAAAAGGGATGGCTTTGTAGATAAATACCTTGCAAAGGGAAAGGCCTACATCTAGCATGAAAAAGGGCTGGCTTTGTAGAGAAAGACCTTACAGAGGGAAAATCCTACATCCACCATAAAAAAGGGCTGGCTCTGTAGAGAAAGGCCTTGCAGAGGGAAAGGCCTATATCCAACATGAAAAAGGGCTGGCATTGTAGACCTACATCCAACATGAAAAAGGGCTGGCTCTGTAGATGGAGACCTACATCTAGCATGAAAAAGGGTTGGCTCTGTAGATGGAGACCTACTTCCTGCATGAAAAAAGGTTGGCTATGCAGACCTACATCCAACATGAAAAAGGGTTGGATTTGTAGATGGAGACCTACATGCAGCATAAAAAAGGGCTGGAACTGTAGACCTACATCCAGCATGAAAAAGGGCTGGAACTGTAGATCTACATCCAGCATGAAAAAGGGCTGGATCTGTAGATGGAGACCTACATCCATCATGAAAAAGGGTTGGCACTGTAGACTTACATCCAACATGAAAAAAGGCTAGCTCTGTCGATGAAGACCTACATGGAGGCTAGGCCTACATCCATCTGAAAAAATGCTGGCTCTGTAGAACTTCCTATGACGAGTAGATTTGAGAGATAGCACCATTTTCTCAAGATAGCGGCAGCAGTGATGATGATGATCTGATGATAAAGACTTGTTCTGATGAACCGTGTCAAGAGAATACCTTCCTAGTTAGGAGGGAGTGTTGATGTATTTGTAACTTCAGAATGTATTCACTTGTATATTTTATATTGTATTTCATTGTACCCCGACGAAGATGTTTTTTCTTTTGATCGGGAGAGTCATTAATATAATAAAGTCATGTAAATTCATTGAGGTTAACCCTTTGTTTTAAGTTGGGGCAATAGTCCCCACAATTGTGTCATATTAAGGTTATTAGACTCTCCTAGTGATGTCGACCCTGTAGAGTAATTGTCAAGTGGAAAACAAGTATAAATAGAGAGTGAGACTCTCTATTTGTCACACACACTCACTCAACAGTAGCGCATGAGTGAGAGAGGAGTAGCTTGCACAACTGAGAGAGAGAACAACTATCGGAGATCATCTTTGTATCTTTGGGTTTTACTTTTGCTTTTGGTGCTCATTCTATCTCAGAGGAAGTTGAGAGGTTTTCTCCTTTATGGTTTCCCCAAGGAAATTATTTATGTCTCTTATCTCTTGTGATTATTGATGTTCATGTTATTCTCTCAGATAATATCCTAGATCATATAGATTAAATGATAAAAATCTAACAGATGAAATCACTATATGGGCTAAAACAAGCTCCTAGAGCTTGGTATTCCAAGGTTGATGGCTTTCTGCTATCACAGAACTATAGTAGATGCAAGCCTGATCCAAATGTCTATTTGAATATGATTTATGGTTCAATTATAATTAGTATGTGGATGACCTTCTGATCACAGGAAGTTCCATGAAAACAATTTCCTCCTTGAAGGACGCAATGAACCATGCATTCTCCATGACAAATTTGGGATTGTTGAGCCAATTTTTGGGGCTTGAGATTTATCAATCAGATCTTGGAATCAAGGTACATCAGTCCAAGTATGTTTCAGACCTGCAAAAAAAGTTCAACATGAAGGATTGTAATCCAATCAAGTCTCCTTTCCTTTCAAGAGTTAATCTTGAAGAAGCACATTCCACTCCATTGGTAGACAACACAATGTATAGGAAATTGGTTGGTTGTCTTCAGTTATTTGACTCATGCCTGACCTGATATTTATTATGTAGTGAGTGTGGCATCTAGACACATGGATCAGACTCATGAAATCCACTGGAGGGCAGCAAAAATAATCCTAAACTTTGTACAAGGAACAATAACACATGGGATTCACTATGTTGCAAAATCTGATCTATAGTTAGTTGGTTTTACTGATTTTGATTGGATATGTGTTTGTGCTTGCAGATGGGCCAATCAACTCATCAAGTAGAAAGCAAAGTGCCATATCACTTTCATCTACAGAGGCAGAATACATAGGAGTTGTGAATGCAACTACTCAATGTTTGTGGTTGTAGAGTATACTTGGAGAGTTTGGGATCGAATTTGAGACTTATACTATAATCTATTGTGACAACCAAAGTACCATTTGAATATCAACTAATCCAGTATAGAGGCAGCGAACCAAACACATATATATCCACATACACTACATCAGAGGGCTTGTGCATGATGTGATCATTGCTTTGTTCTATTGTGCATCATCTTAGCAAGTTGCAAACATATTCACCAAGGTATTTTCTGAGAAGACTTTCAACAATCTCAAATCACTGCTAGGGATAGCTGATCATATAGTGAATACTAATTGAAGAAAATATCTCATATAATTGTGTTCATGTCCATGTTTAAGGGAGGATTTCCTCCTTTGTGGTTTTGCCTCTTTCCTTGTTTTGTATGGACAAGCAGTATGCAAAGGGTGACTAAGCCTTGTTGCTATGACATATTTATGATATTTTACATAATCCAGGATTAAGAGGGGGTGTTAGAATAATGAAAACCCATTCCCATACTTAGGATATAATATTTAATAATTTTGGTTAAATTCCTAGGTCCTACACTAGCTAGTTGGCATCCACTTGCATCCTTATGGTCAAACTTGCCTAAACTGCCTACAAGAGTGCCTTTGAAATATTATGGATAATATTATGACAACCCATCTGCCCAGTTTAGTAAGTGCGGATTCCTGCCTTATCCATATTTTCCTTTCTTTTCAACAACTTTTAAGGCAAACGGTGAAAGCTAGTTTTAAGGCAACTGCCTTGTTTTTGACACAACTCACCCTCCTTCTTTTTCTCTTCCAAAAACATGAGTTTATACACTTTCCATCACTTATCAGCTGATACACTTCATTCATCCCATTCATGACCTTCTTGATAGATTAGGAAAGTGTTTTATGCACCTATGGGGAGATTTTGACTTTTTAGTAAGCCTACTTTTGTGCTGATTCGAACGACATCCTTATGCATTCAAATATCTGATGTAACTATATATTTGGACAACCTATTTTGTCATAAGGTTGGCTGATGTAAAATTATTGAATAGAATTTTTTGTTATGCACCATATACAATCTCCAATTTGAGTGAATCTATGCATGTTTTACAAGCAATTTTGTGAGTTCAATTGATCTAAGCTTGGGTTTAATTTCTACAAGTCTTGGTTTATTTTTATTTTTATTTTTATTTCTATATGGATTTCTTTCAAATATGATTGTTTCCATACCATGAAAATTAAAATTAAAAATTGAGCAAAAAATAAAAATAAAAATTCCTAACATGAAATCATGGAAAATTCCCTCAATGTAAGGAGGAGAGCTTTCTTGTTTTTTTTCTTCTTGATTTCATTTTTTTTTGCTTATTCCCTGCCAATGGGATGTCTCCATATAAGGGAAATTCTTCTAATGTAAATCACTTTTTCCCTTTTTCCACAAGCTAAAAGCTAGGAAATGATTGAGATCCTTGCTCTATTCACTGTCGCATTCTCTTATTTGGAAATGTACAAAGCAGGGTGAGTTTTGACAGGGCTCAACTCCAAGGATCTGAACGCATATCCTCTACATAGTTCTACACTGCACTGGTAAAAATTCTTTATGATTTTAACTTTTATAATATCCAATTTAATACCTATTGTGCTATTTGATCATATCTATAGAGTCACTATTTCCTTTCATATGTGCAACTTTATACAATTACCATTGTGGTGCTAGTTTTGCAAACTCTGTATTATGGTCATATTTACAAGTGGCAGAAAGATTGGAAAGAGAGGTTATCACCCATGGTACATAGTGATATGGCATGTTTATATTATTCCTATAATTTTATCACACCCAGTTTCTCCACATGAATTTGTTCGAAAAAAATTAATGGGTATATCCCTTTATAATGCTATATTCGTTTTGTAAAAATGACAAGACTGTGCAAGCAGGGATATAATCGAGCATACAGAGCCTATAAATGTACCATAGAATATTAAATATTCTACAAAGCTAGCCAAGAAAAATGATACAGATCTTAAGAAATTATCTAATGGGGCTCTTGCATCTAGTTTACCTATTCCTAGTATTTTTCGAGGTCATCAGAGATCCATTGACATTAACAAATATTACATTTAAGTACTAGAATGACATCACCAATCTAGCTCTCTATTTTTTGAAATATAGTGGTGTTTACATCATGGTTCCTTACTCAAGCCATATGATAATAATGGACTTCCTCACATGTTTTTGCTAGGCCTACGAGATCTCTAGCAAGCAACCACACTCCTACTCTAGGCTCATATATGTCTTCATCATCCCATGGTTCTAGTCAGAATGGGTCGAGTTTTATATTGAACCAAACCTCTTTAGATGATGAAGGATTGCTAGTCAATAATGTTTATGAAATTCCCAAGAATTCAAAGACACACTAAGCAATGTAAGCTTTAAGCTTTCATACTATATTCAGTACTAAACCTTTCAAATCTAAGGAAAATTCTCATAGCACCTAAACATGATTATTTCTATAATCTCCAGATAGCTGCAACAATATTCTTTGTGGTGGGCTCAATTACATCCATTTATAAGTAGGCAACGCCTTTCAAACCTTTGATTCTACTAAAGTATATTCAAGGGTATCTCTTCTACTAAGAGGCTGAAAAGTTTTGCAGGTAATTGCAGTTTGTAGAATCTTATTACACATACACGAATGGTTTAGAATTTAATATGATTCAAAATAATAACATGAGTTAATAATCTATGTAACTATTGACTGATCATGAAGACGATGTGCATGTTTAGGAAGAAAGCAAAATTACACTTAGCTATTCAATTACACTCAACTATTAAATGATTTCTTTATTTAAACTGGATAGCTTTGTTCCACGCTCTCTGTAATCTTGTATGTACAAAATAGTTCTTTATCAATATATCCTGGCCAGTTCCTTCTCGTTCCTTTTGCCGGGTGACGAGATTCTCTTGAGTCTTGCTTGCAGAACTCAAACTTTGAAGGCTGGAATCTCTTTATAGATGTCGAGTGCATAACAAAAGAGAATTCAAAAAAGAAAATATATATTACTTTGTTATATTCGTAATCTTGTGAATATGAGCTTATTTCAATTGGTACTCTCTATAGAATTGGAGATATGCTAGTCATTACAAGTGAAATAAAGTGGAGAAATGTACTATGACCACACTTAGTGAAGTCAATGATGAAGAAACACTACTTCAGGTGAGGTTGAACTATCTTGTAGCTGCTATTAACATTGGGAAAATTGGCATGCCTCTTGTTGTTTAGTATTTCTTAGTTCTTATAATTTACATCTCAATTTTTTTCAAGCCAAAGATTTTACTACCGACAATCTTTATTATTATTAAATATCATATAAATGGTATTAAAAGGAATTTATTCTTATTTTTCTCTTTATAGGTAATTATTTATAATTCATTCTTCTTGCTTTGTTGTATTGTAGGATTTAGATACTTTGATTACTATATAATTTTGCAAAAGCTAGAGCAAAATGGAGTGCCATAATGAGATGGAAATTTGATAAAACCTCACAAGCAAACATGGGTATTAGTGGTGCAGGGGATGTATCCCCTTCCAAACATGGAAAACATGACATTGAAATTGGGGTTAGGTTGAGCCACAAATAACAGAGCTAAATTATTAGCAGCTAACACCTTTCTTTACTTGGCTTCTAAATTTGGAGAGCAACGACCAAATTCTGAAAACAAATAGAGTTATATGTTAGATTCCTTCCCAATATAGTATTCCATTTATTTTCTTTTCTCTAATATGAACAAGAAAACCATGTATGTAATCATCTGTATTTATAGTAAGCGATACTATAAACTTTCTTAAGTTTTTTTTCCTTAAATTTCCTTTTTGTTCAGTTGGATGTTGTGAAATATCTTCGTGTTTGATGTAAATGGGGCCTACTGCAATTTCATGTATACAATTGATTTATAAAGGAATGAGCTTGTTTGTAAATTTTGACCAATTGCTTGGTGTTTGGTGTAAATCAATCTAGTATTCCATTTATTTTCTTTTCTCTAATATGAATTAGAAAACCATGTATGTAATCATTTGTATTGATAGTAAGCGATACTATAAACTTTATTTGGATTTTTCCTTAAATTTCCTTTTCGTTCAGTTGGATGTTGTGAAATATCTTCGTGTTTGATGCAAATGGGGCCTGTTGCAATTCATGTATACATTTGATTTATAAAGGAATGAGCTTGTTTGTAAAGTTTGGCCAATTGCTTCATGTTTGATGTAAATGGGTCTGCTGCAATTCATGTATACAATTGATTTATAAAAAAATGCAATTCATGTATACAATTGATTTATAGAGGAATGAGTTTGTTTGTAAATTTTGGCCAATTGTTTACTTGTGTGTATAAAAACAAAGGACCTTGTGTGTGATTTAATGTTTGGAAACTTTGGATTTGCTTAGGTAGGTTGACCACTTTATAGTTATTAATGGATACTCATATGATTCATTCTTTTTCTCAAACATTATATTTTACTAAAAACAAGTCATAGGTGTATGCAGAAATGAATATGATTTTTTTATTAAGAAAATATATTACCTTGTATTATCTTAGAAATCAATATGAATTAGCCCCTAGGGGTAGCTTAGTTTGTTGGAGTCCGAGTCCAAAGATAATTGATATTGAGGTTGGAGGTTCAATTCTCATGAATCCAACTCTTAGGGGTTGGGCTCCCAATACATAAGAAAACAAATCAATATAAATTTTTATCTCATAGGTTTTTTAACCAAAATAATATATTTATTTTTAATATCTTACAAGCACACATTTATATATTGAATTTATAAATGTAATGCTAAAGAGATTTACATTTACATTTTTTCTTTTACCAAGAAAAGAGATTTAAAATTTGCCTTCTCACAAGCAAATGAATGAACATTTTTACTCTTTTTGTAATTCATTTTTACTCTTTCTGTAAATGTGATGTTACATAAATTTAAATAAGGATATATACACATTTTTTTTTGGGTCTTATAGTGTTTGGGGGCATGGCTCATGGAAAATGGCATTCCATTTAATTTGAAGTATTAAAGTAAATGAAAATTGCCATTTTAGAATTTGTAAATGAATGTGTAATTTTAGTTTAATATAAATTGATTTTATAAAATTTCAAAAACAATCCCTTACAACAAGACTTATTATAAATTGTTTGACATATAAAACAATGTGTTCTTTTGAGACGGTAATAGATAGACATCTAATCTTGTCTCTATAAAATTGGACGGATAAAATTGAGTCTTTCAAAAGTTATGGTAAACCTAAAGCACATTGAATTTATCTAGTCTTAAACCGAGGGACTTGATGTCCATATAAGCAAGCAAGTCTAATGTTGACGCTCATATGAGTATGTATGTACAAAGTTTCAAAGCTTGAACTCAATGGAGTTGGTCATCTTCTTGTTTAGAAAAGATGACATTTTTGGCCTTCTTCATATGGATGGCATATAGGCCCCGAAGCCATTGAATAATAGTGTTTTGATTATTCATTGCATTGTTTTGGAATATGTTTATGAATCTGCTGAGTGTTTTTGAGTGAATATTTATAAGAAAAATATGGGATAGGATAGGCACTATGGTGTGCATATACCTTTGGAAACAAATTTCACCATTAAACATAATCATTTACAACTCCAACACAACATTCATTTATTGTATTGAAAAGATTTCAACTCTATTTTTGTATTGATAAGTCTTCAACTCTATAATCTTTAAGTGCAAGGACCAAATTTTCATACAAGAATGGAAGTATAAACCTTGAATTCAATGGAGTTGGATCATATTCTTAAAGAAGATGACGCTGATGGATTTTTTGATAACATATGATGTAAAGGATTTGAAGTCATTGAATGGCCATGCGTTCTAATTATGGGCTATAATGATATATAATGATATAGAAAAAAACTATATTGTTGTATGTGGGAAAAAATTCAGAACAAAACAACTTGCGAATGAAACTTCAAATTAATTTAAATGTTTTAATATGAAACATTATGGGGGTTTCTGTTACGAAACTATTTAAAACTATGCTTACTATTTTATTACATAGATGAACCTTCACGGGAGTAAATCTTATTTTGAGTGTTTGTAATTTTTTTTTACTTGAATGTGAGGGCCCATAACTGATCAATACTTGTGACCAAGTCTTAAGACCATGAACTAATCAATACTTGTGACAAGGTCTTTATTTAAAGTTTGAAGAATGTAATTTTTTTAATATAAAAATAACGTTATGATTTTTTATTATTATATAAATTTACATAGAATGAAACTACTCAATGAATATGGTGCTTAAATCTAAAAAAAAATTGGTATCTTAGAAACATATAATGTTCTACACAATTTTAGTTTCCGATAAATTTTGTTAGATTTATAAAAAGAGAAGATATAACAGTAAAATGTATTTTACAAATATGTAATGCATTAACACAATTTTAAATTTTGGTAAACTTGTTAAAATAAAAGATATAGCAACAAATGTTGAATTCATCACTTATTAAAACTTGTATACGAATGCTTTCTTTTTCAAGTTAGAAATTAGTTATTAAAAATGAACATAAAATATCAAACATTCAGTGTTACAGTGACTTGTATTTTTAATTAAAACATAAACCATTGATATTTTTATATAATTTACAGAACAGGGAAGGATAATTTTATTTATATATATATTTTTAATTTTAAAGAACAATAGGTCATATTTTTATATGCCTTTTATTTATTTAAATATGGAAATGTGAACAATCAATTACATAAGTAGTAGTCTAAAACTTGGATGATTTCCACTAGAATTTGAATATTTTTGGGCAAGATTTTTAGAAAATTTTGCAATTTTGGGAAAATTATTGTTACAACTCTCAAACTTACAGATTTTAGGCGTCCCATAAAGTTTTTGAGTGGGTTGAATCCATTTGTGTCTTGAAAAAATGATTAAAAAAATGCTTGGTTCAAATTTTAGAAACATGATTTTGGTAGTTTCCCAATAAAATTTGTGGTAAGTCTTTAGACAACTTCATTACAAAATTTCTTTTATTATAAAGGTACATGACACAACATACAATCATTAAGGTTGCTTTCCATTTATTTTCTTATTTTACT
This sequence comes from Pseudotsuga menziesii, assembly GCA_001517045.1. Taxonomy (NCBI): domain Eukaryota; kingdom Viridiplantae; phylum Streptophyta; class Pinopsida; order Pinales; family Pinaceae; genus Pseudotsuga; species Pseudotsuga menziesii. The sequence goes on along the minus strand of LPNX010859439.1, from coordinate 1,048,221 downwards.
TTATTTCATGTTGATTTCCATTTCTTTTCTTATTTTACTTTATTTCAGGTTGATTTCCATTTCGTTTTCTTATTGTACTTTGTTATTAGAAAACAGTAGATGTATTACATGGTGTCATTTAACATTTTTCTTATTTTAAAGTATGTTCATCATATGGTACATATTAGTTTTTATTAAGGAAATTGATGTGATGTTTGCTTTTATTTAATTTTAAAAATAATTATTAATCGAAAACATGAGTGTTAAAAAATGATTTTATTTTGTTGAATTTATATTGTGTACCTATTTTTTATTTTTATATAATTAGTTTAATAACTATTTTAAATTATTAATTGCTATTAAAATTATTTTANTCATTTTGTTGTTGGTTAACGAATATTTGAGAGTGATTTTATTTTATTTGTTATGATTTTTATTAAAATTACCATGTGCTAACTTTTCATATGTTGACTTTAATTTATAAAAAAACAAAAAAACAAATTGTTATCACAATTTTTATTATTACCAGCAACTTTATTATTATTATTATTGATAATGATGATGATGATGATGGTTAACGTCCACTGAGACCAAACTTTGGTCTATCGGACCCAAACAAACAAATTAAGTTTGTTTGTTTTAAAATTGTATTCCTATGCTCAAAGAGCTTGGTGAGAAGCGTCTCGAGCTCACTATAATTTTGACAAGTTAAAAGGCTAGGAAGGTGGGTATTGCAACAAAGATTATGAAACTGAGATCTAATGTGGGTGTACGCAGGGCACTCTAAGAGGAAGTGGTTTTCATCTTCAATGTTCCTATTCTCATAGAGACGACAGATCCTTTCCACCCAAGGTGTTTTAGGAACTGTCCAATGACCTGTTTCACTATGGAGCTCATGAGCGTTCGTTCTTAGCTTGGCTATATTAAGTTTTTTCTCTGAACTGGTTAAAACAAAGAGATACTTTTGATCTTCTAGAGTAAGGTTGATGACCTCCTTATAATATCTTAATTTTCTTTTATCCTCTAAATATTTCTCACACCACAATTTCTCTTTAAACGTAGAAGTAACAATATTTTTAATGTTATTAATATTTTGCAATGCAACATTTTCATCGATCTCCCAGTGGTTTAAACAGGCCCTGGTATCTTTATACCAACCTCGCTTGAGCCTTAGGTGGTTTTGGCTGGAATTAAAAGCTAGCTTTGGAAGTCTATGGTCTCCCATGTTATTGATTTTGTGTTTGTACAACAGGAGCCTAGTCATAACTAGGCTCTCGACAGGGGAAAGACCCACTTCTATAAGGAGAATAGGATATGGTGTATTGCTTTTAATTTTGAGGTTATACATTATAAAATGCTTATGGATTTGTTCAATCTCCCTCCAGGATTCTCTAGAGATGTTGCAACCCCGAACCTCACAACCATGCAAGATAACATGAGTGACTAAAGTTTCAAAGAGGAGCTTCTTTTTATCCCACATCACAAGGTTTGCTGCTTTACAATTATTTTCAAGACCAAAATAAGCTTTCCACCCTCCATTAATCCTTTTCTCAATGCTATAGTTCCAGTTGAGGTTGTGATGAATATCAATTCCTAGGTATTTGTAAGAAGACACTTCCTCCAAGTTGCTATTGTCATACACAAAATTAGCGTAAGTGTCTTTCTTGGATTTGATAATCATAACTTTTGTTTTGCTAGTGTTGACAGTCATACCCATGGTAGAGCATAAATCCTTAAGAAGTCACATTTGCTTATTATTATTATTATTACTTGCTGATCTAAATCCAAATCTCAATAATAATGTAACTCAATCAAATCAACTCAAGTGATGTATACTAATGAAGTGGGTGATTGTAATTTAATTTACATGAAAGTGCTTTCTATGAACATTTAATGTTATATTTTTGGATATATATTATTTGATTAAATGTTACATCTTGGACATATCATTTCATTAAATGCATTAAATGAATAATTCTTGGGTAAATTTATGTCTTTCTTTAATTTTCCATTTTTTTATAATTTTTATATATTATCAAATCTTTGTAAAACCTCAATTGAAATAATCAAGCTAATTTTTATTTTTTAGAAAATTCATTTTAATAAGCCAAAATTTTGAAGAGTTTTCGTGAATATTAATAAAAGAATTGGAATAAATCAAAGTCAATGAGAGGGAATATCGTGCATTATTTATGACACTATTTAAATTCGTATAAAAAAAAATGATTAATCCAATAAAGTTAAACATATAAAGTTTTTAAATGCACGCGGTACTTAAATAACCCCTCAATCATTTTCCTATGGGAACACATGTCTCCATCACATCCATGCATTGTATGTTTTTTCTTCCATCAAAATTGAAAGCTAAAGGTTTCATTATTGGAACTATTATTATAAAATGGGAATGACAATGCACAAAAGTACACACTTTTAACATATACCATGAATATTAATATTTCTCGTTAGATTTCGGAATATAATTTTTTTTTATAAACTAGGTCTTCTTTATAAAATCTTAAAATGGTATTGCAAGATTCATGATGTATTCATTAAGCTATTTCTAAAATTACGTGCCAAATAATTCCAAGCGATCTAGTTTTGGGTGATTTATCAAGTAATTTGTTACAACTACAAGAGATGTTACATTGAGGTTTGTTTTGGAGAAACGCCTAATGTTGTTTGGCCATATGGGTTTTTTAATTTGGAAACACCTAATTTGTTGACCACAAGGTTTAGAGTTTTGTCACTATTTGCTTTTATTTTTTCCTTCTTGTCCCAAACTCCCATCCTTCTCATCATGTTTTGAAACATAACAATAATGAGTGATATTTTATGGAAATTTGCTATTTTTTTTATAAGTTTCAAGATTTATCTAAAATAGAAAATAAATAAAGTATAATATTTTTTTTAATAAGTGAAAAGATTTATTTAAAATAGAAAAGAAATAAAGAACAAAATTGAAGTTTTTACGATTGCTTATAAAAAAAGGAAACTACTTAGTCCATGAAGAAGTTTAAATAGCATTCCAAATATCAATTTTAACATTACTAGAGGTAAAAAGAGGATTAGGACATTACTAGAGGTAAAAAGACGATTAGGGGATCTTGCCAAAAAGGAAAAACCATTGGTAACAAAATTCTAAAAAGATGTTACAACTAGAACATAAAGACTTAAAACAAATAACATAAATCTTAATGAGAAACCTGGACTTTGTCAAAAAACATTTTTCGTTTCCTAGTAAGGAAGTTGCAGAGGTGCTTCCACCTCGTTGGCCAAGAGATCCACTTTCGCATGAGCACTGGTAAAGTAATCTCTTAGCGTCACCACCATCATTAGGAGTCTGGTTTTGAATTCTTTGCGTTCATGCAAAACTCTTCCTAGAAAGAGCTTTAAAATCTAGTATGGCTCAACACAACTATTTCCCCTAGCATTGTAGTTCTTGGTTTCATCCTGAGCATCCGTGAGAAGTTGTTATTTTGCCTGGTCAATGACCTGTTTGGTATACTAAGGAATCTTGCTTTGATATTTGCGTTCCATCTAGTTTTGGTGCACATCCTTGCCCATCTCAGTCTTGGCTCATTAATGCACCATTGCAACCCATACCATTTACTTTCCCACAGTGCTACCATGAAACAATTGAGTCCTCCAAACACGAATGTTCACTGACCTCGATTTCTTGACCAAGCCAGGCCAATTGACATGAATTTGAAACCAGACCCTGAATTGAGCATAAGTGATGCAAATTCCATTATTTTCCAAAGTTTCCTTCTCATGTTTTCCCTCAACCCTATCACCAGTATTTGTCCAATTCCCAACTTGTTGATATTATTCTCTCTTCAAACCTATAGATACCAAGTCTTGTCCTTTATAAATTCCCTAAATTTCTGGATCACTGCCATATCTGTGTGTGTGTTATAGCTTGCCATCATTTTGAATGTTCAGATGCTCAACTCCTTTCAGATTAAACCTTCCATCCTCAGGCTCAGGTATATCATACGACTACAATATTCTTGAACACCACCCGCCCCCTCCAGGTGTCTCGTAATGGGTGCGTGACTTGGCGACTCTCTCACTCCATCTAGGGGAGGTTTTTTTAGTTCTATTGTCGTAGTTCATTGGTGAATATGGGGGGACTTTGATTTTTTGATCCAAGGTTACATTCTGGTTTAAGGATCATGAAATACTATACTTTATTACTATAAAAGAAAAATAAAATTTAACGAAATTTTGTTGTCATTTCTCAAATTGCTTATAAAATTAATTTTTTTGGGACACCTTATAAATGGTTAGTGTATAGAGATAGATTTTCTTGTGAGAAACACTTTTGTTTTCATTAATGAATTTGAGTTGTTTCCAACTCTATCATGGGGTAAAACAAAGTCATGTATCACATCAAGTAGTTTCTAGTTATGCATTATCAATTGGCATTGGAGTATCTTATTGTATAATTGATTTCATCTAAGGTGTTCAATCAACGACTACTTCCACGAAGTGGGCTATAGTTTCTTCTCGTTTTGGTCAAGGAATCATTTTTCTTCGAACGAGAAGTTTCTACATGACCTTGCTTAAAGCAGTGTCTTGCAATAGAATGCTCTAGAGAACATATCTCCCCTGCAATATTAGAATCACATATTAGAAACACACATCTACACAACATAGTTTCAACATTACTCTTTGTTAAAATAACAACAAATACATACAACACTTAGGCATGGGCTCTCAACTTCCTAGGTCACATCCCATTTATTCACTAACTATTCTACATATGTAGAATTTACCCTGCCACAGACCATGGTAGAATTAAAATGGCTCTCAAGCCCAAACAATTATTTTTCGACTCCCTTAAAGAGCTCTCCCTTTCATTTCCATTTTTATACTATTTATTCTTGATCCCTTTGTTCCTCGACTTGTAGCTATCCCTTGTGTTGTAATTGTAACATTGATTAAATTGCATAATGTTAGAATATAATCCATAGGGATTATATATTGTAAATAAATAAATAAAGAATAGGAAGCTGAACAGTTACGTAGGAATATGGATAGGCTGGTCGGAATCTTAACCACAACCTGAAATGTATAAATATATGCATTGGCATTGGAATAAAATCGAATCGGGAGTTATTACCTATCAGTGGTATCAGAGCTTGGCTACCTGCCGTAACTCCTGCCTAGCTGCATTTCAGTCCTGGCATTCTGTTGCCAGTCTGCTCATTCATCTGCTTTCCTTAGTCTGTAGATTGCATGCATTGGTGCATGCGCTGGCTACTCTATCCTCCATGAATGATGAGAGTTCCATCGCGTTCGTTGTGACTGTCTATTGAAAACCCTAAATCGTGACCTCCGTTCTGCGCTCTGTTAATTTGTTTCACACTGCTTGAATATAGCCAGTCTGCCTCCAGACGTTTCTCCTACAACTTGGTGCATTTAATTGTTATTCACTGGATATTTCGATACCTACGTTTAAGCTCGGTGACTGAAGACACATTGGTATTGAATGTTTGTTGAAGACCGATGAACACAGCTCGCTCATATCATTGGTGAAGATTCACGCCAGCTGCGTGGAGGTAAAACGTTTTTTTGTTTAGTGCTGCAATTTTTGTTGGGAACTACAGAAACCCTAATTTCTACCTCAGTTATGCGTGGAGACTGTTCTGCGTGGAGACTGCAAATCTGATCATCGTTGTGGAGACGCATAAGCCCTAATCTTTTGTGACTGGCGACTGCCTCTGCTAAGAGGAGGAGGACAACAATGAATTTCGGCTAGCCCTACTATGATGGGACTCGAGTTTGGTCTCTCTCTCCGGTATAAATGAAAATGGGTGAAAACAGATGACCCGTGAATACATAGAGATAAAGCACTAATGTTGTACATATTCTGCGTGGAGATAGTCTGAGCCTGAGTGGAGATATTCTGTGTGGAGTATGAGCCTGCATGGAGAGTGAATCAGTTATATGAGCTGAGTTTTCATATTGTGAATCAGTTCGTGACCTTATGCTGTCTGCGTGGAGCTGTCAGCGTGAAGGACCATGGAAGATGAGAAGAAAATTGATCGTTGAAGACTGCTACGACCTGCTACGACCTGCTGTGGCTCCCTTGCTGTACTGAAACCCTAATCTTCTCTTCAACTACATGAAGCGTGAAACGTTTTCTGTATTGTAAGCCATATTTTGACGGTCTCCCTAGCTGTATTTGACGGGTAATTGCTGTTGTAATTCCTTTGAACATTCATGACTGTGTTGATGGTGCTGTCAATGAGAGCGTGGAGTGCGAATGCCCTCTTATCTTCGTGAAAACCAGCATTGAATACTTATCAGTGCTGACTGATAAAGCTTGCTGCCTGCTGCGTGTGCTATGTTCTGCTGCGTGGAGAAGAGCTGCCTGCGTGGAAGCTGAGAAAAATGCTAAAGTGATATATACTGCTGGCTGCGTTGGAGAATAATGTTGTATACATGCTGGTGTATAAATGCTGCTGAACCTGTGGAGCTACCTACGTATCAAGCGGGCCTGTGTATAACTGATATATTTTGTATTAAAGAAGCCTGTGTATGACTGATATATTTTGTATTGACTGATATATATGCTATAAACTTGCATTGTATTCACCTTGGCAGAGACTGTAGACCTGTAAGGTTATTATGTTTCTATTTCTCTTTGAAAATTACACTAACAGTTGTAAAAATGCAATCTATAGCATCTATAGTCTGTGCTACTCTCACCGGCAAAGACACCTATTCAGAATGGTGGAGGAAGATCAAATCTGCCTTCATCTACAATGACCTTTGGGACGGCATTTGCGAAGGCAGCAAAATAGAGACAGAAGCTGGAAAGCCCATAACCATAGACCCAAGACCTCCAGAATCAGAGAAAGAGAAGGCCATTTGGAGAACAAAAGACAAGAAAGCTTTAGCTGTAATCACTGCCACCGTCAGTGAAGAGGTGAGCCAGCACATATTGCCTCCAAAATCATGTTTTGAAGCACTAAAAATATTAAAAGAACTGTATGATTCACACTTTGAAATGGAAGTTATTCAACTAATGTTAAAACTATTCAGTCTTGAAGTAAAATACAATGATCCCATGTTAGTTGCCTCTGAAATCAAAGCCATCATGCACAAGATTCAAGCCTCTTGTATGAAACCAGATCTTCCTCTTGCATCATTTGTAAAATCTTTGTATCCTACTCACTCCAAATATCTTGAATCGTTGCAAGCTAGTGACAAGTTCAAATCACTAACATTTGACACCCTGGTAGAAAAGATAGCTGACAGAGAGAAAGCCTTTGGTAAGAAGACAACCGAGCATTCTGGAGAATCACTTTTCTTTGCTCAAAAAGTAAAGAACCATGCCAAAGACCAATCCAAAGATCATCCCAAAGGAGAAAGCAGCAAGAGAGGCAAAGGAAGAATAAACTTCAGAGGCAGAGGGGGCATAAATAACTTCACCAAAAGATCAGATTTGCAGTGCAAGCGTTGTGGAAAGATTGGGCACACATCAGATCAGTGTTGGGCTTCATGGGACTCCATCGAAGACAAGCATAACCAGAAGAAAGATGACAGTAAAAATCTAGATGCTAGTAAATCTTCTGATTCTGCTCATTGTATTGTTGCACATTGTAATCTTGGAATTAATGAAATGACTTCACTTTCATCTTACAAAGATTGTTGGCCACTTGATACTGGTGCAACATCACACATGACATTTAGAAAGGA
>LPNX010859439.1:870207-1039587 GCA_001517045.1 Pseudotsuga menziesii | reverse complement strand
GAAGTTCCTGCTACTTCACTTGAACAAGAGGTTCAACTGGATGATGTGATTGAGAGAATTGAAAGACTCTCAATCAATGATGAAACACCACCAGCTGATTAACCAGGACCATCACGAAAGATTCCTAAATGGGCCACAAAGACACTTGAAAGTGTCCATCCAGATGAAGTTGGAAAGACGAGAATGAGAAGTTCAAAAAGACATGAAGATGGAGGAGGAGTAGATAATTCAGGTGATGACATGGATGTATCATTTGATTGTGAATTTAATTTATCTGCTAACTTTGAACCAACTTCCTTTGAAGAAGCTTCTACTCGTGTTGAGTGGAAAGAAGCTATGCAGAATGAGTATGATGCACTCATGAAGAATGGAACTTGGAAGCTGGTTGACCCTCCAGTTGGAACCAAACCAATTGGCTGCAAGTGGGTGTACAAGAACAAATACAGATCAAATGGCTCACTTGACAAGCACAAAGCGAGGCTTGTAGCAAAAGGCTATGCACAGAAAGAAGGAATTGACTATGAAGAAACATTTTCTCCTACAGCAAAATGGGCTACCATCCGTAACTTACTCTCTTTAGCTGCTCAGAAAGGGTGGAAAGCTCATCAAATGGATGTGAAGACTGCTTTCTTGAATGGATACTTGAAAGAGAATGTCTTCATGTCTCAGCCAGAAGGCTTTGTTGTGAAAGGAAAAGAACAAAAGGTATGCAAGCTTGTCAAATCCTTGTATGGCCTAAAACAAGCGCCTCGCGCATGGTATGAAAAGTTAACCGAGCATCTTTTGAAGTTAAATTTCGAACATTTTGATCTTGATGATGCAACACTGTTTATAAAGAAAGTTGGTAGATCTGTTGTGTATCTTGTGGTGTACGTAGATGATCTTTTGATGATAGGGAACAATGAGAGCTATATATCATCCATAAAGAAAGATTTGAAAAAGATCTTTGAAACGACAGATATGGGACATCTCCACTATTACTTAGGAATTTAAGTCACTCAACATCCTAAGTACATATTCCTATCTCAGAAAAAATATGTTGGAGAACTACTAAACAAATTTTGCATGACAGAATGCAATCCTATATCTACTCCAATGGAATAGAAAATGAAGCTCACATCAAGCAAAGGAAAAGAATTTGAAGATGTGACCAAGTATCGACAACTGGTAGGAAGTCTTATCTACCTTACAACAACTAGACCAGATATTTCTTATGTTGTTGGCATACTTTCAAGGTTCATGCATAAACCTTGTGAAGGACACTGGTCAGCTGCAAAAAGAGTTCTAAGATACTTGAAGGGGACTTAATACGTTGGACTCAAGTACTCTAAAGTGGATGACTTCAAACTTATTGGGTACTCAGACTCATATTTTGATGGCGATATGGAGACAGGAGTATCAACTTCTGGATACACTATGAGTCTTGGATCAGCAGCTGTCTCATGGAGATCACGCAAACAGTTAGTTCGAGCAGATTCAACAATAGAAGCAGAATATGTGGCTGCAGCTGAAACAATGAAAGAAATAGTATGGCTCAGGAAGATACTTGAAGATTTGCAAGGAAAACAAGAGAACTCCACTCTACATTATTGGTCGACAATACTTCTGCAATCAAGCTGGCTAAGAATCCTAGATTCCATGATCGAACCAAACACATCAACACAAAGTATCATTTGATTCGACATCATGTAGAGGCCAAGACAGTCCATCTTCGACATTGTTCCACAAATGATCAAATTGCAGACATCTTCACCAAAGTGCTTGGATGAGAAAAGTTTGAAAGATTCAGAAACATGCTCGGATTTACGAACACCCCTTCGGATTAAGAGGGGGATTGTTAGAATATAATCCGTAGGGATTATATATTGTAAATAAATAAATAAATAATAGGAAGCTGAACAGTTACGTAGGAATATGGATAGGCTGGTTGGAATCTCAAGCACCGCCTGAAATGTATAAATATATGCATTGGCATTGGAATAAAATCGAATCGGGATTTATTACCTATCACATAACTATCCTTAGCTTCATATAATTGCGTATATGAATCAAATTTTATCTTTACCATAGCATTGGCATTTGACCCCTCAACTCCAACTTTTGACTCTTCCCTATGTTAATGGATTTTATCCAACTTATGTTGCACTCTTGACCAATTCATCTATACTCTTGACTTATTACCTTATTAGTCAACATCATCTACTTATTGCTCTTATGGAATCTTCATGATTTACAACTTTGAGTGGGATCCACACCTTTCATAACCCTTAGTCATAGTTCTTTCCCCATAGTGTTATTTCTACATAGCCACTCTTTTAGGGAATACATCAACTCTTTGAATCGACAAAGGAATATGAAAGGTAGAGTGAGAATGGGAGACTATATTTCTATAGTCTCTACTTTTATCTTGGTTTTATCACTCCACTCTAAGGTTACACTAATTCCAAGTTCCACCCTTCCACCTCTTTTCGCTTTGCCCCATGCACTACAAAAACATGAAGGTAGAGGGATGGGATTTAGATAATTTTATTCTCTAATAAATATTTTTTTCTTTACTCCAAATTTTTAACGCTTTACTTCCACTACTTTTACACTTCATACAACACCAATCACTACCAACCAAGTGTTAATCTCCCCATTGTTCCATATTCACCACATCACAACCTTATTGCTGAAGAGTTTAATAAACTTGTGTAAGAAAAGAAAATACTAACAAAATATAAAACATAAGAATAATAATGGCATGTTCACACAATGATCACAAGATGTGACTAAGTCTACCTACAAGGAATACAACACATATCCAACACTATCCCACTTATTGAATGATATGGAAAAATGGGGGTAGGTAGAAGACATTCATATAATTGACTACTAGGGGCAACGATACCCATCAATCCTCTACCCCAAGATAAATTTTCAGTACTAATTGACCTTGCCATTGAAACTACAACATTATCCAAGGTATCAACTTTCATCAACAATACTTTGTTTTTTCCAACCATGTCTTTAACAAAATGGTATTATACATCTATATGCTTTGTTCTATAATGATAAGTATCGTTCTTCTCTTGAAAAAATCCACTTGAGTTGTCACAACCTATCATCACTGATTTCTAAACAAACCAATATCTAAACACAACCTTTTCAACTATACAACTTTAGTACTTCAATGAGTGGTTGCCATGTATTCAACTTCTTTAGTTGATAATGCAACTACTACCTACCTCTTGTTCATCTATCCATGTTATTGCTCTACCAGATGGGTTAAAACCATCAGCCTAGTTTGCATCAACAAACATATATATATATATATATATATATATATATATATATATCTATCCTTGTGAGGTCTATTTCTTCCTTGCTAGGACATCACATATTATTAAGTGCTACTAAAATATATGAAGACCTTGTTTACAATTGTCCAATGTTCTTTCCTTGGTTTTGCATATACCCACTAAATAATCCTAGTACATGGGACATTTTTGGTCTAGTATAGACCATAGAAAACACAAGATATTTCCTCTAACTCTTCTTGTGTAATGTCCCTTCCTGAAATAACATTGAAAGTGTTGACCTTAACAAGCACCTAGGGGTTAAAAAATTGAATTAATTAAATTACCTAGGGATTTTTTACTATTTCATACTAAGGAGGCATGTACCAAGTTTATTTCTAAATTCTTGATTATTTATGTGGAAATATTTAATTAATGTGCAAAATAATGACATGTGGGAATGAGTTGCCTTGTCAGGAGCATGCATTAGGCAATTCAACTTGCCTAGGATGAAAAATAGAAACTATAAAAAAATACTAGAAAATTATGGAAACTGACAAAAGCAAGGAAAAGCATGCAGTTTCAAAAGCAAAAAGTGCAGGAAAAGCAGTCAGTGCAAAAGCAAAAAACTTTGGTCAAGGGAGGGCACAGTTTCCATTTTGGTGAAAGGATGCAAGAAAGGAAACATTATCAGTCATAAGGAAGGAAAATTTTGTTCACAGAGGGAGAATTTCCACTTTGGGTTGAGTGATACAAACAAGGAAACATTACCTAAGAGCCATACTTGCTATTTTCCTAAAGGAGGGCACATACATGGATAAGGGTTAGGGTTTTCAAAGTGGTAACTTTCTCAACAGGTGGATTAATTTCTAAAAAAGTCAAGGAACTCTATAAAGGTATGCTTCCAACTCCATTTCACATTTTTTATCATTAATGTTTTGGTGTTGAGTGAAGCTAAGCTTCTAGTCTGAGTAATGCGCCTCAGTCACCTTGGGGTGATGTGCCCTAAGCCCCCATTCTCTTCTCTTCTCTTCCATTATTCATTGCAAGTCATAGAGATATAAGGAGAAACAAATGAATACCAAGTTTGAGCTCTGATAACAACCATACATCCATGGAAGTCGAGCTCTAGTGAAGGAAACTTCACTTATGCTCTCAGATTAGTGTCGAGTGTTAGTTTCAAGCCTCCATTTTTCAGACTTGGGAATCAATGAGGAATATCAAATCCTAAAATATTATCCTAAGATTCTTAGCTCCATATTCATGTTCTAATAACTGTTTTACAGTGATATTTCTTTCCAAGAAAGCCACCATGCTAAACTTTCATGAGAAAAGTTTTCCAATGCCCATTTAATGAGCCTTTTTGTACGTTATACGCATTAAATGTGATGTAATGGCTATCATATTGATATACGATATTTATGATGGTTAGATAGACTTATAAACATATTATAATCTTTAGTTTCGGGTATTTTAAATCACAACATCGAAATTCAATGTTATTTTCTTACCCTTGTTCATTGACTAGTTTTACAGTTTTTGATGATATGTATAATATGTAAGTTCAATTTAGATTTTGTAAGTTGTATCAGGTAAAAAATTCACCCCAAAAACCTATACAACTTCCATAACTTGATTTTATTCATTTTTAATAGTTTTTTGAAATCCTCCTTTGCTAGGCCAAATTCCTAGTTTTTTCCTAAACACCTTCAAACTGCCTAAAATTGTCCTGAACCCATTTTAATGGATATTTGTGGCCTAAAATTTGACTTATAACTCACACCATCCTTCCATTAGCCCTGTTTTCTTGGAATTGAATGTTCAATCTCAGTTTGTATCACTTGGGACACCTAAAATCCCGGGAGTAGACTTCAACATAGATGATGCTCAAAACCTAAAAGGGACCAACATATAGGTACTTAGGGATATAAAATCTCAGTATCCAAACATAAAAGGGCCCAACATCTAGGTGCTTAGGGATCTGAACTCTTAGTCTTCAAACCTAAAATGGCCCAACATCCAGGTGCTAAGGGATCTGAACTCTCAGTCTCCAAACCTAAAAGGGCCCAAGATCCAGGTGCTTAAGGATATGTAATCTCAATATCCAAACCTAAAAGGGCCCAAAATATAGATCTTAGGGATCTAAACTCTCAGTATCCAAACCCGTCCTTTGGTTTCGTCCCCTAATCCTCTGCCACTATCAGTTTTCTTGTCATTACTGCCTGTATTGTGCCTTGTCAAAGAAAATACTCAATTACTTGTAAAATTTTTATTCATATTTTAATTATATCAGCAGTGAGATATAAAATTATGATCTAACTTAGATAGGGGATATTACAGTGGTATCATATCTCTTTCCTTGTCCCAACCTGTGGAAAGTAAGCTCTTAGTGAAGCAATATTGCAAATCACTAATTCAAGTTGCAACTATGAGGCTCCTACTTGTGATCGAAGAAGACCTTGAGCAGTATGAAGAAGAAGACTATGAATATACCTGATGCAGTTCCTCATGTAGATTCATTATGGATGTTATTTATGACTTCTGTCTTCCAGCATATGATGAATTCGTGTGGAATAAATATACAAGTGTTGTTGGTTAAATGTTCAGTGGAAATAAATCTAAGGAATCCTTCAAATATTTCATGGTTATGAGTAACTACTTGTCGGTTGGTTAACCGACACGACCTTTGGAGGCAGACCTAATCTCTGATTAGTCAGTTAACTAGTCTAGTCGGCCCACCGACTATCTCCTCCAACATCTCCCTCATGAACAAAATATTTCTTCATCCCGAAGAAACAGGGGAGGTACAAACTCTGCCTCAAGTAGTTTCCTTTTCGTTGTTATGTCTTCATGGGCTGTGCAGTATAATAGATGCTTTTCTCTGTACATATACTTTAACTATGGCTTCTGCCAATATGGCCAGTTGGTGTTGAAAATATGCCCAACTACGGAGAGCTCTCGGGATGTCTATGGTCAAGGTTGTAATGCTAGATAGAGTCGCCATTTTTTCTTGAATTGAGAGTTCTACAATATTATTCATGTCGGGCCCAAAAAATTGGGATTTTTCATTTGCTGTGTCCTTCAATATTTTCATTTGTGGACAGATTGTGTCCAATTTTTCAATGCTGGAAAGAGCCTGGTTTACCCACTGATGAGCTTGTTTCTCTAACTTATCTAGTTTCGTTGTTTCCAGTACAATATGGTCTTGTGTTGTGCTCTTCATTGTTTCATCAATACCCTATTGATTCTCTAGTGTCTTGATCTGTTTGCGGGTTTTTCGAGCGTGTTGAAATACTTGGCCATAATTGGTGTACCAGCTACGTAGTACTTCTTCTGTAATAGATGATTCCTCCAGATGTTCTTGCAGTACCTTGCGTGCTTCTGAAAATGTGGTGTACTGTTGTATTAATAACACAATTGTTTCTTCTTTTTTCTCTTCTTTCTTGGTCTGTAGCTGTGCTTGAAGGTTTGACATGCCACTCTCGAATAACTGGTATGATTTCTCTAGAGGTTTGTCTTTGTCGGTCTTTGCTGGTCTTGGTATGACTGTCTGTGTTAAAGTCCTGTATTTAGTCAAGAATTCAACTTGTCCTTTCTTCAATTTTTCAATTCATTCTTGTCTTGTTTGGTTTCTTGTTAATGCTTCTTTGGTGAGTGCTCCCAGGAGTCAGTCCAACTCTCCATCTCTTAGTTTTGGTGTATCGACTACAGAAGTCGATCCTAACTGTTGAAGGTGGATCACGGTTGATACCTGCTATGGATGGTGGTGCTCTTTTTTCTTTTTCTCTTATGTTTAGATTTATGGACCTCTTCTAATCTTGTTGGTACTGATTTTGGATGCTGCTGCGGTGTTTGGTGCTCTTCAGTAGGTGGATTCTCAGTCGACTGAACTTCTGCTGTGGTAGGATTAGCTTGCTGGGTTTCCTGAATGGGGTTTGTGGTTGTTTGTGCTTCTAATGGTGGTGAAGATGGTGGTTCTGTATTATGAGGATACTTTGGTGGTGGTGGTGGTGAGAGTGGTGGTGATTGGTCTAGAGTTAGAGGGGTGGTTGGAAAATGACTTGTCAGCATGGGGTTTTCGAATTCCGGTTGTAGGTCTATAGGGTTGTCGATTTCTTCATCTTCCATGAGGTTTTTTATTTCTGCATCTATTGCTACTTGATTATTCCCTTCGAGGGCAAGTAATCCCCTATCTGTCTCATTGACTGGAAGGTTTGGAAGGTTGGTGTAAATGATGAAATGTGGGTTGCGACTACGGTGGATGTCAGGTCAGGGTTGCGAATATATGATGATTTGATGGGTTCCACAACTGTTCGTGGTGGTGAAACTTGGTCGGTTCGTGGAATGAGATTTTGTCGGGAAGAACTTGACTCGACAAGTTTATGGGTGGTGGTGATCTCCTAGGCTTTAAGGAATAGATTTGGCAGATTGTTGATAAATCATTCAAGTTGAACATCTTTATCAATTTTTTCCTTAAGGGTTTCAAGGACAATTTCGTTGTAAGTTGGTGATGTGGCCATGGTTAAATCTGGTGTTATTCTATTCAGAGAAGGTGAGTCAAATAGATAGGATTTATTTCGGGCTGGGTAGTAGTGCTTACCTTTTTAAGCCCGCCTTGCTTTGCTCCTGATTTGACAAACTGCTTGAATTGGGTCTTGAAGGATACCTTGTTTATTCCAGCATCCTCTAGGACTTCGGTAGCAGTATCAAGTAGTTCTTCCTCATCTCCTGACTCCTTTGATAAGACAAGTTTGCGCTTCCCCTTCCCTTTTGCCTGAGTTCCTTTCTTTTCCCTTGAAGTTGATATTTCCTTAGCTATTTTCTTCAAATTTTCCTTTGTCATGGCATATTCTGGGTTGCCTAATTGAATTTATTCCTCTATATGTTCTTCTCCTTTCTCATGTTGTTGAGTCGGGACGATAATGCTTTGTTTTGTTGACGTGACAACCTGTTGTTCAGTCGGTACATTTTCAATTTGGAGAGGGTTTTGCTCTTCTGTCAAACTGTTTTGCAAAGTGAAAGTACTAATATGAAGGTTGACTTCATAGTCTTCCTCCTTCTCCTAGTCGGTCAATAGTTCTATAATGATTTGATTACTTGCTTTTGTAGCCTCAGGTATGATGATGTCAGTTTTGGACTACCTAGATAGCTCTGTGAAGATCTCCTCTAATGTTGGGTAGTAGTCGAGTGGCTTTGCCTTTGCTGTAGGCCCTTTCTTATTCCATATTGTTGTGTGGTCCAACTCGATTTGGATATGTGATGTAGGAGGAATACATCTTCGGATTTTGTGAGGCACCCTCCATCTGGCTGTTCGGATTTTAAGATTTTGAAACCAGTGTTCCAGGAACACTTTTCCTTCTTCTTGTTCTAGTGGGGTTCCAACCATTGAAAAAGGATTAAAGCACCACATATGAAACCTGGATGGCTCCAAGAAGTATTTATGCCCGACTGGACATAGGTGGTATATAACTATCCATATTAAGAGTGATGGGAATCTGATTATTGCACTTGATTCCTGACACTTCTTGCAGATAGATTTGAGCATGTCGGCCATATATTGATCCCAACAGTATATTTTTCCTATGTTTACTATGCAGTTGACAGCTTCCAGCATGTTGAGCTTCAGAACACAGCTGCCTCCTATGATAGTCAGGCCTGTGGATACGAATTTGGCCACCATTTTGGGTGTGGTGGCTTGGATTTGCCCGACAATTAACCCTTTTGAGTTTTTCCCTGTCGGTGTTCTCGTTAGTTTTTCGACCAATCCTTCTTTGATGCCTATAGGAACAGGGTCGCCTTTGTTGGATAGCCTAGTAAGTTTGTAAATGGTTTCGAATGATATTTCCACTGGTCTGTCGAAGTAGAACTTCCCATTGTGGTACCAACTGATGATAAATTTTACAATATTTTTCTTTGTTCCTCCAAAACTTGCCATGAGAGGTGCATTCAAAACATTCATAATGGTGTTGTGGTTTACCTTCTCCGCTTCCTCTGTCATCCTTGACTTACCCTGGTAAGCCCATGTTTTGATTTCTTCCCAGTGTCGCGCCCATGAAACTTCCCGTACTTTCGCATTTTTAATTTTTCGTAGTCGTTTCACTAGTGGACTTATAACGGATTCCAACTCTTTTATTTTGGCTTTCATGGATCTGGTTTGTTTTGGGGCCATTTTGTCGGTTTCTGGTTCGGCTCTCTTCTTAGTTGATTTGCTCACAAGAGTCTGGTAATTTTGTTGCTCTAGATCTTGATTAAACAATATGTGATCTTCGCATGGCATAGTATTTATATGTAGAGTGGATGGAAATCTTGTCGATGATGCTATTAATGGCAGATTTGATGGTAAAGGACGCTCTAATGAAGGCTGATTTAATACACTTTGGTTTCAATGCTCCTTCTGATTGTAGTCATGATGGGTTGATTTGAAGTTCTGATCCTCTTGTTGACTTTGATGGTATGGTCGATCTGAGGTATGTTGATGTTGAAAATGTTGATTATTGTCAAATGGTGGTCTAATATGTCTGTCGATATTTCCTGTCATTTTGGTTTCCCTTGATTCTTTTTGGAGTTAGGTTTTTTATTTTTTCTAGTTTTTATAGTTTTTGTTAGCAGTTATAAAACCGCTTTTCTTTTGATTTTTTTTTCAACTTTTTTTAGTTTTGGTATCGTTTTAGTCGGGCACTGTTTACCAGTTTCTAAAATACTGTGCCCTGTAATGTTCTAAGTCGAACTGATCTAGTGGCATTGATTTCTTCGACAATGTAAGGTCCCATCCATTATGTGTGTAACTTTTTAGGTTTTCCTTTCACCCGACTATTGTATAGTAATGCAAGGTATCTGACCAACAAATTCTTATTTTTGATGTTTTAGTCGTGCCAAGCCTTCTGTTGTTGCTTCTGAATTTCTTGGTGTTGTATAGCAAGACGTCGGTGTTCTGCTAGTTTGGATAATTGCATTAGTCGATACTTTATTTCTTCTTCGACATTGATATGCAAGATGTCAACTATCACCGGTGTATGTTGTCGAAAATGTAAAGGAACGACTGCTTCTTGGCCGTAGACTAGTCGAAAGGGCGTTTGGTTGGTCGAACGTTTATGTACTGTTCTGTACACCCATAATACTGCAGGGATTTCTCGTCCCAGTTATCTTTGTTGGTATTGCATATTTTTGTTAGACCCCTTGTCAGTGTTTTGTTCAATGCCTCTATCACCCCGTTCGATTGAGGGTGATAGGCTGTGCTTCGTCGGTGGTCAATTTTGAACTATTATGTTAATGTTGTGATTGTTTTATTGATGAAGTGTAACCCTTGATCACTGATTAAGGTTATAGGGCAGGCAAATATTGTAATGATATTTTCATATATGAATTTTGCAGCTACCTCAGTAGATCAGGTGTCGACATGTTCTACTTCTACCCATTTAGTGACTTATTTTATCGTTGTTATGATGTACCTTGCACCTATTCTTTTTGCTAGCACTAGGAATGGTCCTATGAAGTCAATGGCCCAAATTTCGAATGTTAAACTTGGGTTTACTGATATCAAAGGCATCTCCGTACTAGGTAATGGTCGACCTAGATGTTGGCAATGATCACATTTGCTAACAAAATTTTTACAGTCTTTGTACAGTGTCAGCCACCATAGCCCTGACTGTTGGATTTTCTTGGTAGTTGTGTCCGACTAAAAGTGTCCTCTTGCCAGTCCATAGTGTGCTTCATGCATAATGTTTTCTTGTTCATTTTCTAACACACATCAACGTAGTACTTCGTACAATCCCATTTTATATAAGAATCCATTAATTAGACTATATGGTGCAGCTGTCATGGCTAAAATTTCTTTCTTTTTCATGCTCATTCCATCCGGTGCTTGACCATTCTCGAAGAATTGTGCTATTTCTTCTAATTTTGCAGGAACAAATTCTATTCGAAATAAGTGTGGATCAGGCAGGTCATCTTCGACTCCTGTTGACTCCTTCCTCGTGTCTATTCTCAACAAGTGGTCAAGTCCAACATTCAATCGTCTTGGTCGAACTACTACTTCGAATTCAAATTCTTGGAACAGTAATAGCCAACGACAGATTCTTTTGTGGTGCAAAGGTTTGTTGACGAGGTATTTTAGTGCTTGGTGATCAGTATAGAATATGAAGGGGTTAGATAGTAGGTAATGTCGATACTTTTGAAGTGCAAAGACCATACCTAATGCCTCCCTTTCTATCTTTGAGTAATTGCGTTCTGCTTTATTTAATTTTCTGTTGCTGTATATGATTGGATAATCCATTCCGTCTTCCCTAGGTTGTGTCAAAATTGCACCTATTGCTAGACCTGAAGCATCAATATGCACATGGAATTTGATCGACCAGTTTGGAAATATGAGAATGGGTGCTTAGACTAGTTTTCTTTTTAATGTGTTGAAAGATGTATCACATTCTTCTGTCCGTTCGAACTCCTGATCTTCTCTTAACAATTCTTCTAATGGGTAAGTCATATTTCAATAGTGTCGGATGAATTTTCTGTAATACCCTGTATGACCCAATGGTACTCTGACCTGTTTTGGATTAACCGATAGTTTTAAGTTGAGGATAATTTTTATTTTAGCAAAGTCGACCTTGATACCTTCCTTGCATACAATATGCCCTAGTAGGATTCCTATAGGGGTTAAGAAGATGCATTTTTTTATATTGAGAGATAATTGAATCTGTCGGCATCATTCCGGCATGAGCCTTAGCCATTTACAATGGTCTTTCAACATGGAATAGATCTTCCAATTGTCGAAGTATACTGCCATTGTTTTATAAATGTTTTCTTGAAATGTTTTGACAACTATTCTTGAAAACACTGCTGGTGCATTCTTGAGACTGAATCGCATCACTTTGTAAGCAAATTAGCCAAATTCACATACGAAGGTTGTATTTTTCTGATCTTCCTTAGATATTGGCACCTGATTATATCCTGAGAATCGATCTGTAAATGAGTAGCATTCATGTCCTGCGAATTCATTTAAGATCTCATCGGTGTATGGAGTCGAAAATGGATTTTTTAGGTTAACCTTGTTTAACTCTCGGAAGTTGACACCGATTCGTAGTTTTGTTGGGTCATGCTCTTTCGGTCGGATGACCATTGGGATTTCCCATTCCGACTGGTCGATGGGGTAAATAATTCAAGCTGTCAACATATTGTCAATCTCCTTTTTAACTATTTCTTTGTATTTGTGAGCCAACTTGTAATGTTTTTCCTTGATAGGTTGGGCATTGGGTTTGATGTCTATCTTCATCTAACCCATTTCTGCTACTAATCCTTTTAAGTCTTTGTAATCTCATGAAAATACATCTTGGAATTCCTTTAATAATTCAGCGATTTCTGTAGTTTGTTCTTCACTCCAATAATCGCCAATTCTTTCCATTTTCGATCTATTATCATTAGAAATGTTGATTTCTTTAGTTTTTACTTTTGCGTCCATCCACTCTGGTGCTTTACTTTCATTAATTTGTCAACTACCTTATTTGAACTGTGAAAATGTCACTGGAAAGTATGCTGCCATTGTTATAGCTCAAAATGACACATCTCTGCCTGTGACCACTTTCCCATGTTTTCATCGCATGTCGACACTTCCATGATGACACTTCAAGAAAGTCACTAAAAAAAAAACCTAACATGGAGGACCCATATCTTGAGTTTTGTAACTCCTTTTGACCTCATCTCTACACTGTTGTAAAGGTATTTTAGTTAGATAAAACTTTCCAGAAGTCACCAAAGTCTGAAAATGCCTAGAAATACCCTAAAAAAATGAGTTTTTGATGTGTACATGACTTTCCTAAAGGAAACCCGCGTACGTACACAAGTTGCTATATATAATAGTCGCGTATGCATTAAATATGTGACTTTCTGCATTGCAACCCATGTATACCTCCTCATGTACGTGACTGTTGTCTCTACAACTTGCGTACGCCTCCTAAAAATGTCAAAAAAATACGTATTTTGAAATTTGGGTAGTTTGGGTAGTTATGCAACTGACTCCTTCAGTTGTAACTACTTTGTCTTCGACCCTAACTCTTCATTAAGCATATAAATAGAGGTAGGGAGGTCCATGAGAGGAGACTTGAATCTTTGCATCATTATGCTGGAGGAATCAAGACTCTCTTTTCCCACACCTTTGCCCTCGAAGCATTCTCCTTGTGTTGCAGAGTTTGGAGGTTGAATTCCTTGGAGAAGAGAAGCAGTAGAACCAGATCAAGGTTTTGTGAGGTGCCAAACTTGAAGAGAAGGTATATTTGTACTTGTTTTCAGGATTAATAAATATGTGATGTCCTTCTTCTTCCCAAATCATTGTTCAATGTGTGATTGAATCTCTGTTTATGATCATATTATGATGTTAATCAGATTATTATTTCATGTTTATTTGATTATCATTGCTTTATATGTGGTCATATTGGTTTGAGGAAGGTATAATTCATTTTGCAGGTCTCTTGGAACAAGAGGAGCGAGAGGAGCAAGAAGAGGATTGAAGGGATGCTTCGATCAACCTTCGTTTGGCTAAGGTATGAACCATTATAATCTCTGAACTTGCTTGTATTTACTTGTAGAACCATTTACATCCACCTTTCAACCCCAGTACGTTGATGGGCTCTTAAACCCTAGCCATAGGAAACTTTCCTTTACAACAAAACTGGCGACTCCGCTCGGGAGAGACTTGTCTATCTGGGGTTTCTTTGTCTGTGTTTCAGCCTTTTGTAAAGTTTTAGGTCCTTCTTACAAGTTAGGAACACCTTTTGAGTTTGTTGGAACACCTTTCCTGGCTTCCTAGGTCAGTTTTTTACCCTTTTTGTGCCTTTTGTCATCCATACGCGACTGTCAGGATAAATAGTCACGTGTCTGTGTTGTATACGCGACTTGCACTACCTGCAACCCACGTGTCGTACGTGACCTACCTGAAGGCAGCCCACGTATACACCTAAATTTGTGTTCTTTCATCATTTTTTAGGGTTTTTGGGTGATTTGAGGGCTGTTTGTAGGGTCTTCAAGGGTCCTTTGCATGTGCATGACTCCTGAGAGGTTGTTTTATCTCTGCTTGAGAGATTGTTTCATCTCTGTTAGGTGCTCTTTGTCTATCTTGTAAGTCTCTTTCAAGTCTTTGAACTTGTTTTTACTGCTTGCGCCCCACCTCCTTCTTTGGCTTGACCTTGTTGGACAAGTTACTGAGCAACCTCTGTTTGTAGGTTTAGATTGATACTTGGGACTTCTTGACCTTTGTTTATGTTAGTCTTATTGCTCAGTCTCTTCATTCCAAAGTTGTTGGCTTGTTTACCTTTGCGAGTCTTCCTTTCAAGAGAGGTTGATATCTAACTTTAGGGAAACCTAGGGTTTGTTTGTGGGGTGTAGAGTAGTTGTCTATTTGCTTTGCTTACATTACTTGCTTGCATTAGTTGATAGGCTGTTTTTCTTTTGCATTTATAAAAGAAAAATAAAAAAAACACATGCTTGAATTATATGCATGTAGATTAGTTTTTTAGTCTAGATTGCATGGCATATCATTGTTTTTGAAAATAAAAATAAAAAGAATTGGTTCTTTTGTGGCTTTCGAGTTTCTATTTTGAAAAAATGAAGATAATAGTTTTTGCTTTTTGAATTTCATTTCTCTTTGCTTAGTCATTTTGTTTCAACTTTGAGTCAAAACACCACATAAGTTTCACGCCATTTACCCTCTGACTAAAAAAAACCCTTAAGATAAACGATATAATTTAAAAATTAGTAGTAAGTTTTATTTTATAGGGTCATACACCAACTAGCTTAGGATAGACTTGTGGGATAGGGAGTTTAAACTCCCCACAAGTGTTAAAATTTAGATGTAGTTGGCCAATCACTAGGTAAATCCTCTTCTATGTTGATTGTATCTGGGAAGCTCCTCTCAAACGCGAGTTAAGCATGAGGCCACGTGGAGGCTTGGACTGAGGAGATAACCCTCTGATTCCTTGTCAAAGCATAGACCAAGGTTTTTGCGCATCTGGGGATTCTGTATTAGACAGGGTTTCAGGATTTGCTACCCTGCCCATGCCTACAAACCAGGATTGCGACTGTCCCCCCAGACTGTCAATATAGTTAAGGTGGCCTTTAGTCTCTTTGACATCTAGGGTTCATACACAGGTGCACTAAAAGGCTATTTCTGGTTGACCTTGGATTGGATTGTAAGGTAACCCGGTAGAAGGTGTGGGAGGGCTGTGGGTGATTCCTCCACTTGTGCCTAAGAACATCTATAGGGACACCAAGTAACTGTCTATCAAATTTCTTCTGGAAAGCATATCTTATACTTGTTTGTCTATTTGGCTTTAAGAATTTCAGTGAGTGCTGTGTGGTTTGTCTGTACTTAGTGAGCCTTTAAGTGTGTGCTTTGTAATTTTGGTTGCCTTTCAACCTCATAATTTGTCTCCTAGTTTGAAAATATGGCTAACACCCCTTTGAACACCAACCAAGAGATCCTCCGCTTGTGCCTAAGAACATCTACAGGGACACCAAGTAACTGTCTATCAAATTTCTTTTGGAAAGCATATCTTATACTTGTTTGTCTGTTTGGATTTAGGAATTTCAGTGAGTGCTGTGTGGTTTGTTTGTACTTAGTGAGCCTTTAAGTGTGTGCTTTGTAATTTTGGTTGCCTTTCAACCTCATAATTTGTCTCCTAGTTTGAAAATATGGCTAACACCCCTTTGAACACCAACCAAGAGATCCTCCGCTTGTGCCTAAGAAAATCTACAAGGACACCAAGTAACTGTCTATCAAATTTCTTTTGGAAAGAATATCTTATACTTGTTTGTCTGTTTGGCTTTAGGAATTTCAGTGAGTGCTGTGTGGTTTGTTTGTACTTAGTGAGCCTTTAAGTGTGTGCTTTGTAATTTTGGTTTCCTTTCAACCTCATAATTTGTCTCCTAGTTTGAAAATATGGCTAACACCCCTTTGAACACCAACCAAGAGATCCCCATGCTGGGAACTCCTTGTACTATTCCTCTCACCGGGAATGTTGGTGTTCTCTTGATGGCCACCCTGAATCTACCTGGATTCACCCTAGGGATATCGGTGTGGTTGTTTTCCACTCCAACTGTCTTGAATGCTCCTAATGCTTCTCAAGTAAGCTCCATATATCAAGGGCATCAAAACACTGCTTCCCCTTCACCTGTAGTTGATTCTCCTCCTCCTTCTACCTCATGCGGTGAAAGTACTGATATTAGTAACTGGCAGTCTAAAAGGAGTAAAATAAGGAGGAATAGGAAGAAGGCACATAATAAAAGGGGAACCTGTTCAACCTCTGCAAGTCAAGTTGAACCTCAACACCCAGCCTCTGTAGGTCATGCTGGGGGCACCTATCCAACCTCTGCAGGTCATGTTAGATCTAAGCACTCAACCTATGCAAGTCAAGTTGATCTTCACCATCCAGCCTCTATAGATCATGCTGGTGGGATCCTTCCAACCTTTCCAGGTCATGTCGGATCTAGTCACTCAGCCTCTGTAGTTCATGCTGAGGGCACCTGTTCAACCTCTGATGTTCAAGTTGAACCTCCCCATCCAACCTCTGCAAGTCATGTTGGATCCATCCACCCAACCTCTGAAGTTCATGCTGGGGGCACACACTCAACTACTGCAAAGCATGCTGATCCTAACCATTCAGCCTCTGTTGTTCATGTTGGTGGGGCTTGTCCAACCTCTGCAAGTCATGTTGGACCCAGTCTCTCAGCATTTACAAGTCATACTGGGGGCATTATCTTAGCCTCTGTGGTTCATGCTGAAGACAATCTATCAGCCACTGCGAGTCATGTTGACACTATTGAAAAGACTAACCATTCAAAACACAAGCCCAAGTTTCCTTGTAAGCTTTGTGAGGGAGACCACCTTACTTATAAATTCCCTTCTATTGTGGAGGTGCGAAGAGTTTGGTTTTATGGTCATCCCGTTTTTGAACATTCTGAAGCTTTTCAACAACCAACCTCTCTTAGTCAGGTTGGACCCAGTTACCCAGCCTTTGGTGGTCATGCTGGGGGAAAAATATCAACCTCTGTAGGTCATGTTGAGAGAAAATAGTCAGCCACTGCTAGTCATGTTGACACCGTTGAGAAAATTGGTCGTTCGAAGAGAAAAATTAAGTTCCCTTGTAAGCTATGTGAGGGAGATCATCTTACTCACCAGTGTCTTGCTATTGCAGAGGTGCGAAGAGTGTGGTCCATGACTCAAGAATTTCCTTCTCCTGAACAACCTATAGTTTCTCAACAAAATACTTAACCTTTGGTTGATCAAGTGGTCAAACCAATATCAACTTTGGTCGATCCCACTCTTCTTTCAGAGAGTGATCCTGATGTGATTGAACCAATGCCATATTTGGTCAATCCCACTCTCCCTTCGGAGAGTGACTTTTACGAAGCGGTTGAATCAATTCCGTTGTTGATCAATCCCACTCTTCCTTTGGAGAGTGAAGTGTCTGCTAGTCACATTTTCTTCATTGCCAATTCAGAACTTACTGAACAAGGAGGAACTAAACTCATTTTGGATCAACCCCCACCAAGCTCTTGGATTGCTTACTTTGATTGGGATATCCTAGTTGAGCCGCACCTTCCTTCTGATGCACCTTTCCAGATTAAGGTCAAAGTTGAACCTTACACGATTGCTCATTGTATTGTTGATGAAGGAGCCTCAGTTAGTATCTTGTCTACTCATGTTTGGCGAGGCATGGTATCTCCCAGCATTGTGTTGACTGCTAGTCAGTTACTGGTGTTTGATAGAAGAACTTGTATAGCCTTGGGAACTCTTTCTCAAACACCTGTTACTTTGGGTAAGAAGACCATCTTAGTTGACTTGATGGTGATAGAAGACCCCTTAGACTTCAATATGCTCCTTGGACATGATTATGTCTATTCCATGCAAGCTGTGGTGTCAACATTCTTTCGTGTGATGTACTTTAATCATGGCGAAGAAATTGTCACTATCGATGAGTTGGATTTTCTTGATCCTTCTCCTGACCCAACTAGAGACCAGGTCTTTCCTTTATTGATTCACAGTGTTTCTATAGACACTACCCCACCATAGGTGAGCTATGTTGCCTCATGTCCTTTGCGTTCAATTGCTACTAAGAAGAAGCCTCTATTTTCATGCTTACCTTCTCGGGACTTGGTCCCAGCAGTTGACCAGGCGAGCCATCCTATACAGACTGTGGAGTCTGCTCTCCACTCTATTGATGCATTTGAAATTTTAGACATGTGTCCTATCTCGGATGATCTCCTTCCTTCGGATGAAGTATTCATAGAGTCCTTGATACTGTTTGACCTTCTTATGGATGTCAGTTCAGTTGTGCCTAAGTATAACCCTGACTTGCTTAATAAGCTTGATCTTTCTATTAATCGATCTCCTTCTATTGGTCTTGTTAAGTCTTTGTACTGTCCCTTTGATCAGCAAGTCAGTGATCCTGATGAGTTTGATTTTTCTTATGAATTTTTCAGCTCCTGTGATACTGAGTTTGTTCTTGTAGACTCTATCTCCCTTGTTGATTTTTTCTCTCCTTTTGAGGTTGATATTACTGATTATAAACCCTCAAGCCTTGTGTTATAGCTGATTTCACCACTCCAGGTGAATCACACTTTGTATGGCCTACCCCTATCCCACTGCAGACTCCTTAGACCCCATGGACCATTTTTTGTCCTTTAATGTTTCCTTGATCATCCCTAAAAACATGTGAAAAATGATACACGCGACTTTTAAACCTATAAGCGCGTATATACGCGGGTTTGACCACTAAAACCACATACATCGGGATGTGTACATAATCCAAATCCTTTTGGAGTTTTTCTTGACATGGATCCGACTCATTTGACTCCTGGCCTTCCCTATGCCTTGAGATTGCTTGGATTTGACCTTTCATTACCCCTTTGAAAAGTTATATAAGGAACCCCTTGGTACATTGAAGGCAAGAAGAGAGAATTGAGAGTAAAGAAACTATAGTCCATTGTTGCTGAAACTTATGCTTGAGTCTGCATCCCTTTGTCCCTTGGAGCACTAGTGTGTTCTTCCCAAGATTTCCTTTTGCTTGTGAGCTTGCTATCGAGAGATGGAGGATTCAGGTGGTGGAGGCCCAAGTGGGGGATTCAGTTTCTCTGGGTCGCAGACGTACCGTCAGAGGTTGTATCTTGTAATCTCTGATTTATATTAATAGAAATATCTTTTCCTGTCCAATAATGTGTGTTTGAATGAATATTTTATCCATGGGATTATGTCAAAGGATTGTACATTATTGATTATATATGCTAGAATAGATCTAACACCATGATATATAGAATTCTTGTATTGTTTACTTGTTGTTGAGGAAGTAATTTATCAATTCAAGTTGAAGTTGGAAAGCTCAACAGGGATCTACTTCAACCGTCTGGAATAAGGTACGAGGTCTGATCCTTTAGTGTTAGACATTTTATTTCTATTGCATATTGGAAAGGATTGATTTCTGGAGTCAAGCTATCTGTTGTGGTACCCCAAGCCATAGGAATTTTTCTCCGTAACACCTTGGTGCTGTAGAATCTTCTTCAGTCAATTCTGCCTTGACTTTACTTTTTATAGAAGATAGAAAAGTCGCATGTGTTTCTGCCAAAGTGACCTGCATCGAATCGTTTCTTCTGAATATGATTCTCTCGCCTTGTTGTTCAAGCTGTAACTGCAATTGCATGTGCCCTTCTTGCGCTTATGAGCTTGATTCCGACTTCCATGCTTTTAGCTCGTTGTATAAGCCCTCATCTTTGTTCTCATCACTGCTCAACCTTGTATCATTTTGCCTTTGCAGCTTGACACCCTTTACCTTGAGCAGATGTTCCCTGAGTGTCCTTATCTTGCTCGCTTTCCTTGCATTATGCATAGGTTTGTTCCTTGCGCTTGAAACTAGTTTCGCCTGCCTATGACACTCGTCTCCTTGCATTTAGAGCATTCTTTCTACTCTCCTTCGAGCTTGTTAAAAACAATAAGGAGGCCGTGAGTTGACTTTTCCGGACTCATTAAAACTTCACAGGAAAGATATTGAGTTTCTTTAGGCCCAGGTCTGACTCCTCAAAATAGACTTGACTGCCAAGTAAACTTGTCCGTTCAGGCTCCTTAAGAATATGTGAATGGGAATCCACATTGGTGGTAGGTTATCACTTTCTTGGACCATGTGGAATAATATGAGAAAGGAACACTCTCTTTTCTTTGGAATTGAGAAGAATATTCTCAAGCATAGATTTATCACTTTTCCAGACCTGAGGGACTAAACTTACGGAAAAGGAACCCCTGATATGAGCTTAGTTTTCTCTTTTTCGTGCTCTGGACCTAAACATGAAAAAAATTTCGAGTGTACTTTATGTCTTTGTCATGCTCGTTAAAACCTAAAGAACAAAGCATCGAGTTTACTGTTGTAAGCCCCATTTCTCGTAATCAAATGGGTCTTTCCGAGTGATCTCGCCTTCCTTCACACTTGTAAAACTCACGCTATATGAAGGAGCGCTGGGTAGGTGGTAATTTAACCTTTTTTGGACCTTCCTGACTAAATATGAAAAAGGTGCACCTTACTTCTTCGGAAGCTAAGAGAGTTATTCTTTGGTATGTTTTATACTTTTTCGGCCTCAGGAGACTAAATTGTACGAAAAAGCACCACCCTGGAGTCTTCTTTGGAGTTTTCAGACTCTCTAAACTATGAAAACACCATCAAGCATGTACTAGTTCGGGCTCGTAAAATCGATGAATCAGTGCTTTATCAAGCATTCTTCTGTCTTTTCTTCGAGCTTGCCAAAAATGAAGATGGTCTCGAGTTTTCTTTCTTGGACTCATTAAACCTTTACAAGAAAGAGGGGAAGGGAAGTTCATTCACATGTTTTTTACATCATGGCAGCAAGTCTTGTTTCCTTGAGCAAAGCACCAGTTTTGAGTCTATCAACAGTTGGGTCCTAGTGTTTTGACCTTAACCCAATTCAGAGTTTCTTACTCCTCTAGTTGGTCTCTTTTCCAATTATATGGGGAATCTGTCAATGTCTCCTACATTGCAGATTTGTTTCGTTGGTCCTTTTGTGTCAAAAGCTGGCTAAGTCACTTTTGTGTTGTGCTCGTTGTTCAAGGATTAAAACCTTTGTTGGCAATTCTGCAGTTTCCTTGACCTTTTGTGTCAGCCATTCCCTGGTATCAGTTCATTACATCATGTCTTCGGTGGTCCTTGACGTGAGATTCAGTATCAATTCCAGATCCAATTAGTCTTTCACTTACCTCGTGTTGGATGACGAAGGATGCCTTAATGCCTTCCTTCCAACGGATCTCTTCCTATCGACTGCAACACATCTTACTATGGGGAGAAGATTTAGAGTTTTATGACAATACCTTTGGGATTGTAGTCATCAGTGGCAATTTCCCTCGCTATTGGGTAGTGGGAATACCTTAATGTCTCCTACTCGATGGATTCTTCAAGTGTTTGACTTCAAGTCCTTGTATTCACACTTGTTAGAATGTACTAGGTACCTTGGGGACCATTTTCATTAATGGTGGTTTCCCTCGCGTTTGTTAACGGTTCTCATTATTGACCAATAATCAAACAGTTTCCTCCATGTTCGACCTCAACTCCTTTATTCGCATGGTTAGGATTCATACCTTTTGGGTGGTTTGGATTGAAGACCTTGGGCCGACAGTAGCATCGTCATTTTGCTATTGCCCAAGCTGCGTAATACCTTGTTACATTTTATATGACATTTTGCTGAGACATAGATCCACCTTGTATTTTTGTGGCTATGATCGATTGTCGAGTATGGATCCACCTTGTTCATTTGTGACCATGAATCTTTTAGATTTGATATGGCGCCTTTTTGCATATTGAGCGACCATGATAGTTTCATCAATTATACATATGTTGGATCCCCCTGTATCTTTATGGTGATGTTTTGTATATGGACTTGTATGTCCCAAAGATCAGTTTTTTTCTGACATTTATCTCTCTTTCAGGTACCTTTGTTCGAGCCTTTTGATCTTGGATTCTCTACTCTCTCCATACTCAGTTGTTTCCTTTATAATTTATTTTTGCTATCGTATTTCCCTCTAACCTCATACATTATGGGGCATCTGTTATAGCTCAAAATGACACATCTCTTCCTGTGACCACTTTCCCATGTTTTCGTCGCATGTCGACACTTCCATGATGACACTTCAAGAAAGTCACTGAAAAAACACCTAACTTGGAGGACCCATATCTTGAGTTTTGTAACTCCATTTGACCTCATCTCTACACCATTGGAAAGGTATTTCAGTTAGCTAAAAATTTTCGGAAGACACCAAAGTATCAAAATTCCCCAAAATACCCTAAAAATGAGTTTTTGATGTGTACGCGATTTTTCTTAAGGAAACCCGCGTTCGTACACGAGTTGCTATATATAATAATCGCGTACGCCTTAAATACGTGATTTTATGCATTGCAACCCGTGTATACCTCCTCTTGTACGTGACTGTTGTCTCTGCAACCCGCGCACGCCTCCTGAAAATGTCAAAAAAATACGTATTTTGAAATTTCGGTGGTTTGGGTAGTTATGCAACTGACTCCTTCAGTTGTAACTACTTTGTCTTCGAACCTAACTCTTCATTAAGCATATAAATAGAGGTAGGGAGGTCCATGAGAGGAGACTTGAATCTTTGCTTCATTATGCTGGAGGAATCAGGACTCTCTTTGCCCACACCTTTGCCCTAGAAGCATTCTCCTTGTGTTGCAGAGTTTAGAGGCTGAGTTCCTTGGAGAAGAGAAGCAGCAGAACTGGATCAAGGTTTTGTGAGGTGCCGAACTTGAAGAGAAGGTATATTTGTACTTGTTTTCAAGATTAATAAAGATGTGATGTCCTTCTTCTTCCAAAATCATTGTTCAATGTGTGATTGAATCTCTGTTTATGATCATATTATGATGTTAATCAGATTATTATTTCATGTTTATTTGATTATCATTGCTTTATATGTGGTCATATTGGTTTGAGGAAGGTATAATTTGTTTTGCAGGTCTCTTGGAGCAATAGGATCAAGAAGAGGATTGAAGGGATGCTTGGATCAACCTTCGTTTGGCTAAGGTATGAAACATTCTAATCTCTGAACTTGCTTGTATTTACTTGCAGAACCATTTACATCCACCTTTCAACCCTAGTACGTTGATGGCCTCTTAAACCCTACCCATAGGAAACTTTCCTTTACAAAAGCCGTCATCCGGTTGGTATCGACTTTGTCAGTTAATTCGATTTTGAGTATCATTTTGACTGGTTTGATCGTCTCCGAGTGATCATATTTCCACTAAAATATTTTCCCATGTGTATGTTTGTTTTCCAATTGGAGTCTCGTTAACTGAGGGATTTTGTTAGATTGAATGTTATGGCATGTTGCATTTGGTCAGCTTTTATTTTTTGTCGACTGTATACATGTTTTTATTTGTTTTGTAGCTTCTACTAATTTTTCGTCTTCTGGTATAAAGATAAAGTCCTTAATGAAATTTTCTTTAATTTCATTCCACAGGAATGTTTCGCCTCGTGCTTCTTCCATTTTATAGCATTTGTTAGGTAGGTCATCTAATGTCAAGGGAAACATGTGTGGCCATATACGCTCATCTTTGTAACTAAGTATTCTCCATTCTTTTCCACATATTCTTATATGATTTTTTGGATCTTGTCCTTGGGTGAAGATAGGTATTTGTGCCTATTTTGTTAGCTTCTAACCTCCAAACCTTTCTATGAATAAAGTTGAAGTTGTTGTCTATGTTTGCAGTCTCGACTTATGGGTGTCCTGTTAAAATTTCATATGCTTAGCTAAAACATCAACAATTCATTTCATTTTCATAACAAAAGCATATAAACAGGATCACTGAAAGAAATAGTATCACAAGAACAACACAAATTTATCCTGGGAAAACCGTAAAGGGGAAAACCCAGCAAAAGCTTCCTCAATATAGATGCCCCAAAAGATAAAAGGTAAAACCAAAAGGTTGATTAAAGACTGATACTCCTCCTTCTCCAGCTACTTCTCTCTCCTGCACTAATGCGCTACATGAGTGAGTGTGTGTGTTCCAAATGAGGAGCGCCACACCTCTATTTATACTTGTCCGTTCACTTTAATAATTAATTCCAACATGTAGGCTTGAGTTAATCATGTAGGCTTGAGTTAAACATGTAGGCTCAAGTAACCACAACTGGGGTGCTATTGACCCACCTTTACAATTTGAGGGGACTACCTCATGACTCTTATTAGTTCTTTCGATTAGAAGCATCGGAGTATAAAGAAATACAATTGGTTCTCCCGGTAGGACCATCGGGGACCACAAAATATACATATAGAATATTTTTCAAAGTTACAATATTTCAACACTCCCCCTTAACGAGAAGGGTATTCTACAACAACATCAACAAAAACAATAATAGGAGAGATAGAGAGAGGACATCATCAACATCATCAGGGTAACACATCTATAAATCATTGGAAGATTTTCAACATCATAGAGTCTTCATCTTCGTCTTCAACAACAACAACACTTTGACTGACAACATCATCTTTAATCTTCATATTCAATCTTCAATAGCAACAACACTTTGACTGCTTGATTGATAACATCATCATCAACACTTTGACCTTTCGATCAACAACATCTTCAGCACTTTGACCTTTCGATCAGCAACAACATCTTCAATACTTTGACCTTTTCGATTAGCAACATCAACATCAACACACTCTAATCTTTTGATCAGGAACATCATCATCATCACACTCTGATCTTTTGATCAGAAACATCATCATCATCACACTCTGATCTTTCGATCAGAAACATCATCATCATCACACTCTGATATTTCGATCAGAAACATCATCATCATCAGCAACAACCTGCAATCCATAGTTCAAAGAGAAAGAAGTATTTGGATCACTTTTGGACTTAAAGTCCAGGGATGATGCAATCCCACCACATTCTCGACAACCAAAGTCACTGGATTGATTACGGGATAATCAGTCCCTATATCTTTAGGACTAAGTCCAAGGATGATGCAATCCTACCATGTTCTCGAGTACCGAAGTCACCGGATCCGTTCTGAACCGAAGTTCAAGGATGATACAATCCTACCACATTCTCGATGACCGAAGTCACCGGATCTGTTCTGAACCGAAGTTCAAGGATGATACAATCCTACCACATTCTCGATGACCGAAGTCACTGAATCTGGATGATACAATCCTACCACATTCTCAATGACTGAAGTCACTGGATCTGTTCTGAACCGAAGTTCAAGGATGATACAATCCTGCCACATTCTTGATGACCGAAGTCACCGGATCCATTCTGAACCGAAGTTCAAGGATGATAAAATCCTGCTACATCCTCGATGACCGAAGTCACCGGATCCGTTCTAAACCAAAGTTCAAGGATGATACAATCCTACCACATTCTCGATGACCGAAGTCACTGGATCATTTTAGGTCAAGTGCCCAGGGATGATACAATCCCACTGCAACATCACTACTCCCCCTTTTGAGGAAGGTCTTTTCGAACAACACCAATCTTGTCTCAAAAGTGTTCAAACTTTACTCGGGACAGAGGCTTCATCAACACATCAGCAACTTGTCCATCAGTACTCACATACTGGAGCTTTATGGCTCCCTTCTGCATCATATCTCGAATGTAGAAATACTTGTTTTCTATGTGCTTCGATTTGTCATGGAACACAGTGTTCTCTTTCATATTTATACAACTTTTCTTGTCACATAGAATCACGGTAGTGTCCAACTCTAGGTTGAATAATCCTGACATC
Organism: Pseudotsuga menziesii; assembly: GCA_001517045.1. NCBI lineage: Eukaryota > Viridiplantae > Streptophyta > Pinopsida > Pinales > Pinaceae > Pseudotsuga > Pseudotsuga menziesii. Next base: position 1,013,527 of record LPNX010859439.1, on the reverse strand, counting down.
ATCTTTCAAAGTCATATGGCTTCACAAATAGTAGAGCAAGCTGTTATATATTCTACTTCGGCTATGCTTAGAGCAACACTGGACTGCGTTCTGCTAAACCATGAAATCATAGCAGATCCCAGACTATAACATCCACCTGATGTGCTTTTTCTATCTGAGATACTTCCGATCCAATCTACATTTGTATAGCCATACAACCTATACTCATGGCTACCATTATAGTATAGACCAAAGTCTATAGTCCCTTTCAGATATCTCATCACATGTTTTGCAGCTACTATGTGAACCCGTCTAGGTTGAACTAGATATTGACTTAGAGTGTTCACAGCAAAACAAATGTTAGGTCTGGTGTTTGTTAAGTACATCAATGACCCAATGATATGTCTGTATTGAGTCACATCCACTAACTCTGACGAGTCATCAGCTAACAACTTCAGGTTGGAATCCATGGGTGTGACCATTGCTTTGCATTCCAACATATTGAATCTTTTCAATATCTCTACTGCATACTTTACCTGGTTGAGAAATATTCCTTCTGAACTTTGCCATACTTCCAGACCTAGGAAATAATGCATTAACCCAAGGTCTTTCATCTCAAATTCTTCTGCTAGTTTCTTCTTGCTTTCCATAATCTGTTTCTCATTCCCTGTCAAGAATAAGTCATCCACATATAGTAGTAGGATGACAGGTTCATCTTCTACAACCTTGAGGGAAAGGTTAGGATCAGCTTTACTCTTGGTAAAGCCCATGTTCGACAGGAAACTATCTATCCTTTCATACCAAGCTCGAGGAGCTTGTTTAAGGCCATACAAGGCCTTCTTCAACTTGCATACATGAGTATGTCTATCTTTAACTTCAAATCCTTGTGGCTATTCTATGTATAATTCTTCTTCAATCACACCATTCAGAAAAGCTGTTTTCACATCCATCTGGTGTAAGTCCCACTTCATCATGGATGCAAGTGCCATGATAGCTCTAATCGAAGCATACCGTGCTAGTGGGGAAAATGTCTCTTCATAATCAATTCCCTCTTTCTAAGAGAGACCTCTGGCCATAAATCTTGCTTTATACTTCTCGATAGTTCTGTCAGCTGCATGATTTGTTTTGTAGATCCATTTGGAGGATACTATACTATTTTCTTCTGGTTTGGGAACTATATCCCATATATCATTCTTCATTATTGACTGGTATTCTTCAGTCATTGCTTCTACCCATTCTTTCTTCTGTACCGCTTCTTCATAGTTTGTAGGTTCTTGATCTACAAGATCACACATTAAGGCTACATAGTTGGAAAAAGTCTTAGGTTTCTTTCTTTCCCTTGTGGAGCCTTCTAGAGCTCCATATATTTCTGGCTCTTGTATAATTTCTCTTGTCCAAGCAGGCTTTCTCTTTCGTGACATCTCCATTGTAGGAGGTTCTAGTGGTTCTACCATGTCACGTTCTTCAAGAGTTTCTTCTTCAAGGAGACATGTAGTTTCTTTATTTCTGGGAGGTGTCTCTTCTTCATATACTTCTTGATGTTGGAACTTCCTGGATCTCTTGAGGGCTACCTCTTCATCAAATGTCACATCTTGATTGATTTCCATGTGATGGAACCCAGGAATGTAAATTCTGAATGCCTTGGATACTTTACAGTATCCAACAAATATCCCCTTCTTTTCGGAAGGGTCCAGCTTGGTTCTTTTCTCTTATGGTATATGAATATATACAGGACAACTAAATATTTTGAGGTGACTTACCTCAGGATTCTTTCCTGTGAACACATCTTCTGGAGTCTTAAACCCAAGAGCACTGTGAGATATTCTATTATGTACATACACATCAGTTCTTGCTGCTTCTGCCCATAGATGCATTGGAATATCCTGATCATATATCATTGTCTTCACTGCCTCCATGATGGTTTTGTTCTTTCTTTCTGCAACACCATTCTGTTGAGGATTGTAGGGAGTAGTTAGTTCCCTCTTAATTCTGGCATCTTTGCAAAAGGCTTGAAACTCTTTTGAGGTATACTTTCCTCCATTGTCTGATCGGAGTGTCTTTATTTTCTTGTCTGAAAGATTCTCTATCAAGGCTTTGAACTCCTTGAATTTCTCAAACCCTTCACTATTTGCTTTCAAGAAGTATATCCAAGTATTTTTTGAAAAGTCATCAATAAATGTGATATAATATTCAAACCCACTTAAGGATGTAAAAGACATTGGACCACATACATCTGAATGAATCAATTCCAACGTACCTTTTGTTTTTGTTTCACTCTTTGGAAATGGATTCTTGATGTTCTTTCCCTTCGCACATCCTTTGCAAATGCCTTCATGCTTGATCTTCATGTCTGGTAATCCCGTCACTACTTTGTTCACATGAGGTAGAGCCTTGTAATTAATGTGGGCAAGCCTTCTATGCCATAGTTCACTAGGGTCAGTGGACTCATGAACAAAAGCTGTTTCTGAGTGCACCTTGAGTTTATACAAGCCTCCTTCTTCTTCACCAATGATGATAACATATTCAATATTATTTCCTTTGGGCCACATGAGTACTTGACCATCTATGAAAGCAACTATGTATCCTTTCTTATCTAAAGCTGAGATAGAAAGTAAGTTCTTCTTTAGACCAGGTACATATAATACATCTTTCATCTTTATGGGATTACCTGAATCAAGTTTGTAGCTTGCTTCACCTACTCCTTTAATCGGATATTGATAGTCATCTCCTAGGGATACTTTCTGAGGAGAGCTCTTCTCTTCAAGTTTGGATAGATTTTTCTTTTGTCCTGTCATGTGCTTTGAAGCACACACTATCAATAATCCAAGTGTCTTCTCCAGGTGTTATAGACCCAGAGAGTGTAGAGAATAGTACATACTCTTCTGCATCTTCTTCTCTTGCTTGTTTTCTTGGAGTTCCTTCTTCTTCTTCTTCTTCATCTTCATATTCTACTAGATGAGCATGATGTATTTTGTTGTTGTTGATCCTCTTCTTATATTCTTGCCTCTTCATAGGACAATTTTGGGCAATGTGTCCTATCTTATTACAATGAGTAGTCTCTACTTGAAGGATTTTCTCTTATCCTTTGGATTCTTCTGGGAGGTTGAGACTCCTTGAAATTTCTTCTCTTGAAATTAGATTGACCTCTTCTTATTTTGGTGTGAGTGGCTAGGGATTTTTCATCTTCTTTGATTAAGGATTCTCTATTTGCCATTCTAGTCTCCTCTTGAATGTAGTCTTCCCATACCATATCAAACTTCATGCTTTCTTTTCTGGCACACATCATTTGGATGAAGGACTCCCAAGGTCTAGTGAGACCATTGAGAGTAGTAATAACCATTTCATCTTCATCAAGCTTATCTCCAATAGCTTCTAGTTGCTCTTTGATCTGAGAAACCCTTGTGAAGTAGTCTTGGATGGATTCTCCATGACTCATCTTGGTGCTCTTCAGTTGAGCTCTTAGATTCATCTTTCTATTAATGTTTCTTCCCTCATACATTCTAGATAGGGAATCATACAATTATTTTGGAGTCTTCTTGGATGACACTTGAGGGATTAAGTGATCCTTGATGGATTCAGCAATAATCCTTTGTGCCCTAATTATATCCTTCTTGTGCTTCTCCTTGGCTTCAGCTTCTTCAGGTTCTGCAACTTCTTCTTTGACATACTTATCAAGATCATTCTCTTGAAGAATGAGACCAATCCTGTATTTCCATGCTTGAAAATTCTCTATGCCTTCTAGCTTGTCCTCAAGCTTAGTGCTTGGGGCCATCTTGTCAAAAAATCACAAAAAATGAAATTTTGTGGAATGAGAAACTGACCTTACCAGGAGATGCGCTTGAATGAGGTGAGTTGACTGGTGTGCTTGGATTCTGGAGATTTCAACTCTTCACCTTCCAAATTAGACTTGCAAGATTCATCTTCTGCAACTTCCAGCTATTTTTTGGTTCAACAGTTTTCTGGTGCAGCTATCAAACTAGGGTTTGAATTTCTTGGAGACTCACACACCCAAAAACCTTGGTTCCAGGCTCAAAATATGCGCTCTGGGAGGGTGCAACTTTCTATGCAAGCAATTTTCTGAAACTCAAAAATTTCTTGAAACCCTAATTTCTCCCAGGGAGAGAGAGAGGGCTATTTCACCTTGTGAAAGCTGTCCTATTCAGGCTAGCTTTGATACCGTGTTAAAATTTTATATGCTTAGCTAAAACATCAGCAATTCATTTCATTTTCATAACAAAAGCATATAAACAGGATCACTGAAAGAAACAGTATCACAAGAACAAGACAGATTTATCCTGGTAAAACCCTAAAGGGAAAAACCTAGCAAAAGCTTCCTCCTTCTCCAGCTACTTCTCTCTCCTCCACTAATGCACTACATAAGTGAGTGTGTGTGTTCCAAATGAGGAGCACCACACCTCTATTTATATTTGTCCATTCACTTTAATAATTAATTTCGACATGTAGGCTCGAGTTAATTATGTAGGCTCGAGCTAAACATGTAGGCTCAAGTAACCACAACTAGGGTGCTATTGACCCACCTTTATGATTTGAGGGGAATACCTCACAACTATTCTTAGTTCTTCCGATTAGAAGCATCAGAGTATAAAGAAATACAATTGGTTCTCCAAGTAGGACCATTGGGGACCACAAAAGATACATATAGAATATTCTTCAAAGTTACAATATTTCAACATGTCCCACCATCGAGCAACTTGTGCTGTAAACATTTCGACTAGGCTTTGAAGTCGGCCATGTTCACCTAGGTTCTTAGAGACTTGTTCTACATGGAGAACTTGTGATTCTCTCTATTTATACCGAATACTATGTTGATTATCTATTTTTATTAGTGCTAAAGAGGAATATTCCCTTATTCTTTTCTCAATTTTTTGGAATATTCGATATAGAAAATCATTGTCGAGTTGGTTTCTTCTGGATGGCTTGAATGGTGCACCAACCCCTTTCTTGTGTTTCATAGTTTTCAATTTCCAAATCATACAATTCTGCATTTGAGTTATATCCAGTCGAGTCCTGGTTACCTAGATGAAGTTCTCCATAATTATTAGGTTCAGTATAATCTTCATTGTTTTGAATCTGGTAGAGTTGTCGAACATCGACTTCTTCATCAATAGGTTTAGTCCAAGGTTCTCCTTGTGAAGGGTGAAAGGGGACTATCACTTTCTGTCCATTCCCTTTTAGTTTTATCCTTTCTTTGTCTAATGAGATAGATGCCTTCATTTTTCTGCCCCATGGGCGTCCTACCAAGGCTAGTAAGGAGCTAGATCCTTCCTTAGGGTTGATGATTTCAAAATCGACTTTTGTCGAAATGCCTTTTATCGTTGTATCGACATTTCTCCAAAACCAAATGGGTTCGATTAGTCCTTGGTCGACCAACTTTAAATATATGCCTGGTTCATTCAGTCGAGGCCTACCCAACTGTTCACATGTATCCCTCGCCATGATATTTACTGGGGATCCAAGGTCAAGAACGACTTGTCGAACGTGGTATCCTTCTATTTTGAGATCGACAAGTGGGTCATTCTTATCTTTTTTATTTAACTTGCATATAATATTAGTCTGTTTATCCGTGTCATTTTTGTTTTTAATATTGTGCAGTAGGTCAATGAATTGTGCCACCGACTTATCTTTATGTATTAGGTTTAATAGTTCATGAAGTGTGCTCTACAAATTGTCATCGACATCTTCTTGTCTATCAAATTCTTGAAACCTGCTCAATGCATCGTTATACAATTGTTTTTTCTTTATAGGGTTAGGATATTCATTTTTATCTTTAATCTTGCTTATTCTTGGATTGTCGCTTCCAATTTTCGTTCCTTGTCTAGTTACTATGTGTAGGTTCTTTGTGCGAATTATATCACTTTTTTGAACACAAGACAAGACATTAACATTCTTCTTTTTATTAATTTTTTCAAGTATGGCGGGACAATATTCCAATGAGTGGTCGCCCACACCACAGCTAGTACAAAATTTTAGGTCGGTTCTGTCTTTATATGGACAGTCCGCATACCAGTGTCCTTGTTTATAGCATGTGAAGCGTTGAATCGGCCATCGTGGTCGATTGTCATGATTTCCAGAGAATCACCCTCGACCTCCAAATCCTCCGCGACGGTTGTCGAACTGACGTTCATATCTACGGCCTTCATATTGTCTCTTGTTTGGTACATATTATCATTGTTATGGGTCACGATGTTTGTTTGGTAGACTACCTGATAGTTTTGTCGATCTTAAGGTTTAGGTGGCAGTCGGCTGTTGCATGACTATTGAATTCACAGATTGCAAACCACGAAGCTTTTCCATTCTTCATGTTGTATGGACAATCCTTCGTTGTATGCTCTTAATACTCCTGACAGATATCATAGAAACAATTTTTCTGAACAAAATGGATGTCTTGTCGACTTATGTTTTGTCGACAATTATCTTTGGTATGGATGGATGTAGAACATTTTTTGCACCAAATATCCTGACCCTTGAGGTTCATTTCTCTTAAATTTTTCTTCATGTTTTCCAATTGTTCTTCAATTCTTGCATCGATAGTAGGGTATGTTGGGTAGTCCTCATCCATCTCAACCTATAGAGATTTTGTCAGTGCTTCTTCATACATTTTGAATGTATCCAAAATTATGTGTCATCGGATTTTCTGGGATAGTCCTTTAAGGAACCATTGAATCAATAACTGTTAATCAATAACAAAGTCTATTGGGCTCAATAGGTCTTTCCATTTTTTATCATAGTCTCGAACGGTTTTTGCTGGTTTCTAAACTGTAGTCTTAAGTTTTTTCACTGCCAGATGCTTCGCATCTGGTGTTTTGAAGAAGGACATAAATTGCTGCTTAATCTCTTCTTTAGTTGCATTAGGTGTTCTTTCGGTATAAGTCATATACCAAGTTCATGCTCTTTTTCGTAGGGCACCTACAAATTGCACCATTTGTCTATCCTCATTTGTAACTTGATTGGCCTCCCATGTCGACTCGTAGATGAACCAATGTCTCCTGTGGTATTCGTCGCCCTCATAGAGGGTAATGTGTGTTGAACCATGCCCCATGCTAGCGTTGGTTTCTCCTCTAGTATATCGTGATGGTAGGGGTGGTGGTGGGGGTAGTGGGATAGTCCGTGTATCTCTTTGTCTGTAGATAGTCCCAACAAATATTTTGTTTCCGTCAGATGTTTTGTTTGTCAGTTCTATTTCGACAACTTGTCAGTCAGTTTCGACTTCTTTTGTCGATGTCCAACTGCACTTTTGTGCTCATGAGTCCAACTGGTTTGTGTTTTGTAAAGATGTGTTTGGCAGGGGGGGTGCTCCTTCATGTTCGAGGTAGAGCAAGTGGATTCTTTGGTTGGAAGGGTACGCCTGAAGTGTAACCCAATTTCCTTCCTCTGGTCGATGGATTACTAGATGATTGTCATTGTTTACTTTGTCGTCTAGTCGAATCCATATACCGAACTCACCAGCTCTTAGGCTTAGTTCCTCCTCGACAATGGTCTGTATTCAGGTACTCGGATTTATCGAAGACATAGGTCTTACCTCCTGGGGTATTTCTAGTTGGAGAGCTTCTCGCTGCTCTATCCACAAATCTTATTCCATTGGTGACACCTCTTCATCTATGCCTTCTTCCTTTTGGTCATGACCCAACTACGACGTATTTTCCTCATGCTCTGTCACCCTGGTAACCATTCTTATTTGGAGTGCTATAGATTGCTCTCATAACTCTTCCCTTCTTTTATGCCTCTTCTCCCTTTCTATATTTTGTAGGTCTGATGCACCTTTATGAGTCACTGTTCGCTCAATTTCCTTCTTAGGTCAAATTTTCATTGCTGGTGATGGTATTTTCTCATTCTGACTAGAATCCTTCTACTCTGTCCCCAAAACATGACTAGCTACCCCCCCATAGCCTACTCGATGCTTTAGTAAGCCTAGATAGTTCTGTATTTTTGTTTCGGAAATAATCCCACTCCCTTTTTGCAATAAATATTTGCCATGACTTCTATTTTTTCGCCCAGTTAGTGTTTGCAGGCAGTTCAATGAATGCTGGAATAGGTTCGAATATATGACCTACTCCTCTGTCGATTAGAAATTTGAACAACAGGTTCAGTAGCGAACAAAGAAATTGCTCAGTAAAGTCAGTATAGAATATTTTTTCAATACTTTCAACTGAAACTCTCTCCTCTACTGCTTTCTCTTGACAGAATTCATTTGCAATTTTCTTAAACCACTTCGACAGGTTTGTTCTTCCTCCTCACATCGGTTTATGAAGCAATTATGGATCTTTAGTTGTTTCTGGCTTCATCTAATAGTTTTTTCAATGACTGAGGAAACAATTCTACAAATTTCTCATGGGTTTCGGTGAAGAATTTCTCCTTTTCCTGAGCAATGGTCAATCTGTTTCTTCTCGCATAATTTTGCAAGTAGTTTGTGATCTTACGCTCCCACCAATTCTTAATCTCTTGCTTTGATATCATTTACGTATGGTCATGTCATTCGTATATGTACTACCAGAAACGGAACCAATGTTGTAATCTCACAGATCACATAAGGTTACCAATAATACACATAAAGAATCATATAAACATACAGAGACAAGAGACAAGAACAAATAGTAGAATAACAGATTATATTATAGAATTACATGAGGGTCCATGGCATACACAAAACTGAACCAAGTTCTTAACTGGCTCAATAGCCTATTATATATGATTGCAAAACGGTTATGAGTAACTACTTGTTGGTTCAGTTAGCTGACATGACCTTTGGAGGCCGACCTAATCTCCGATTAGTTGGTTAACTAGTCTAGTCGGCTTATCAACTAGCTCCTCCAACAAATGCTATGCCTTAAAATAAGACATAAGGGAGGTCCTATCTTTCTGATATTACTGCTACCTTGAAATGAATAAAATTGTTCAAGGACCCCTACTGCCAAGCAAATGAAGTAAGGATTGCAAATATGTCTGATAGTGTGTGCCAAGAAGTGGGGTGAGTAGAACCAAAGGGAACTAAAGTAGATGCACAAGTGGATCCCTATTTTACTAGCAAGTGCAAGGAGGATGATGTTGTCAATGGTGGTAAGACATATTTTGGATCAGATACAAAAGAAGGATATAGATCAGATCTGAAATCACCATTTGGGATTTACAATGAAGCAGAAGACAAGCATACATCAGTTGGATGCGAACCAAAATATTTGGTGGAAGATCAAGCTACCATAGCTCCACCACATAAAGAGAAAAATATGATGTAAAGGGATGGACACAATTCATATTTTTGTATTCTCTTGCATCATGATGAATTTGCAGTGACACCAGAGGAGATGTTTGACATCAATGAGAATCTAGATCCCACTATCATCATTGAGGAAAGCCATGAACCACCTAGTATTGCAAGTGGGAAAACACAAATAAATATGCATGAAAGGGAGCACAAGTTACTTCATGGTATTTGTAGTGAGGGAGCATGGGAAGTTTCCCATGAGGATAAAGAGAAATATGTTGCAGCAATGGAAGAAGTAAACATCATGTTCAAGTAAGTGAAATTTGCATGGCATCCACTAGAAGACATAACTAAAATCCTTATTGGTGAGGATTATGCAACAAAAGAGCATGATGTTCATTCACTTAACCCTACCACCAGTGATGTATAAGAACAATCCAGAGAGATAATAAACACTGCGGACATGGTTGAAAGAGTACCTACTGATGGGTGCTCAAGTTTTAGTGAGACATCTACTGAGGGATGACCACCTCTCAATGTTGGTGACATAGAGATTTCATTTAAATAATTTTCTACAAAACCAAACCTCCATGAGCACGCAAACCTAGTATCAGTTGAAGAAAATGTCCCAATATCAACTTCCACACAACCACTGTAGTTTCATGAAGTTGATCCAAGAAAGAAGGAATACGAATAGGTCCATCTACCAGAACTTCATTTTCTTGGAGGGTCATTGAAGATGAGTGAGTTTAATATCAAAGAGGCCCTACACACTCTCCATGGAACCCATGCATTAATGAAAAATATTTGTTGGAAGTTGGAGGAGAAATATTCCATGGAAGACATGGAGAAGTTTCATAAGGCCATGACAAGCAGCAAAGGTAATTTTATCCATTTGCTTTCCGATAGAGACAGTGTGATTGAGCTTGTTGAGTTTTTGCATGGATCATGCTTGAAGGATGAATAATAGATTTGCAATCTCACACAAGATTTGTTTACCACCCAAGATTCCTTGAAGAGAACTCAATGTGCAGTCCAAGAGTCCAAGATGGATATAGAGCAACTTCATGAGAAGTTGAAAAGATATTACCTTCCCTTATACACACCATTCATCCATCCTCACAAGAATGATTCCATTTTGGATCATATGGAGGACTCTCATGAGATGGTGGATCATGAGATGCATTTGGTTTTGCATGTTCTTGAGGAATATGCATATAAGCTTGATGAGAACCAAGCACTTGATCTTTCCTAGAGAAAACCTGAGTTGTTTCCTGGAGAGAGTCTCTTCTCCATGGAAGAGTTAGATGTAGTTGGATCATCCAGTGATGAAGAATATGAAGCCATAATTTTTTTGGATGAGTATTGCATATAATTTATTCACATTTCTTCACCCCAAGCTTCTATTTCAGTCACATTAGGTGGGAGTGAAAATTGGGAGAAGGAATTTTCCTTATTGGTGCCACATGAGGAGAAGGATGCTCCCATAGGTGTTCATGATGAATTGATGAATGCACCATTCCATTCCCCCCAAAAAATAGGCATCCACTTGCATTATTTGATTCCTCTTTCATTCAATTGCACCCAATGAGTGGACCTAGTGGGGGAGAGTTGAGGCATTGGAGTTGCACACTAGTTCCATGTTTGGGATATCATAAGATTTCTCTAGGTGAGAACGACTCATGGCTGGAGAAGTATAGGAACATATCATTACCATTTGATTCCATTCATCCACATATGGATTGGGTGGAATATTACATGTCACACATGGAGTCCTCTTGCAAAATAATTCCTATTCATGATCAATGGAAGTCAGTTAAGCAAGAAAATTGTGAAGAGAAGTTGTTGAGACATACATTTTGCACAAGGTGGCCTCTATGGAAGAAATCCACACATTTGGATGGATTGTTGCACCCTTTGACCAGTGGTAGAGAGTTGATCCATTGGATGTGTTCAAATGGATCTTTTCGTTGGAGTTTCATTACATTCCCTTGGATGAGGAGGCACATGTTTGTATTTCTTGTTTGCATTCTCAGAGATGATTTTGATGTATCATTTCATTGTCATCAGATTGGGAATCCTTGTTTGTTGGATGATGCCTATATTCATTGGGGTTGTACATGGAACTTTCGTCCTTGTCACTTGCATGATTCATACATTCCTCATGATGTTATTGCTATCCTTCATATTACCTTTCATGATGGTGGTTTTTGCATTATGTTGATGATGCTTAAGAGAATTCACATCGGACATTGGGATCCTGACATTCCTTGGGATGTCAAGTTTCCAAAATTAACACTAATACATGGATACTTGTAGTTGAGGAAATGGGATCCATGCATACTTTTTTCTTATGAGTTTTGTTGGATGGAATCCTCATTGATGGGGATGCAATGCAAGCAATGGGACCCTGGAATTGCTTGTATTTGGAGAAGCTTTACATGCTGGCTTGATGGAGCAAGTCAAACTTTCTTCACATGAGTTCATATATGCAGAATCATGTTCCAGTTCTCCTACATGGGGGACACTTCTTTGGGTGAAAACATTTTGTAGCACCCTGGATTGCTTCTACTTAAGGACAAGCTGACTTGGGAGGGGACGATTGTATTGTCCCTTCTTGAAAGGACATTGAAAGTGTTGACCTTGTCAAAAAAATAGGGGTTTAAAATTGAATTAATTAAATTAACTAGGGAATTTTGATTATTTCATACTAAGGAGGCATGCAGTAAGTTTATTTCTAAATTATGGATTATTTATGTGTAGATATTTAATTAATATGCAAAATAACAACATCTGGGAATGAGTTTCCATGTTAGGAGGGAACATTAGGCAAGTCAACTTTACTAGGATGACAAATATAAACTATCCAAAAAAATAGATAAAGGAAAATTTTTAGAAAAAGATGGAAACTGAGAAAAGAAAGGAAAAGAAGGTAGTTTCAAAAGCAGTAAGTGCAGGAAAAGAAGTCAGTGGAAAAGCATGAATGTTTGGTCAAGGGAGGGCTCAGTTTCCATTTTGGTGAAAGGATGAAAGAAAGGAAACATAATCAGTCATAAGGAAGGTAAATTTTTCTCAAGGAGGGAGAATTTCCACTTTGGGTTGAGTGATACAAACAAGGAAACATTACCTAAGAGCCAGTCTTGTTATTTTCCTCAGGGAGGGCACATACATGGATTAGGGTTAGGGTTTACAAGCGGGTAAATTTGTCAACATGTGGATGAATTGATAAAAAATTCAAGCAAGTATATAAAGGGATTCTTCCAACTCCATGTTACAATTTTTTATCATTAATTTTTTGGTGTTGAGTGAAGCCAAGCTTCTAGTCTGAGTGATGTGCCTCAGTCACATTGGGTGATGCGCTCCAAGCCTTCATTATCTTATATTCTATTCTCTTCCATTATTCACTGCAGGTCATAGATAAACAAGGATAAGCCATTTAAGACCAATTTATATCTCTGATAATATCCATACAACCATGGAATTTGAGCTCCAGTGAAGGAAACTTGACTTATGCTCTAAGATCGATGCTGGGTGTTAGTTCCAAGTCTCCATTTTCAGTCTTGGGAACCATTGAGGGAGATCAAATCCTCAAATACTAATATTAGTTTATAAGGTACATATTCATGTTATAATATATGTTTTACAGTAATAATTATTTCCAATAGATCCATCATGCTAAACTTTCATGAGAAAAGTCTTCCAATGCCCATTTAATGGGCCTTTTTGTAAGTTATAGGCATTAAATGTGATGTAATGGATATCATAATGATATATGAGATTTATGAAGGTTAGGATAGACTTATAAACCTATTAAAATATTTATTTCATGTCTTATAAATCACATAATAAAAAATTCAATGTTATTTTCTTACTGCTACTCATTGACTAGTTTTACAGTTTTTGATACTATGTATAATCTATAAGTTCAATTTCGATTCTGTAAGTTGTTTCATGTCAAAAATTCACCCCAAAACGCCATAAAAATTCCATAACATTATTTTATTAAGCTTTAATAGTGCTTCGAAAGCCTCCTTTGCACAGGCTTTCTCCAGGCCAAATTCCTAGTTTTTTCCTAAACACCTTCAAACTGTCCAAAACTGCCCCGAACCTATTTTAATGAATATTTTTTGCCTAAAAAGTTACTACTAGATCACCTCAGACTTCCATAAGCCTTATTTTCTTGGAATTGAATGTTCAATCTCATTTTGCACTAGTTGGGACACCTAGAAGCATGTGAGTATACTTTAGCATAGATGATGCTCAAAAACTAAAAGGGACCAACATATATGTTCTTAGGGATATGAAATATCAGTGTCCAAACCTATCCTTTAGTTTCATCCCCTAATCCTCTACCACTCTCAGTTTTCATGTCATTACTGCCTGTAGTGTGCCTCGTCAAAGTAAATACTCAATTACTTGTAAAATTTTTATTCATATTTTAATTATATCAGCAATGAGAGATAAAATTCTGATCTGATTCATATTAGGGATATTACATATTGTGTATTAGGATATTAATTTGTAGATAAGTTTACATTTATAGGAGCATGTGCATTTAACACTTTACACTCTTGCATATTAAACCTTTACAATATTTTCTCAATATTTTTTTATTCAAATAGAGTTTCTTGTTTTCCTAATCTTTTTTAATTCCATGCCCAAAATAAAATTTGTAGTGGCAATATCTTTCATATCATATATAGAAGACCACTAAGATTTGGCATCCTTGATAATTTCCTTGTTGTTTCCAATCAACAACATATAAGACACCATAAATAAAACGATCACCAACTTTCTTGGGATACACAAAATGATCCACTTTGCTTCTTGAGAAACCAAGTCCCAATATATAAGTATAAAAACTTTGATTCCACATTTTTGGAGATTGTTTTAATCCATACAGGGACTTTGTTATTTTAAAAATATCCAACAACCTAGCATGGTTCCTCACTTATATTGGAATACACACCAATGAAATCCTCTGCATCATTGTTTTGTACCAGGCATGAGGATCGATGCACCCAATTCGGGGTTGTAAAGAATAATTTTGATCCATGCCCCCTAGGTCAAAGCATGGGACAAAAGAGCCCACTGAATAAATAAAGGTCTATTATGGTGGACATATGTCAAAGGTATAATGTCTATGAAAAATAAATGTATAAAAACCAAACTGAATATATTAAATATTTATGCAATACCAATCATATGATGTAAGCTAATAATTGAAAATAGAGAAACCAAATGGATGGAAATTCTGATGTATCGATCAATGGCCTTTGGAAGTCGATCTTCAAAGTCTGTATGATATAACCTCAGGTAGAGGTGGATTAATTTTGATGACTTGTATATAAGAATATAGAGAGATGTATCACTCATATAGTGAAAAACCCATTTCTCCTAGAGCTCACATGGATTTATATAAGTTCCAAGTGATTATTAGGTGCTCAAACCACTATGTATCAGTTTTAAATTAGTTGCAAGAATGAATGTAAAATACCAACCAATTTCTTGCTTTCTATCAACTAGAACAAAAGGTGTGTTAAGTCAATGAGGTTTTCCTAGCTCTCTACTAATCGTTCATTATGCCTTCTAACATGTATATTGAATCATAAAGTTCCATTTGACATATATGATGATCGATTCTTGTTGAAGATGCACGAGTATGTTGAGTTGAGGTTCAACTAAGAAATTGATTATGATTTGACCAAGAAGTTGATTGAGTAATTTGATGGAAATCAAGTCTTGGGATGATACTTATCCCACCCTTATTGGGAAATGGACCCCATTCCTTGATTATGGATATGAGGAAACTTGCACACCAATTAAATGATCGAATACAACTTAACCTATCATGGGATTTGTACTACTTTATCCCCCTAGATCAAGGGAATTACCAACGTTCTTGTGTCCCACGCTTACTCTTGAACAATAGATTATATTGCAAGGGAATATTGAACCTCTATGTGGATGTCTTCTTTCTTTTTATGATACAAGTAATTATGTTCTAGCAAGGATGGAAAATATGGTTGAAGAAACTCCATAGTGAACTTTATATGTGACCCAAGTATGGTTGAATGCCGAGCTTAAAAACATTTCCCCAATTTTATTAAGTTCGGTGTAAGAAAAATATATCAAAGGATTCAATTTCTTACATGCGCCACCAAATATTTATTTTTGTAGATGAAACTAGATTTTATCTCCACTATGGAATGAATGAGGACCATAATGCTTCTCATGTGGAGCTTTGGTTTTTCACTATCTCTTTGCAAAATCTCACAATATTATCCTTGAACTTGAGAGATTTGTTTATTTTTTGTTGTTCATGGTATGAGTTGGATAAAATAGTTGGCCCATTGGATATGTTGACATGACACAAGGGTTGGAATCTAAATCAAATTGCAAAAGGAATATTTAATGTGAAATTACACTAATATCCACTGTAGCTATGTTGTGTTCATGAGAGACTCTCATTGCATGTTCTACAATGCTTGTGGTTATACATATGAAGCAATTGTACCCAAATTTAATTGACACCTAGCTCTATCCATCTGTCTAAGGATGAAATGCAATAACTACTTGTAATGTTACTGGTCACCTCGATGGTCCTTTGAGATGATGTTGAACTCTTTCAAATGCCTTTTTCCAACTTTTCTTTATCTGATACCATTCCAGGCTTCCAAATCCCCAACCGCCAATTAATTGATACTAAACATTTGTTATAGTTGATTTTACAACACTTGGTAGATCACACTGTTATGGCCTTCCATGTCCCTCTGTAGACTCTTTGGACCCCCTTTGCTTAAAATATACTTTGATGTTCCAAGAAACACTTCCAAAAATCCCCAATCATTGCTATACACGGGTCACAAGCTTACTATTAATTCTTGCACATGATCTAGGAACTAGGAATCAAAATCATCAAAGAATAATTAACAAATACTCATGAATTGGAAATAATCGGAACCAGAAATGGTTTCCTCTCTGTATATTTAATAAACAATAATGGGTTACAATTCCAATGCTAAGCAATGGCTTAACTCCATGAAGAATTCGAATACCTAAGGAGACAATTCGAATTCAGTGAGTAAGTCTAGCTTAACTGACTCTCAACCATTCAATCACACTCAGTTAACCACTTGACCAAAACCATAATTGACCCACCAAACCCTAACTGAAGTCGGAGTGCAATAAATTACTGATTCTCAACTGAAGGAGATCAAACACATGTCATAGCAAGCCAACCATCAAGTGCTAGTGCTCCATGACTTCAATGAACCCCGATGAAGTTAACTGAAGCTGAACTGACCATCAGAAGTAGGTGGAGGCGCCTTGTTGACTCCATATCATTAAATAATAATAAATAATTATTAAATAATCATTAAATAATATATTTAATGAGAGGAGGCACCCTAACTGACTGGTTGAACTGATTGTAACCACCACTTAGCAATTAGGTGCATTAATATCACTCAGATCACCCCCGGAGTGCTCCAGTTAGCCTCCTTGACTGTAGGAGAAGGCTAAGTTAGCCTCCTTGACTGTAGGTAGGCGTGGGTGTGACTGGATGATGGCAATTAATGCTCCATTGATTTCAATTAAACTTAGGATAGTGGTTTAAATAGGCCAATTTGACAAAAAAAGAGTGTGTATGGTGGTAAATGTCTCCAACACTTACAACCTGCGTGTACATGCAACTTGTCCCATTATGATCCGCGTACATTGGGAAATGTGCCCAAAAATATATATTTTGGAGTTTTCCTCATAGAGTCACGCATAACTTGACCTTTGGCCTTCCATATTCCTAGACATGCTTCTAATTGACCCTTCACTTCCTATTTAAGGGCTATGTATTGGGATCCTTGGATACATTGGAGGAGGAGAAAAGAAGAGAGCAAGGAAACTATAGTTCTTTTGTGCCTCATTCACATATTCTTGAGTATGCATCCCCTTTGTCTTTGTGAGAATTCATTGTTGCTCTTCCCAAGATTTCCTTTGCATTGTGAGCTTGCATTGTGAGCTTGCCATTGAGATGGAGGATTTAAGTGGTGGAGGCCCAGGTGGAGGACTCAGCTTCTCCATTTCGATGAGGTGTCGAGAGAGGTTGTCACTTGTATATCTGTTCATTATTAATAGAAATACTCATTTCTCATCCTTTGTATGTGTGTAACTATGTATGATCTTTATCCATGGATGATGTAGTTACTTTGATTTATATATATTAGTTTTATATATTCTAGAGTAGGCCTAACACTTTAACATATATCATGCTTGCCTTGTTCATTGTTGTTGCGGATGACTTGTAGGTACAAGCGTGGTTGAAAAGCTCAACGGGGATTGACTATAACCTTCCGGAATAAGGTACGACTTCCATCGTTTAGTGTTAGTTCTTTTTATCTCTACTACATATTGTAATAGTTTTGTTTTTGGTTTCATTCAGTCTGTTTTGGTCCACCCCAATCCATAGGAAATATTCTCCGTAATAGAATTGGGGACTCCACCAAGGAGGTTCCTTGTTTTTTTATTTGGGGTTTGAGTGCACAATGTGCTTGATTTGCTCTCTATTTGTCCTTGTTTATGTGTCACATTTCGTAGTATGTTCATCCATTTGCACTACCCTAGAGTGGTTAGACCCTTGGCCTACTTTTTACTACTTTCTTCTCTGTATACGTGGGCCAGAGTATGTACAGTCGTGTATATATGTAGGTTGTCCTCTACCTAGTCACGTACATATGTTGTTGTTCTTTGAATAGTCATATACATCCTCCCTTTTGGTTTAGTTTTTGATGTGAAAAGTTGTTGGGTGAGTTGTGAGTGTGGCTGGGTATTCCTGGGTACTGATGTTGTATGTTGACTACTTCTTTTGTGACCATACACCCATTTTTCATTCATTTTTATTTGAAAGAAGTTCTAGTCATTTATCTCCTTTTTTGTTTTTCCATTAGTGCATTAGTCTTTTTGTCTCGGTGAATTTCTTGGCTTGTGTTTGATGCTTACTGCAGAGAATGATAAATTTAGTGACTTTTATTGAATTTTCATTCTTTTATATTGAAAATACAAAATAATTATATAATTTCATTCTTAATTGCATCTCACATATGGATTTAAGGAGGTACTTGCATTGGATTGCTTGGATGAGATTTGTGTTTAGGCTTTCATATATGAAGGATTGCACTGGAATTTGGAAATGAATGTTTTTTTTTTGCATTTCATGTAGTGGCATACCTCTTTCTTAATATTTATAGACAAATTGCACTTGGCATTTTTTGTTAGGTGTGCAAATTTACTTCACTGTTGATTCATAACATCACTAGTTGCGCAATCATTTCCTTTGAGTAATCATAGCCCTTAAAATAGATGCTTAATTTAAAATGAATTACACTTTTTATTTGATAGTGGTGCATCAACAAGATTTGGTTTTAGAGTCTTGGAATAGGTTGTTGTGAGTAAATTTATCCAAGAATACTAAACACAACATTTAGGTGTCTGTCTAAATGAGAAGAGAAATCCTTGATATAATTAGTGTTCTCAGGAGGCTCCTCTTACACAGGAGTTAAGCACGAGGTAGCATACACATTTGTGGTGGGGATAGTACCTTGTCACTCTCTATGCAGCAATGGATATAATTCTAGGATATCATTCGTATCTGGGGGATTTTGAGGTACCTTTGGTGCTTTCAAGCTTCAGTATTTATTACCTTGCCGATACGAAAGATCCCTACTGTGATTGTCTGCCTAAGAATTGAATATATTGGGGTGACCTTAGTTTCCTTACCTAGGTATTGAAGGGGGTACTTTCAAAAGTTATTATGTGAGTGTACTGTCCAGGTAGGGGTCAGACAACACATTTGTTTTATGTGTTGAAGGTGAGGGCCACTATAATTGGTTACACAGCTATGCTTGTAGTGTATGGGAGTTTTAGGCCTCTTCTAGGCGAGACATACCTATTGCATTCAAGAGCTCATTTATCCTCCCTCTTGGATTTTTTGCATCCAAATTATATTTGCTTAGGGGTTTTCTCTTTATGTGCTAGTTGTCTTTACTAGGATCGCAATTACTTGAGTATATTTATGTTCTCTTGAGTTCAGGTCCTTTTATGTTTGGCATGCAGCGTGATATCACTACTAGTATCCCGTCACCCTCTCTAGGTCCTAGTGCGGACCTTGGTGTTGGAATGGGGGCACCACAACCCCTTACCTTGCTCATATATGCGGGAGTGGTCATATTCCACCCTCTAATCCATTTGTGGGAGGATTTTCACTTCCTTCACCCAGTCTAACACTAGTGTTCATTCTCATGGGGGTGGTAGTGGATACATGAACATTGGGTCTCCATCTTACTTTCCTTCTTATGTCCCATCGTCCACCACACTGTTTCCTTTGAATGCAGTTGTCATGATAAATCCTCCCTATATCCTATAGTTTGGAATCTTTACCGATTATTTTCAGTTATTTTGGACTAATATTATTGTCATGTAGGGTCCTTTGTACACTCTACATTCATGCCCTTGACAAGTATAATTTAGAACTAGCATATAGGAAATGATCCCTTTTTCTGCTTGCATCATGCATCGTCCTAATACCATGTTGCATTAACTATAGGTATGAACCCACTTTGTAATGTTACAGAACCTCTCACTACTACTAGAACTGGTATTACGAAGTCATAGAGAATTCCTATTTCATGGGTGCCCTAGTTATATCCCTCTTTGCTAGTTGGTACCGATACTGTGGTTTTTCCATTAGGTTTAGAATCCCTTGTAGTCATGTTATGTATTCGATTAAGAACCACATCATTTTTCTTGAAATTTATGTTGGCCATCTCCCACATGGACTCCCATTTATGTCAAGTTTTAAATGCATTTTCATGCGTCCGCCTATCGTATTGAGCTTTATGTCGGCTCCCCGCTTCAGTTTTGTTAACCATATAGCCTAAGATTGCCTCAATTCCATCCAAGAAGATCCTCCTTTATATCCTTTGCAGCTTGATAATCCCTTATCGAGAGGAGACATTCCCATGAGTGTCGTTATCCTGCACATGTTTCCTTGCATTGAGAATAGGTATGTTCCATTGCTTGGAACTAGTTTACTTGCCCATGACACTCGTCTCCTCCTAGCTATGTACTATATGAACGTTTATTCTTTTTCAAGCTTCCTAATATGCAAAACAATTAAAAAACATAAAAAGCTAGATGGGAAATGATATTACTTTAGGCAGTTGTCGAGTCATGTCACCTTCGAAGAGAGCAGTGTATATTCCATCCATTAGTTGGGTTACTAGTATGAGTTTAGGGGATGCACTTGTTATTCTGAGTTTTCTCCATCGTCTAGTTATGCTTCTAGTCCCAATGAAGCCTCTTTCGATGCCTCCTGTGTCACAGAGTTGACCCAGTTTGCATGTCGATTATATGATTCTTGTGAGTCACCATATGATTTATGCTATTTTTCGAAGGAATTCTTAGCACGAGTCAACCATTACTCAGTTATCTTGTCTTTGCATGTCGTCCATTATCGGTATAGTTACTGGTTCATGCACATCTAGTTCATTTGAATTCTTCCAATTATCCAGTGTTGTTGAGTACCTCATGTTGGTTGATGGGGGATTCCTTAATCTCCTCCTTCCAGCGAATTCCATTCCATTGACTTCAGATCATCTATTCTAGAATAGGAGTCTAAATCGATTGAGTTCCTTGAGGCTTGCAGTAATTAGTGGCAGGTTCTCTCACCATCAACATTTTTGGAAATACATTAATGCCCCTTCATCGATGGATTAACTCAAGTGTTTGACCTCAACACATCTATTCACACTTGTTTGATTGCACTATGTACCTTGATTCCCATTATCATTATCGGTGGGATATATCGCGTCTTTTATCGGTATACATCAATGACCAGTAATCAGACGCTGGAACATCATGTTTGACCTTGACACCTTTATTTGCGTGATGGGAAATGTACCAGTAGAAATTTGTGTAGAATACCTCCGAGCTTGGTGGCATTCCATATATTCTACCTCTTTGATCGTGCCAGTATCCATGAGATGTCAACTCTCATTACCAGATTTTAGTGTATCATCAGATGTCTTTATTCAATATGGAGACCTTATTTCACTGTATATTGTACGTGGTGATGACCACACTAACTCATATGTTTATCATGCATATTCATGGCCATTGTACTACGTTGTATCTAGGACTTCTATACTTCATATTTGCAGTCACATGCTGAGACTTATTATTGTATTGTACTGATGAGTGGCTGGTTTTTCCACCTGGGTATTCATTACTCCACTTTTTGGATTGACATAATGTATTTCAGCCATCGTATTACCCCTTTGAACTCACACATTAGGATGCATCTGTTATAGCTGATTTTACCACACTTGGTAGATCACATTGTTATGGCCTTCCATGTCCCTCTGCAGACTCTTCATACCCCCTTTGCTCAAAATATACTTTGATGTTCCAAGAAACATTTCAAAAAATCCCTAATCATTGCTATACACAGGTCACATGCTTACAACCCACATGTACATGCAGCTTGTCCCACTATGACCCACGTATATCAGGAAATGTGCCCAAAAATAAATATTTTGGAGTTTTCCTCATAGATTCACTATTAACTTGAACTTTGGCCTTCCATATTCCTGGAAACGCTCCGAATCAACCCTTCACTTCTTATTGAAGGGATATATATTGGGCCCCTTGGATATACATTGGAGGAGGAGAAAAGAAGAGAGAAAGGAAACTATAGTTCATTTGTGCCTCATTCACATATGCTTGAGTCTGCATCCCCTTTGTCCATGAGCATCCATTGTTCCTCTTCCCAATCTTGCATTTTCATTGTGAGCTTTCCATTGAGATGGAGGATTGAAGTGGTAGAGGCCTAGGTGGAGGACTCAATTTCTCCATTTCGATGAGGTAGCAACATAGGTTGCTACTTGTATCTATGTTCATTATTAATAGAAATAATCATTTCTCATCCATTGTATGAATGTAACTATGTATGATCTTTATCCATGGATGATGAAGTTACTTTGATTTATATATATTGGTTTTATATATGCTATAGTAGGCCTAACACTTTAAAATATATCATGTTTTCCTTGTTTGTTTTTGTTGAGGATGAATTCTAGGTACAATCATGGTTGAAAATCTCAATGAGGATTGACTACAACCTTTTGGAATAAGGTACACCTTCCATCCCTTAGAGTTAGTTCTTTTGATCTCTACTGCATATTGAAATGGGTTTGTTTTTGGTGTCATTCAGTCTATTGTGGTCCACCCCAAGCCATAGAAAATATTCTCTGTAACAACATAAATGAAGCTACCCATAGGCTATAAATCCAAATTAATTATTAAATTTGGTTAATCGGTCATTAACTTGATCTTATAAAATATCATGATGGTTTATGACAGCCCCAACTATTGTTTTATGCCTTCTTGAATTCTCCAAAATTTTCTAACTGTTTCGACATCGAGAGTTGGAAATGGATACTATACAATGGGTCTCCAATAAGATAGTGCCAACATGCAGACTTTGATTTCTACCTTCCTTATAGTGGGAGTCGAAATTCAAAATGCATAATAGGTTCTCAAAAAAACAACCCTGATTTGTTGATTCCAACTTCGGTGTGTAAGACTTTAGAAATAAGTATGTCGGACATCAAAAGTCAGAAGTATTTGAACTCCATTTGCAACGACCATGAAAATTTCAACGTTGGAACATTGGAACTCGAGAGGCGACATGGATACCAACAAACTCACCAATGACCCTTCCGGTGCTGACATCAGTGTTTCCACCTCGGCATTGAGACCTTGACAATTCACCTGCATGGATCGTTGTCATTCTTTGACTCAAAATTCAGAAGTCAGAATGCAATCATGGTTCTATGATGCAACCTCAAACCCCAGGTGTTGATGTCAATACCCAGGTATCAACACTTGAACGTCGACACCAAAATAATGATCCTTCCATCAATAACCTATCGATCCCTACATTGACACTTCGTCGACCAACAACTATTATGTTGTTTAACATGATAGTGCACCAAAAATTCCCTTTCAACCTTGGACATCAGTTTTGATGCTTCAACCATGGAAATTTTGAGATATTCCTCCAATTGTGAAGCTGAACACTTATCTAGTCCAAGAACACGACTAAGGAACGAATACAAGCTTTTGATATCCATATTACGCTTGCATAAAACTTATAGAATGTGTGTAGATGCAAATTAAACATGCGTAGTGAAATTACAACTGATCTACACACACAATTCATTCATATACTAGCATAATACAACAAACGAATCCATTAACCACATGCCAAATTCAAATACACATGAACACTTATATGTTATAAACACATATCCAAGCAAACTAAGCGTGTAAGGCAAATTTTCCACCCAATCGTAGGTACTCTGCCCAACCTATTATTTCAACTCTCAAAGGCCACCCCCAAGTTAGGACATGAGTCCACCAAGGAAAAGGAAATAGACATGTCCCCCAATTCAGGTTTATTGTTTTACACATAGTCACCCACATCAACATACAAAATGTTGTGTTTTCCCATGCCTCCCGCATGAACGCATTAGTATCTTCCTGCTCAACTCATCTCTTTGTGTGTGTCTACACCCCTCCTGTATTTTCACACCAGGGAATTCTTAGACCATTCTCTTGCATGCTAGAGTTAGCACATGAACCTATTGGAGTCATTATCCAACCCACACATAATTATTTGTCCTAATTTACCACTTCTCCTAAGTTATTGACTCGAATATGTGATGACATCATAAACTGGAGCATCCTCCTTCAATCATAGAGCCTAATTGAGTCTTCTCCTTCAATCAAGGAGACTAACTGAGCTTCCTCCTTCAATCAAGGAGAAAATATGGGTTGATTTGCATGACATAAGCACCCCAAATAAGTTAACTGATGGTTGTTCCACCTACTTTCAGTTAAACTGAAGCTGCAAAGGTGCCTCCATCATTATTTTGCCTATTTTTGGTAAATTCGAGTTAACTGGAGTGATTAAAGGTGCCTCCAACAAATTTTGGTGAATCGGTTTAGTTTAGTTCAATTGATATCACCTAACTGAAGTCATACATGCGTCCTCACCTATTGATTGACATGAATTTGAGTTCTATTCAGTTAGACTCAGTCTAAACTGCCTCTGATTCAGTTAGAGTCAATTATGGATGTGATCAGTGGTTAACTGATGTGTTGAGTAGTGCCTAACTGACAACTAATCCAATCTCATGTATTGAATTCGAATGACCTCTTTGGTATTCGAATTTTCTGGATATTCATGCCAATGTATGACATTGTATCTCTACTTTTGATTAATATAGATATTATACAGCTGCAACTACTTTAAGCACCATTTTCATGCCATTTTTTGTGTAATTGATCCATGAAATATTTTGTAAGCTTTGTCTTGGTTCTCAGATTACCGTGACTCAAATTTCATATGGTATCAGAGCCATGGAAAGACAAGGAAATTATTCTTCTACATATTTCTTGATGGATCTATGATGCAATTTGAGAAAAAGGCTCAGAAACTATTCCAGCTCTGCACCAAAAGTGGAGAGTTTACCACATAATTCCTAGAAGCCCAACCTTATTGATTAAGCTTGCTTGATTGACTAAGCTAGGTGTGAAGCAAACTCCAAAAATGCAAGTTGTTCGACCTTATTGTGTATTTTTTTTGTGTTTGCAGGTTTCTCAAAGCACTTTAATTGCATTCGCTACAACAACAAAATGGCCTCTTCAAGCAATCTTCTCACTCCTTTCAACTACCATCAGTGGAAGGAGGACATTGAGATTCATCTTTTTTGTGTGTTTGCAGGTTTCTCAAATCACTTTCATTGCATTCGATACAAAAACATAATGGTATCTTCAAGAATTATTCTCACTTCTTTCAACTACCATCAGTGGAAGGAGAACATTGAGATTCAGTTGTGCTCCAAAGGACTCTACAAGTCACCACGGGGACATAGCAAGAGCCGAATGCACTAGTAGACATAACAAAATATTGGAATAAGCTTGATGATGAAGCATATGGATTTCTATGTCTTTCAATCTCTAAGGATCTTCTTTTCCACCTCACTATATTGAAGAATCCCAAGGAGATATGGGAACAACTTGATACTTTGTTTGATAAGCAATATGACTTGAGAATATATCAGCTGGAGAATGAGTTGATATCTCTAAACCTGGGAAAATTTGAAACCATGAATGAATTATTTACCAAGTTTAAGCACCTAGTGCTCCAATTGAAGCAGTGTAAAGTTGAGAAGGAGGATGACCAACTCGTCCTTTCCATCCTTTTGGAACTTGTCCCATATTACTCTGTTTTTGTGTCTACCTTTCATACCGGAAAGGTTACAATTCCAAACTGGAAGATGCGGATCCTCAATGCATTCATTGAGTATCTCACCAATGAGCATGAAAAGCTTGTCCAAATGGGAATCATCATAGCCTCTAATTATCAAGCCTTGTTTGCTAGAGGACCCAAAGCTATGAATGGAAAGGGGAATAAAAGGAAACAAAAGACAAAGTTTGACCCTCCCAAGCCAAAGGAGAACCACCAACAGTTGGATGAGCCCTCAGGCTCAAGAAAGCACAAGAAAAAAGGCAAAGAAAAGATCAAATTTTCTTATTGTGGAAGGGGCTTTCATCCTGAAATATCTTGCATGAAGAGACAACTTGATCAAATGAATCTTCTCCTTAATAAGAACAATGTCAATATTCTTGAAGGTACAAGGAAGAAAGATAATCAAGATCGAAGCAATCAGCTCGAAAGAGGACATGACCTCATGGCTAATGTTTTGAATCCTAGAGCTATTCTCATTGACTCTAGTGCTTTGAACCATATGGTGGAAATAAAAGAATCCTTTTCATCCATAGACTCTAATAACAACATCTCCATCCACATGGGAGATAACTTTCAAATCACTTCAAAGGGAAAAGGTACTGTCAAACTAGAACATGGAAGCTTCAAAAATGTTCTTTATGTGCCATCTTTGTCTTCAAACCTATTGTATGTGTATCAAATGACACACACAGGTTTTCCCAAAAGAGTTAATTTCAGCCCAAATTATGTAGATATATCATAAATTTCATCTGGACAACTCATTGAAACAGGTATAAAGAATCATTCTACTAAGACCTATGAGTTCTCCAAGTTTGTACCTGACGCAAAGCCTACCACCCTTATGACTCATGGGAATGCGATTAGCCATCTATGGCATGAAAGGTTTGGACATATAAATTTCAAATACTTGCGGAAACTTCAACATCATTCCATGGTGGAAGGCCTCCCTACAATCAAAACCTCCAAAGGAATCTGCAAAGGATACATTGTCGGCAAGCATCCTGAGCATAAATTTGATCGGGGAAAGGCAGTCTGAGCTACATGTATTTTGGGGCTGACCCATTCTTATATCAGTGGTCAAACGACTACAAACTTAATTAATGGATCGAGGTATGTTCTCACTTTCATTGGTGACTTGTCTATATTCACATGGGTCTATTTTCTTCAGAAAAAATATAAAGTCCTTGAAAAGTTCATAGATTTTAAGGCTTCCATTGAGAATGCCTCTAGGAGAAAGATCAAATCTCTCACATATGACAGTGGAGGTGAATACATAAAATCTGAGCTGCTGCAAATTTTTGCTAAAAGTGGAATCAATATTGAGCACACCATTCCCTACAGACCTGAGCAGAATGGTGTGGCGGAAAGGAAAAACCGGGCTCTAAAAGAGATGACAACCTGCATGCTTGAAGCTAAAGATTTGGATGAAAATATTTAGGCTGAAACTATGAATTTTTCTTCCTACATTCAGAATAGGGTTCCTCATTCATCCGTGAAAGGAAAAAAACCTTTCGAGGCATACTTATGTCACAAAACGGATGTGCCCAATTTCATAGTTTTTGGGTCCACTACTTGGGCTCGAATTCCACTAGATAAGAGGAAGTATTTGAAATCGTAGAGTATTGAGTGCATGCACATTGGGTATCCATATGAATTAAATGGATACAAAATCTTGATTATCATAACCAAAAATATATTCATAGAGAGAAGTTTCTCTTCGAAGAACCTCTCCAAGATGTGAAACTAGTAGAGGAAGAAACTGCTGAAATCCCCTCTCGTTATGCTAAAGATTTTGATGATGAAAATGCAAGTGTGAGATATGATATTTCAGATATGATGTATGATATCAGTGAGAATGATATATAAGTTTATGAATCATATCCTAATTTTCCCACTCATCTACCAAAATGGGTAAAAAATACTCTCTCTTCTGTTGGGTTAGATGTTGGAAATCCCTCTGATCCAAGGAGAACTTGGTCAGATTTTCAAAGATCTGGTATTGCTATTTCTTGAAATGATTCTTTGCTATTTGAGACCTGATACATGATTATTGGGTCTGATACTAATTCATATTATCATTCTCGGAATGATCCTAGATGGCAAGTTGCAATGGATGAAGAGTTCAACTCTCTCCAAAAAAATGCAACTTGGGAGCTATAAGTTTCCTTTCCACCTAGGTGGAAACTTGTTCAATGCAAGTGGGTATATCGGAAAAATTTTGGTGCAGATGGATCAAACTGAAAATATAAATAATGACTTGTATCAAAATTATTCTCCCAAGTCCAAGGATTGGACTACACGGAGACCTTTGCACCGCTGGAGAAAATGGATTCTATACGACTAGTTTTGGACATTTCTACATCCAAGCACTGGGAGGTGCACCAAATGGATGTAAAAAATTCTTTCCTTCATGGATACCAGAAAGAATAGTTCTACATGAAGCATCATAAAGGATACACATCAGATCCATCGTTAGTTTTCAAGCTACATAAATCCTCGTATGGCTTAAAACAGACCCCAAGAGCTTGGTATGCCAAAATGAATTCATTTTTGCTATCACAGAACTTTGAAAGATGTAAGTCTGATAAAAATGTGTACTTGCATCAATATGAAAGTAATTTTATGACTATAGTTCTATATTTTTATGTTCTACTAATCACAATAAGCACTCTTTCTTCAATCAGCTTCATAAAAACCGCTTTACATGAAGCTTCTGAGATGAGTTAGGCATGTTGAGGCAGTTTCTCGGGCTAGAAATAACTCAAGGTTTTGATGGAATTATGATGAAACAATCCAAATATGTTTCAAACCTATTAATTAAGTTTAATATGGCTGATTTTAAGGCTGCACTTTTCCCTTCCTCTCAGGAATCATTCTTGAAGAGGGAAATACTACTCCATAGGTGGATTCTACTCTTTATCGTTAGTTGATCGGAAGCCTTCTCTACTTGACACATTCAAGGCCTGAAATTGTTATGCCATGAATGCTGTATCAAGGTATACATAGAAGCCTCATGATATTCATTGGAGGGAATCCAAGAGGATTCTATAGTACGTGCAGGGTACTATATCCTATGGCATTAACTATGCTGTTGATTCTGAGTTAGACTTGGTAGGTTTCACAGATTCAGATTGGGCTGGAGATAGCCTTGATTGAAAGTATACTTTCAGCTATGTGTTTGTTTTGGTGGTGGGCCTATTTTTTGGTCAAGCAAAAATCATGTTGCCATTGCAGTATCTTTAGCAGAGGTAGAGTACAGGGGAGTGGTCAATGCATGCATCCAGGTAGTTTGGCTGCAAGGTATTTGTCTGAGTTTGATATTGGTAGTACTTCATCTACTGCCATTTTTTGTGAAAATAAAAGTGCTAACAAGATCTTGACATATCTGGTTCAGAGATAGAGAACCAAACACATCGATATCCACATGCACTACATCAGATAACTTGTGCATGATAGGACAATTGTTCTACAATATTGCTCCACAGAAGAGCAAATTGTAGACATTTTCACCAAGAACTTTATTGAGAAAAAAATCACTTACCTCTTTTCACTGTTGGGGGTGAGTTCATCATGGTGAAGTCTGTTAATTATTTAGTGTTCAGTTTGAGGGAAGTTTTTCTTTCCCATAGGATTTTTCCTCTTTTCCTCACTTGAATTTTTTTGAGCATTTTAGAGTTATTTTGTAAAGGGTGACCTATGGCCTTTGTTGTCGGGGCCCTATATTTTTTAACTCCTCCACATGAGTATAGCTTAAGGGGGGGTGGTGGAGTCATTAGCCAACCCACACATCATTATTTGGCTTATTTGGCCTAATTTACCACTTATCCTAAGTTATTGACTTGAATATGTGACTACATCATCAACTGGATCATCCTCCTTCAATCAGGGAGCCTAACTGAGTCTTCTCCTTCAATCGGGGAGACTAACTGAGATTCCTCCCTCAATCAAGGAGAGAATATGGGTTGATCTGCATGGCATAAGCACCCAAAATCAGTTAATTGATGGTTGTTCCACCTACTTTCAGTTAAATTGAAGTTGTAAAGGCGCCTCCATCATTATTTTGACTATTTTTGGTAAATTCCAGTTAATTGGAGTGATTAAAGGCGCCTCCAACAATTTTTGGTGAATAAACTCAGTTCAGTTCTCTTGATCTCATCTAACTGAAGTCAGACATGCAACCTCACCTACTAATTGACATGCATTTGAGTTCTATTCTTTTAGACTTAGTCTAAACTGCCTCCGATTTAGTTAGAGTCGATTATGGTGGTGATTAGTGGTTAACTAATGTGTTGAGTGGTGTCTAACTAACAGCTAAGACACTCTTATTCACTAATTTGAAATTACCTCTCTGGTATTTGAATTATCTAGCTATTTAGGCCAACGCATGACATTGTATCTCTACTTTTGATTAATATAGTTATTATAAAGCTGCAACTGCTTATTGCACCGTTTTCATGTCATTTTCTGTCTAATTGATCCATAAAATATTCTGTAAGTTTTGTCTTGGTCCTCATATTATTGCGACTCAAATTTCATAGAACCAATGTGCGTGGGTGAAGGAATGACCCATGTCCTCCCCCATGAATGAGATAGTGCCCTTGAATTGAAGGCATGAGGATGAATTCCAAGAGGTATGGGAAAACTAGTGGAAAGTCAGGGAAGATGAAAGAAATTTCCTCTAATGCAGTCAACCTCGTGCTTCCATAACTGTAGGAAGTGACTTTCTCTGCCAACTTCCCACATGCATTCAATGATTTAGAAAATAGTCAAGTACGCAGATAACTGGTCATTTTAGGCACATGTTAGGGTTTGGGTTGAGTTCACAATGTATTAAAAATTTGGTCTCCCATAGACCCCATTTCCTCTTCCCCTTTGGTGGAATCATAACCCCTTTAATTATCCTTACACAACCGTTCTTGGACCATTTCATTATTTATACATGCTAGCACTATTTTTGTGCTAAGAATTTGGAGAGGTATAAAACAGTGTAAGGAAAAATAAAGTCTATCAATTTTTCATATCATGTGACCATGGAGGGTGTTCATGAGTTTTTTGCAGATTTTTCGAAGGTTATTTCTAAGCAAAGTTCCTAAAATAATTGAAGGATTCTATATTTTTCAGTTTTAAAAGAGTATATGGATGAGAAAACTTGTTCTAAGTTGTATATTGATAGGAAGTGAAGAGCTTAAGTGAACATGTTTAAGAAATTCTTGAATTAGTGGGAACATGTTAACTGGAAGACACAACTGTCTGTTGGATGAAGAAGGATAAGTAGATATACGGTCATGAATAATTTCACTAATTAAACATGCAGGGAGAAATAAAATTCTTAAATCAGCGAAATGGCGTAAAAATGTTTATGTTTCAATGGTGGATATCAATGACCAAATTCGATTAATGGTGGAAATCCATTCCGTCATTCTAACTTGCATGATGTAAATCGCTTTTTGAATTTTTGGAATCGGTTAAAACACCTGCATGTTTCAATGGTTGAGATTGACGTTGACCTAGATCAATGGAGGAGGTGAATTCCAATGATCTAAGATGTTTGGGAAAAGTCACTATCCAAAATTATGGAATGGGTTAAAGTGGGTGCATGTTTCGACAGTGGAGATCAAGTCGAGGATGAATCTAGGGCAGAGAATGATTCCATTGTTTGAACATGCACAAAGAGAATCACTTTTAAAATTTGTGGAATGTGGTAGGCCTTTCAAACTTGAACGACAGAGATTAAAGGTAGCCTTTGATAAAGGGCTGAGAAGGATTCTGCAAGTTGAAGTTGCACAGAGAGAAGTCCAAGTTGTGATTTGCAGAATTGAATATGGGCCACATATTTTGATGGTTCAGATGAAAGTTAAATGTAGATCCATGACTAAAAATGGTTCCGCTTATCCAAAATGCGAGGAAGGAAATTTTACGGTGTAAGTACAGAAAATGTAAGTGTAGAAGGTGATCAAGGGTGCAGATTTAAGTTGAAATGAATCTACGGCTATAAATAAATCCAGGAATAGAAGATATAAGGAGGATAGAGAAGGCCATATAACTGGAAATCAAAGTTTAAGACAAAACAAAATGGACGTCTCAGATTGGTGGAAGTTACAGATCAAGGATGGATATTTGTTCTGGTATCCAAAGTTGCATGATAAATAAAGAGGGGTGAAATTAGTGGGAATAAGATAGTGTGGTTAACCAACAGTCAAGAATCAAGGGCTCAGATTAAAGAACAGTAGATCTACAGGTGGTCTTAAATTTTCAATGAAAAAGATCCACAGTCAATATGGAGAATAAAATAATATAACGACAAGCACGTGATTCAAACGATTTGTTTTTTTGAAGCATTGGAGAACGAGAATTCAGACTATGTGGTAGGTGCCACCATGGAAATTTTTTTGAACCATTTTTCAACTGACCAGGCAGGCTCATTTCTCCGATTGAACTAGTATTTCATGGCTGAATGGAAGATTTAGAAGTTCAGAATATTGAGTATAGAATGTTGAAGAATTTATTGATGATAAAGATTCTGAAATATTCGACACTATCTTGCTAAATGATAATGTAGAAACCGCCAAAAAACAAGTTAAAAATTCTCAAAGATCAGGGAATTGAAACTCATGGAGTATTCAGTTCATATTTCTTTTATTTTTATATCGAACAAACCCCAAATTGTCCAAAGTTCGTTGAGTGGTGCACCAGTAATTACTCTCCTTTTGAGGGGGTAATAATGGATGCATCTAGGTCTAAAATTTTGTATCTAGTAAATTCTCTTATCATCTAAAATACTATGTTGATCCCTGCTGATTTTTCCCAAACGTCTAAAGAGTAAAAAGAAGAAAACCTAGTCCAATTTTTCTGAAAGTCCTTAGCCAAAAAAAAAGAAACTTTCCTCAAATCCTACTGAAAACCTGATAGTCAGTTGTTAAATAACCCTTTTCCCATTTATTACAACATGTTTAATGAAGAAACACAAATTCTGATAACCTTGGAAAGTCAGGTTTTGGGGTTGGATACGAATAAATACATCACAAAAAACTTGTTGAGTCTGATGTTCACCCTTAGTACTGGTCAAGTAGAGTCTAAGCAATTAAGTCAGTCCATCATGTCTTAAATTTGATGAGTTTTTAGCCAAAAACATCCGTTCTTAGTTAATAAACTTCCACAAAACAATAAATTTCAGATTTCAATCTTTTCTGTTGAGGATGTTTTTACCATTCAATGAAGATAATTTAAAACTCCCAGAGATGGTTATAACAGATGAAATGAGTAGATATTATTGTAAGCTTATGAATTTTCTCATGGCACCAATATACAATGTTTTCTTTCAAGAAAGATTACCTAGAGTATTACCAGAAATGAAACAAATGTTACAGTTGTCACCTAAAAGGAGAATAGGATTTTGGTTCCTATCTGAACATGGCACAATGATTAGGGTATATGGGTTTGTTCATCAACCCTATATCCTACAAGAATTTTTGACAGTAAGAGTGTTTGCATTGGAAATAATTAGACAAAGTTTGATAGTTGAAGATGAGCATTTCTTGAGTTATAAGAAGCCTTCAGAAATTAAGTTTCCATGGACAGTAGGCCCTTTTGGTATCAAGAGAAAATCAACTCCCCCAGTGATTTAAAGAATGCTCAGAGAAATGGGATTTTCATTTGAAGTTGTTGTTAATTACGACCCTCACCATGTTATCTCAAATACGAGACAAGCAAATAAAAATAAACCATTTGAGCATTTTGAGGTGGTAGGATTGTCTGAATTAGAAAATTGGATGGAATACCCCAAGGATATTAATAATGATGGAAATAGGCAAGAAGATTCACTTTCATCTACACCGGGGAGCACTTCTCCTGAGCATGATCTTTCTAGTATAGTTGCAACAACTACTCATATTACTCCATTGACTAGTTTTCCTAAAAAATCAAATAAAAGAGATTTCTCAGATGCCATGGATACCGAGGAAGAAGATACTGCTAGAACACCCAAGAAGCAAAAGATTGAAGAGTCAGGACAACTTGTACAGGTTACAAAGGATAAAGGAAAAACGAAACATGTGAAGATCAAAGGCCCAACCTTTGAAATCTAGGAGTACACATTTGATAACATTCATGAAGGAGCTGCAGATAAATACAATCCCAACACTGAGTTGATGGAAAAATGTAAAGGTGTTGGGGAAAAACATTCTAAGGAAACATTGAAATTATATGATGAAGTGAGGAAATTGTCTAGTGAATATGTATCCCTAGTGACTGTTAGGGATTGGGCTAAGAAGACATTAAATTTGGCAGTGACTACAAGAAATAAAGTGGCTGAAATGAGGATGAATTTGAAGAATATTACTACTACTAATATGATACATTTACACAGAGAAACAAGTGATATCATTTATACTCATTTGTTAAAAGAAACATTGCAAGTGTAAAAGTTAAAATTAAGTAAGAAAAGAGTTGAATATTTACTCACAAAGGAGAAGGTGGAGAACAAATCCCACCAAACACAGATTAAGAAGCTACAAGTGGAATTATTGGTGGCTAATAGTCTAGCTGATAAGGGAGCTGCTACACAGAAGTTGTTAAATGAGAAAGAAAATGCAATTCAATTACTAAAGAGGAAGCTAAAGATTCCATCTACTCAACTTATACAAACTTCTGAGCTGACATAATTTGAGAAAGAAAAATAAGCTTTGAATACTGAACTAATTGATTGTAAGGAAAGGTTGCTGAAATTTGAGGAAAAAGAAAAACAGTGGGAGAAAGATGTAGGAATTTGGGCTGAAAAGGAAAAGGCTTTTGAAACAAAATAGGCAAAGCTGGAAAATGAACTAAAGGAAAAGAATAAGGAGCAGCAAGTGCAAGTTATTTCATCTTCTGTACAATCTGGTGCAGATTCTCTTTCCCAAGCTATGTCTTAGGTAAGTCTTAAAGATTTAGAAATCACTGGTTTGAAGAACCAAAATAAAAATTTGGAAGAAACAGCTGAAAAAAAAGAAAAGGAAAGAAATATATTGGAAAAAAAATGTAAGGAGCTGGTAGAAAAGAATAATAAATTGGCAAAACAGGTGACAAGACAAACAAGCTTTCAGGGAGCTAAGCATCTCATCTAGGATGTGCTGATAGTAGAGGTAACAAAGCTCATGCCTTATTTGGATTTTATTCTAGATAAAGAGATTGTTACACAAGCAAATAGAAAAAATGTCTTGATGATAAAGCAGGTCTTAAATAAAAAACCCATTGACACAAATAATAATGCAATCCATTTTTTGAACAATTTGATAGAAGAAGAAACTAGGAAAGCAAATATTTAAGATAGGATCTTAGTTATCACGTGGGAAAGAAAAGTGGTGAATAAATATCATCATTTAGAAATAGTTCAAGAAAAAAATTGATGTTATGCATCATCAAATTAAGGAATCCATTGAATTGCTTAACCCTTTGTTCAAAAGAGGACTTCCTTTATTTTGGGAAGAGAAAGGAGGAATGTGGTCTCAGAAAGAGTATAATGATAGATTAATCAGTTGCAGATTAGATCACAGACAATTTGATGATATCCAACAACAATCCTTATTGGGAAAAACTGTGATGTACAAATTAGCTGGAGACTTTGAAATGTTGTTCGAATTTAAATATACGTGTGCCAAATTTCCATATTTCTCTTCTTCAGAAAACGTGGAGCTCGGGGTATTGGTTAAGGAGATGATCAATATGGATCTGCCAGCTACTGATCAATGGAATATAGTTGAAAATTACAGGAAAATTAAATACAAGTTGCTCCAATGAAGACATGAAGATTAAAGAGACATCCATAATATGATCAAGCGAGCCAAAATCCTGAGGATGCATTACTATTTTAAATCCATCATGTGCATTACCCCCATATTTTCTTTTTTTATGTAAATCGTGGAAAATGTTCCACGTTAGAGTTTGTTGGGAGTTTTTTTCTTCTTCTGAAGTTGTGACTAATTTTGGCCCTGTTTCGAGGTTGGTGGAGAACAAATCCCACCAAACACATATTAAGAAGCTACAAGTGGAATTATTGGTGGCTGATAGTCCAGCTGATAAGGGAGCTGCTGCACATAAGTTGTTAAATGAGAAAGAAAATGCAATTCAATTAATAAATATGAAGCTGAATATTCCATCTACTCAACTTATACAAACTTCTAAGTTGACAGAATTTGAGAAAGAAAAATAAGCTTTGAATACTGAACTAATTGATTGTAAGGAAAGGTTGCTGAAATTTGAGGAAAAAGGAAAACAGTGGGAGAAAGATGCAGGAATTTGGGCTGAAAAGGAAAAGGATTTTGAAACAAAACAGGAAGAGCTGGAAAAGGAACTGAAGGAAAAGAATAAGGAGAAGCAAGTGCAAGTTATTTCATCTTCTGTACAATCTGGTGCAGATTCTCTTTCCCAAGCTATGTCTCAGGTAAGTCTTAAAGATTTAGAAATCACTGGTTTGAAGAACCAAAATAAAAATTTGGAAGACATAGCTGAAAAAAAAGAAAAGGAAAGAAAGATATTGGAAAACAAATTTAAGGAGATGGTAGAAAAGAATAATAAATTGGCAAAACATGTGACAATACAAACAAGCTTTTAGGGAGCTAAGCATCTCATCTAGGATGTGCTGATAGCAGAGGCAACCAAGTTCACACCTTATTTGGATTTTATTCTAGACAAAGATATTGTTACACAAGCAACTAGACAATATGTCTTGATGATAAAGCAGGTCTTAAACAAAATACCCATTGACACAACTAATAATGCAATCCATTTTTTGAACAATTTAACAGAAGAGAAAACCAGGAAAGAAAATATTTAAGATAGGATCTTAGTTATCATGTGGGAAAGAAAAGTGGTGAATAAATATCATCATTTAGAAATAGTTCAAGCAAAAATTGATGTTATGCATCATTAAATTAAGGAATTTATTGAATTGTTTAACCCTTTGTTCAAAAGAGGACTTCCTTTCTTTTGGGAAGAGAAAGGAGGAATGTGGTCTCAGAAGGAGTATAATGATAGATTAATTGGTTGCAGATTAGATCACAGATAGTTTGATGATATGGCAACAAAAATCCTTATTAGGAAAAATTGAAATGTGCAAATTAGCTGGAGACTTTGAAATGTTGTTCGAATTTAAATCTATGTGTGCCAAATTGCCATATTTCTCTTATTCAGAAAACGTGGAGCTCGGGGTATTGGATAAGGAGATGATCAATATGGATCTGCCAGCTGCTGATCATTGGAACTTTAGTTGAAAATTACGGGAAAATTAAATACAAGTTGCTCCAATGAAGACATGAATATCAAAGAGACATCCATAGGATGATCAAGTGAGCTAGAATCATGAGGATGCATTACTATTTTAAATCCATCATGTGCGTTACCCCCATATTTTATTTTTTTATGTAAATCGTGGAAAATGTGCCACGTTAGAGTTTGTTGGAAGTTTTTTTATCAAGTTGTAACTAATTTCAGACCTGTTTCGAGGTTGGTCTCGGGGGTCTAAGACACTATAAGTATACCCTCAACAGAGGAAGAAAGGGTTGAAACCTGTGATACATTTGCATCATGTAATTTTGAGATCTGTCTTTAATAAAATTTGCAGAGACGAATGTTGGCCTTTGAATGCAAATATTCATGTATAGTTCTTAGTTACAGTCTGTGATTTCTCTTCTTTATGTGCATGTCCTTCTTGTTAATCTTTCCATTATTTTTCTTTCATATCTGAGATAAGTGCGTGATAGTTTTGATAATTCATACTTGGTTATGCTTTGGCTATCATTTTAGATATTCACAAATCATTTCTACCAAAGTTAATGCAAAATTCATCTAGTTGGTGCTCTATGTTAATGGAATCTCATCATTTCTTCCTTATCACCAGACTGAAAACATATTAAGCGTTACAAAAGTATTATCTTGATTTTGCAAACATTTCCCATGCAAACTTCTCTGTGTTTCTTAACAATTTTAACTCCATAGCCCAATGTACCGTTACCCTATTTCAACCACAACAATATATGAATTTCATTTCATGTCTATATCTATGAGAGATCCCTCTCTAGGAATGGAGAAGCCAACTCCCTCTCTTAAAGTGGTTCTGCTATTACCTTGGCGTTCACCTTCCACAACCTTGGGTGTGATTCTGAGTGCTAACAAACTGGCATTATTGTCGCGGACGTGAAAGTGAAAATCATCACTGGGAGAAATGACAAAGATTCTAAAAAGAAAGGGTTTCTGTGGGCAAACAGAGATTCCTATAGTTGAATAAGGTTGTATATTTTCCTTGGTGACTGCACATTAGTTCCAAGCGAATTACAGAAGGCATCTTGGCTTCCAGGTGGCCACATACACGAGGTAATCCTGACACTGAAATATTACAAGGTGTGGATAACCCCAATAAATTGCTCAGAAATAAAGGAAAAAACCAACTAGATATTCCTAAATTTGGAAATTTATCTACTCAAGAATTTCATAGCATTCAAGATTCTGTGTGGGAAACCAATGTTGAAAGGTCACTATTAAATTCTAAATCAGAATCTAACTTGAAGAACACAGAATTAAATCCTAGTAGGTTAGAGTCATATTTGATTGACTGTCTTTGATAGAACCTTCGTAACTATGATAAAACTAGTGCAAGAAACCCTAATTTTCATAAAATTCATCCTTACATCCCACTAGTTGTTCAAAACCCTCCGGCCTTCCAAGCACCTCCTATAGTTCCAAATCCACCTAGACTAATGGCAACCAGATTTGCCCCTTTGATATTTCCTGCTGCATTACATGAACTCCCTCTGAATTATGCCCAATTAATTACCTTGTGTGATGGGGAGGGTAATTTCATAGCCAAACAACATGTGGACAAGTTTTATGACTTAATTGATTTGGAAGTGGTTGATTATGAAGATGTTAAGATGAGACTGTTTGCACAAATCCTATCTGGGGAAGCCAAGAAATGGTTTAGAGACTTCCCTGCTAGATCCATTCTTACATTCCAAGCATTCCAAACTGCATTCTTAGAAAGGTGGGATGATAAGAAGAGTCCATTACAAGTATTGTCTCAATATAAAAATCTCAAGAAAGGGGGTTTTGAATATGTCCATGAATTTTCAAGCCGTTTCATGAGAGTATATAACTCCATCCCTGCTGATATCAAACCTCTAGTAGGCGCTGCTAAACTCCATTATGTTGATGCTTTTGAAAGTGATTTTGATTTATTATTGAGAGAGAGTAAATCATCCAGTATTCTTGACATGTTTAAATATG
Organism: Pseudotsuga menziesii; assembly: GCA_001517045.1. Classification (NCBI taxonomy): domain Eukaryota; kingdom Viridiplantae; phylum Streptophyta; class Pinopsida; order Pinales; family Pinaceae; genus Pseudotsuga; species Pseudotsuga menziesii. The sequence goes on along the minus strand of LPNX010859439.1, from coordinate 974,705 downwards.
CATTAGAAGTAGAAGCCAACATGATGGCATGTGGAAAGATCAAGCATAAAATAGAAACTGATAAAACAAAAATCATGGAAGAAATTGTACCTTCTACTTCTGTTGCTGCCTCTTCCAGTGATATAAAATTTGAGATGATATTGAAGGCAATGGAGAAAATGATGGATAAAATGAAAGTAGATAGCAGGCCATTGAACAAGGAACAAAATGAGCCTCAAACCAGGAATCCAAATTTCATAAGACCCAATCCTCCTCAACCCCCACAAATCAGACAAAGGGATATAAGGGATCCTAGAAATCCAAATGACCAACAAACACAACCACATTTCCCTGAAAACTATGTTGATGGTGAAGGTGAGGCTGAACCTATTGAAGATCAAATCCATCATTTCGGTGATTTGGGTTCTAATATATACCTCATAGAAACAATTTATAACATGTATGCTTAGGAGGATGATAATAAGGATTATGAGGTAGAATCAGAACAGTACCAAAGGGGGTACCTACATGCTATGGATGGTGTCCAAAGAAAGATTCAATTGAGGAATAGAGATGTTACTGTTAATAAAGGAAGGCTCAATCCAAATCATCCTTCTAACATCCAACAGAACACCGATAAGAAAAAAGAAAAAAAAAGAACAAATTGTATATAAAGAGCCTATAAATAAAGTAGAAAAGACAAAAGAAGTTAAACAACTAGCATCGATAGATGTGGAAAAATATGTTTCAACTTTCAACTTGCAAACATATCTCTCAAATGTAAAAATATCCATCCCTTTTAATGAGTTTCTAAGAAACAGAGAATATAGAGACAAGATAACATGTATGGTTAGGAATCAGGGGAAATTTCAACCTGGTATCTTAGAAGTGAATGATGATGCTCCTACCATTGTATTTGGGTCTAAAATTGAAAATGGAGATGAGGATTAATTTCCCCCTTTTTACCTAAGTCTAAATGTACATGATATGGTTGTGCACAATGCCATGTTAGATTCTGGTGCCTCCCATAATTTGATGCCAAAGGGAGTGGTAGAAAGTTTGGGATTAGAAGTTACTAGACCATATAAAGATGTGTACTCTTTTGATTGTAGGAAGGTAAAATGTCTTGGACTGATTAAATATATGGTAGTAACTTTGAAAGAAATTCCCTCTAAAACTATGGTAATGGATGTTGTCATAGCAGACATTCCTCCTAAATTTGGTGTGTTACTGTCACGGTCTTGGACCTCTAAATTAAAAGGAAGTCTGCAAATGGACATGTCCTATGCTACCATTCTTATTGCTGGACATAATAAAAGGTTATACAATGAGAAAAGATCCCCATATGTAGTTAGCATCCAAGACAAACTAGATAATCATGCTATATATGCTATTGATATTGACTTAGGATCTTCCATTTTGTTTAATGATGTTTCTCCCTATGATCTTGAAATTCTTGCACCTATTGAAGTTAAGGAGGAAGAAGAGTCTGTAAAGAACAAAAAGATTTAGACAAGAAACAAAAAGAAGAAGGTCTCTGGACCATGTATTTTGATGGATATGTGGCTAAGGTTGGTGCTGGTGTAGGTGTGTATATTATCTCTCCCATCATTGATTTTAAAGGTCTGTCTTATAAGCTAACTTTTGAATGTACTAAAAATGTGGCAGGGTATGAAGATTTATTGTTAGGGTTGCATGCTTTGAAAGATATGGGAGCCAAAAGGGTACAAGTCATGGGAGACTCAGAGCTAGTAATAAATTAGGTAAATTACAGTTATCAACCCATACAGCTCACAATGAGGGCTTATAGAAATGAAGTGTGGGATATGTTTGGTAATTATTTTACCGAACATACAATCAGAGTAGTTCCCAGATATGAAAACACAGTGGCCGACTCTTTAGTTGTTGTTGCTGGTAAATTCAAAACTCCCACTACTTGCTAAACGAAGTATAAGGTTGACATTGTAAACATACCCTCCACACCAGATAATTCCAAATACTGGAAGGTATTTGAAGATGATATGTAGATTAAGAGATTTTTGGAGTTATCTGGTGAGTTTGTAAATACTGAGGTAGATAATGAAAATGAAAATCTTGAGAACTTTCAATATGCCAAAGATAGTGAAGAAAGAATTGTTGAAAACATGTAGTACACAAACTCCATGGGGGGGAAGGATATAGTTCAGTTGAATGGTAATCATATCCCCTGAGGCCTAATCCCTCTACAGAATTTGTTTGACCAAAATGATGTCGCTAAGAATATGAAGATGAAGCCCACTGATGATGCTATCAAATATAAAAATATAGGGATCGAAGAGAACCCAAATATCATAAAACTGTCAAAGAGCTTGTTTGTCAAAGAAAAAGAAGATTATATCAATTTGATGAAAAGGTACACAAATGTATTTTCCTGGATCTATGAATATCTTAAAGAATATGATACCTCCATCATACAACATACTATCTCTATAAAACCTGGTGAGAAACCTTTTAGACATAAATTGAGAAGAGTTAATCCAATGTTGATTCCTGTCATTGAGAAAGAGATCATAAAGTTGTTCAATGCCAAGATCATTGTAACTATGAGATTTTTCAAGTGGGTTGTGAATATGGTACCTGTTAGAAATAAGAACGATGAAATACGACTTTGTATAGATTTCAAAAATATTAGCAAAGTCTCATTGAAAGATAATTATCCTTTTCCCAAGATGAAACACATTTTGTAGAAAGTGGTGGGGTCTGAAAGGATTTCCACCATGGATGGTTTTTCATTATAATATCAGATAAAGGTGTTATCTGAGGATCAAGAGAAGAATTCCTTTACTACACCATGGGGTACTTTTATGTATTCCAAGATGCCTTTTGGTCTAATGAATGCAGGGGCCACTTTCCAGCGCACCATGGGCATTGCCTTTGCAGAGGAAAAAGATAAATTCGTAGTTGTCTACATGGATTATATCATTGTGTACTCTAGATCTGACAGGGAACATATCAAGCATTTGGAGAATTTTTTCCTGAAATGTAAGAAGTATGGAATATCATTAAATCCCTAGAAATCAAACTTTGCGTTGGAGGAAGGAAAATTGTTGGGACACATCATTTCAAAAGATGGTATAAAGATCGATCTAGAGAGGATCAAGACAATCCTGAAGGTTGAATAACCAAGGATAAAAAATGAAATGCAATCCTTCATTGGATAGGTAAATTTTATAAGAAGTTTCATCCCCAGTTTTGTTGAGATACTAATGAATATCACTAACATGCTAAAACAATACCATGAGATTAAATGGACAGTGGATGCAAGGAGAGATTTCAGAGATATAAAACAGGCTATCACAGAAACCCTTGTTTTGGTATCTCCAGATGTTAATAAACATTTTTTAATATTTTATTATGCTTATGATCAAACTGTTGTTGGAGTGTTGTTGCAGAAAAATGATCAAAATGTTGAGCATCCTATAGCCTTTTTTAGCAAAGTGTTAAGAGATGGGGAGTTGAAAAATGACAAAATGGAGAAACAAGCGTATGCTTTAGTCAAATCTCTGAAATATTTCAGATTCTATGTTCTTCATTCACAGATCATTGCTTATGTTCCTAGAAGTGTGGTGAATGGAATCTTCACATAGACTAATTCAGAGGGAAAAAAAGGAAAATGGTTTGTTGTGTTACTAGAGTATGACATTGATATCAATCCCACCAAACTGATTAAGGGTCAAGGACTGGAAAATATGATGACAAATTCCAACTGTGAATCCTTGCAACTAAATGTCTTGACCAATAATTCAAACTATCTTGACACAAATGTGCAGGTAATGCCCGATTTCTCCATATCTCTATGGTATAATGAAATTGTGTATGTGCTGCAAAATTTACAGGCTCTTGTAGGGTTAAGAAAAACAAGGGAAAGGTCAGTGAAGCTAAAATTTTCCAAGTTTTGTATTATGAATGAATATCTATGTTGGAAAGATCTTAGTGCCATTTTATTATATTATCTTTTGGAGAATGAAGCCCAGCAGACTATAGAGGAGTTTCGTAAGGGAGATTGTGGGGGGCACCATTCTTGGAAAGTAACAACAAACAAAATTTGAGAGCTGGTTTCTACTAGTCCTAATTATTTTTTGATGTTTATAAAGAGATCACAAAGTGCCACCAATGCCATATTTTTGATGGTAAGAGGAAACTGATTCCACTTCCTCTTAATCCAATATCTGTAGAATCACCTTTTCAGTAGTGGGAACTAGACTTTATTAGGGAAATAAATCCAAACTCTTCAGGACAAGATAGATGGATTTTGACACCCAAGACTATTTTACAAAGTGGATTGAAGCAATACCTACCAGGGGGGATACTGATGCAGTGATTATGGGTTTTCTGGAAGAAAACATTTTGTCTAGGTTTGGGTGCCCCAAGAGCACTATGACATACAATGCAGCAACTTTCAAGTCTAAGAAGATGATTATTTTTTGTCATAAGTATCATATCAGCCTCAACCATTCTACTACCTATTATCCACAGGGGAATGGGCTAGCGAAATCTTCAAATAAAATCCTGGTAAGGATTATTAAGAAGTTGTTGCAAGACAACAAGAGAGCCTAGAATACAAAGCTGAAATATGCTTTTTGGGCTGACATAATCAACACAAAAACGACAATTGGAATGTCACCATTCCAGTTAGTATATGGAGTTGAAGTAGTTTTTCCAGCATCCTTGGGAGTGTCAGTCATGAGGCTGTTGCAGGAACAACAGAATGAACCAAATCATATGCAGAGAAGAATCAATCAAATCATAGAATTTAATGAGTTAAGAGACAAAGCCTATGGTAAAGTACAGATACATCGAGAAAAAATGAAGAATACTTTTGATAGGAAGGTCAAAGAGGAGAAATTCTTGGTTGAAGATTTGGTTCTGAAGTGGGATTTCCATAGGGAAGACGAGCATGGAAAATTTGATCACATGTGGGTTGGTCCTTACATCATTGCAACATACAGGGGATAGAATGATTTCATTCGGTAGCATCAGGATGGATCTTAGCTAAAAGGAGGTCTAGTAAATGGAATATTTCTCAAGCATTATTTGACTTGAAGGGAAGAGGTAAACTTGTATATCGTACTTGTATATATTTCTTTATTTTAAAATAGTACAAATGGTGAGCCAAATGATTTTAAGTCCGAAGAGAAGTCCCTAAGATCTAGAGGTGTAGCCATGTTCCCTTTTGTTTGTTTTTGTTTATAGAAAGAAAAAAAATAAAAAGTTTTGAAGTCTAAAATATGGGGATCCACCCAATGGATTTAGCACCTGGTCTATGTGGTTTTTTGCTACCTCATAGGGAGGATAGCATCCCTAGTTGGAGCCACTTGTTAGCACTGTTTTGTGCTAAGTATTTGGAGAGGTATAAAACTATGTAAGGAGAAATAAGGTCTGTCAATTTTTCATATCATGTGACCATGGAGGGTGTTCATGAGTTTTTTGTATATTATTTGAAGGTTATTTCTAAGCAAATTTCCTAAAATAATTGAAGGATTCTAGATTTTTCAGTTTTAAAAGAGTATGTGGATGAGAAAACGTGTTCTAAATTGTATATTGACAGGAATTCAAGATATTAAATGAACATGTTTAAGAAATTATTGAATCAATGGGAACAAGTTAACTGGAAGACACAATTGTCTGTTGGATGAACAAGGACAGGTAGATCTATGGTCATGTATAATTTCATTGATTAAACATGCAGGGAGAAATGAAATTCTTAAATCAGCGAAATGGCGTAAAAGGGTTTGTGTTTCAATGGTAGATATCAATGACCAGATCAAATCAACAGTGTAAATCCATTTCGGCATTCTGACTTGCAAGCTATAAATCACTTTTTGAATTTGTGGAATCGATTAAAACACCTACAGGTTTCAATGGCCAAGATTGACGGTGACCCAGATCAATGGTGGAGGCGAATTTCGCTGATCTAAGATACTTGGGAAAAGTCACTTTCCAAATTTGCAGAATCGGTTAAAACAGTTGCATGTTTCGATGGTGGAGATCAAGTCGAGGATGAATATAGGGCGGATAATGATTCCATTGATTGAACATGCATGGAGAGAATCACTTTTAAAATTTTTGGAATGTGGTAGGCCTTTCAAACTTGAACGACGGATATTAAAGGTAGCCTTTGATCAAGGGTCGAGAAGGATTCCACAAGTTGAATTTGCATGGAGAGAATTCATAGTTGCGATTTGCGGAATTGCATATGGACCACATATTTTGATGGTTGATATGAAAGTTAAATGTAGATCCATGACTAAATATGGTTCTGCTTATCCAAAATGCAAGGAAGGAAATTTTTGGTGTAAGTGTGGAAAAATTAAGTGTAGAAGGTGATCAAGGTGCATATTTAAGTTGAAAATGAATCTATGGCTATAAATAAATCCGGGCATGGAATCTATAAGGAGGATAGAGAAGCCCATATAACTAGAAATCAAAGTTTAAGACAAAACAAAATGGACGGATCAGATTGGTGGAAGTTACAGATCAAGGATGGATATTTGTTCTGGTATCCAAATTTGCATGAGAAATAAAGAGGGGTGAAATAAGTGGGAATAAGATAGTGTGGTTAACCAACATTCAAGAATCAAGGGCTCAGATTGAAGAACAATAGATCTATGGGTGGGATTAAATTTTCAATGAAAAATATGCACAGTCAATATGGAGAATAAAATAATATAAGGACAAGAACGTGAATTCAAATGATTTGTTTTTTCTGAAACATTGGAGAACGAGAATTCATAATGTACAGCATGCGTCACCGTGGAGGAACTTTTGAACCATTTGTCAGTTGTACAGGTAGGTTCATTTCTCTGATTGAACTAGTATTTCATGGCTGAAATGGAATATTTAGAAGTTCATAATATTGAGTATCAGAATGTTGAAGAATTTCTTGAGGATAAAAATTCTAAAATATTCGACACTATCTTGATAAATGATAATGTAGAAACCTCTAAAAACAAGTTGAAAATTTGCAAAGATCAGGGAATTGATACTCATGGAGTATTCAGTTCATATTTATTTTATTTTTCTATTGAACAAACCCCAAATTGTTCAGAGTTCGTTGAGTCACTGCGCCAGTAATTACTCTCCTTCCAAGGGGGTAATAATGGATGCATCTAGGTCTAAAATTTTGTGTCCAATAAATTCCCTTGTCATCCGAAATACTCTGTTGATCCTTGCTAATTTTTCCCAAACGTCTAAAGAGTACAGAGAAGAAAACCTAGTCCAATTTTTTCGAGAGTCCTTAGTCGAACAAAAAGAAACTTTCCTCGAAGCTTGCTCAAAACCTGATAGTTAGTTGTTAAATCACCCTTTTCCCTTTGATTACAACCTGTTTAATGAAGAAACACAATCTCTGATAACCTTGAAAAGTCAGTTTTTGGGGATGGATACGAATAAATACATCACAGAACCCTTGTTGAGTCTAATGTTTACCCTTAGTACTGGTTAAGTAGATTATGAGCAATTGAGTCAGTCCATGCAATCATCATGTCTTAAATTTGATGAGTTTTTAGATGAGAACATCTAAAAACTTTCACATGACAAGAACTTTCAGATTTCAATCTTTTCTGCTGAGGATGTTTTTAACATTCAATGAAGATAATTTACAACTCCTAGATATGGTTATAACAGACGAAATGAGTAGAGATTATTGTAAGTTTATGAATTTTCTCATGGCACCAGTATACAATGTTTTCTTTCAAGAAAGATTACCTAGAGTATTAGCAGAGATGAAAGAAATATTACAGTTGTCAAATGAAAGGAGAATAGGAGATCGGTTCCTATCTGAACCTGGCATAATGATTAGGGTATATGGGTTTGTTCATCAACCCTATATCCTACCAACATTTTTTACAGTAAGAGTGTTTCCATTGGAACTAATTAGACAAAGGTTGATACTTGAAGATGAGCATTTCTCGAGTTATAAGAAGCCTTCTGAAATTAAGTTTCCATGGACAGTAGGACTTTTTGGCATCAAGAGAAAACTCTCCCAATGATTGAAAGAATGCTCAGAGAAATAGGATTTTCACTTGAAGCTGCTACTAATTATGACCCTCGCCATGTTATCTCAAATAGGAGACAAGCAAATAAAAATAAACCATTTGAGCATTCTAAGGTGGCTGGACTGTCTTAAGCAACAAATTGGATGGATTACCCCAAGGATATTAACAATGATGGAAATATGAAAGAAGATTCACTTTCATCTGCACTAGGGGGCACTTCTCCTCAGCATGATCTTTCTAGTATAGTTGCAGCAACTACTCATATTACTCCATTGGCTAGTTTTTTATGGAAAAACAAATAAAAGAGATTTCTCAGACGACATGGATAATGAGGAAGAAGATACTCCTAGAACACCCAAGAAGAAAAAGATTGAAGAGTCAGTACAACTTGTACATGTTACAAAGGATAAAGGAAAAAATAAACATGTGAACGTCAAAGGCCTAGCCTTTGAAATCCAGGAGTACACATTTGATAACATTCCTGAAGGAGATGCAGATAAATACAAGTCCAAGACTGAATTGATGGACAAATATAAAGGTGTTGGGAAAAAGCTTCTAAGGAAATATTGAAATTATATGATGAAGTGAGAAAATTGTATAGTCAATATGTATCCCTAGTGACTGCTAGGGATCAGGCTAAAAACACATTAAATTTGTCAATGACTACATGAAATAAAGTGGATGAAATGAGGATGAATTTGAAGAATATTGCTACTACTGATATGATACATTGACACAGAGAAACAAGTGATATCATTTATACTAATATTTTAAAAGCAACATTGCAGGTGTCAAAGTTTCGATTAAGTAAGAAAAGAGTTGAATATTTACTCAGAAAGGAGAAGGTGGAGAACAAATCCCACCAAACATAGATTAAGAAGATACAAGTGGAATTATTGGTGGTTGATAGTCAATTTGATAAGGGAGCTGCTGCACATAAGTTGTTAAATGAGAAAGAAAATGCAATTCAATTACTAAAGAGGAAGATGAAGATTCCATCTACTTATATTATACAAAATTCCGAGCTCACATAATTTGAGAAAGAAAAAGAAGCTTTGAATACTGAACTAATTGATTGTAAGGCAAGGTTGCTGAAATTTGAGGAAAAAGAAAAACAGTGGGAGAAAGATGCAGGACTTTGGGCTAAAAAGGAAAAATATTTCGAAACAAAACATGCAGAGTTGGAAAAGGAACTGAAGGAAAAGAATAAGGAGTAGCAAATGCAAGTTATTTCATCTTCCGTACAATCTGGTGCAAATTCTCTTTCCCAAGCTATGTCGTATGTAAGTCTTAAATATTTAGAAATCACTGGTTTGAAGAACCAAAATAAAATTTTGGAAGACATAGCTGAAAAAAGAGAAAAGGAAAGAAAGACATTGGAAATTTTTTTTAAGGAGCTAGTAGAAAAGAATAATGAATTGGAAAAACATGTGACAAGACAGACAACCTTACAAGGAGCTAAGCATCTCATCTGGGATGTACTGATAGCAGAGGCAACCAAGCTCAGGCCTTATTTGGATTTTATTCTAGACAAAGAGATTGTTACACAAGTATCTAGACAAAATGTCTTGATGGTAAAGCAGGTCTTAAACAAAAAACCCATTGACACAACCAATAATGAAATCAATTTTTTGAATAGTTTCACAGAAGAGGAAACCAGGAAAGCACATATTCAAGATAGGATCTTAGTTATCACATGGGCAAGAAAAGTGGTGAATAAATATCATCATTTAGAAATATTTCAAGGAAAAATTGATGTTATGCACCATCAAATTAAGGAATACATTGAATTGTTTAACCCTTTATTCAAAAGAGGGCTTCCTTTATTTTGGGAAGAGAAAGGAGGAATGTGGTCTCAGAAGGAATATAATGACAGATTAATCAGTTGCAGATTAGATCATAGAGAGTTTGATGATATGCAGCAAAAATCCTTGTTGAAAAAAATTGTGATTGAGAAATTAGCCAGAGACTTTGAAATGTTGTTCGACTTGAAAGCTACATTTGCCAAATTGCCATATTTCTCTTACTCAGAAAACGTGGAGCTTAGGGTATTGGCTAAGGAGATGATCAATATGGATATACCAACTACTGATCAATGGAAGATAGTTTAAAATTATGGGAAAAGTAAATACAAGTTTCGCCAATTAAGACAGGAAGATAAAAGAGACAATTGTACGATGATCAAGCGAGCTGGAATGATGATCAGGATGCATTGCTGTTTTAAATCCAGCATGCACATTACCCCCATATTTTTTGTTTTATGTAAATCATGGAAAATGTGCCACGTTAGAGTTTGTTGGAAGTTGTTTCTCAAGTTGTAACTAATTTCATCCCTGTTTCGAGGTTGGTCTCAGGGGTCTAAGACACTCTAAGTATACTCTCAACAGAGGAAGAAAGGGTTGAAACCCGTGAGACTTTTGAGTTATGTAATTTTGAGATATGTCTTTAATAAAAGTTGCAGAGTTGAATGCTGGTCTTTGAATGCAATGATGTATATTTCTCGGTTACAGTATGTGATTTCTCTTCTTTATGTGCATGTCCTTCTTATTAATCTTTCCATTTTGTTTTCTTTCATATCTGAGATAAGTGTGTGATAGTTTTTAGAATTCATACTTGGTTATGCTCTGTCTATCATTTCAGATATTCATAAATCGTTTCTACCAAAGTTAATGCTGAATTCATCTAGTTGGTGCTCCGTGTTAATGGGATGTCATCATTTCTTCCTTATCACTAGACCAACTAACCCAGAAAACTAGCATTCCCTCTTTATGAGGAAAGTGTTAACAATGAGACCTTTCAAGTCTCTTTACAACTCCACCAAAGCTATGGCTCATAAATCGGTACTAGCTGTGGTCTTAAAATAACCCATGTTCATCTGTTAAGAAACTATCACCCATATTATCACAATATGTTGGTCCTCCAATGAATAATGAGTCCCTATGAATATGAAGAAATATCTCTATGGAGACAAGGCTATTTTCCAACCTCAATCATCCTCTAAATTAGCATCACATGTCAACATCAATGGACACCACATCTTGAGCTATCCATGAAATCCTTCAAAGGTAAAAAATACCTCCATACAAGATCAAGACTATTAGGTGCCTCTCATAAAGGCACACAATCTAATAACTAAACACATAACCAATAACACAAATTAAATTAGACATGAAAGCCCAATATTTTTCTCATTAGGTATGTACAAATAAATACACATATGCTGGATACTGGGTTCCAAATTCCCAAGGTGTCTACTGGAATCCCAAAGAATCTTCATCTCCTAACTTGATAGATTAGTTTCCAATAAATCCCACCTGAAAACAAAGGGGTGTATATGAGTCCAAGAAAAGAGAGTTGAAATATAGAGAACGTCGGTTGCGCAAGGTTGAACATCTCCCACTTGAAACACCAAATTTTCCAAGCAAGTTACCAGAAGATGACTTCTTATACTAAATACACATGCTCTATGAAGTGGTGATTTTGGATGATCACCAACCAAAGGGGGATAATAGAAACTTATGTCTTCTACTAGGTGGGTGGTTTAAGCTGACCACAAAATCTTGATATCAACAACTATGAAATCATGAGCCATGAAGGTGTTTTAATTCTAATCACAAACTGTGGAATTGTTGGTTTTGGAGCCTGATATTCCCGATTCAAAGATGTTATTATTTCAGCCATGTTTGGATCCCAGCACCTGACGAGGGGCTGTGGGCGGGATTACCCCCCAACATAAAATTTTAGTAAAAAAATTCCTTGTAAAATATTGTAATTTCAGAGTCACGAATTGGTAAAAAATGGGTGATTTACGGGCCCATGGTTTTAGGAAACCCATTGTATTTTCCCATGGTATTCCCTTTATAAAATTAAGGAATTTTAATATGGTTGTGTATTGTATAGTAGCATTGTAAAATTGATCTATGTGATTGTGTGATAGAGACTGTGAGAGAGTTAATAGGAAGTGCAATGGGTGTGCTACAGGTTGTATCCCTTCATTTTGTTCGACGGTATAATAATAAAGGACTGCCAATTGTTGTGTGGATGTAACCCATATTGGGTAAACCACGTTTTGGTGTCTCTCTTGTAATGTGTTAATGTGTTTTATATTTTCATCTTGTTTATTGTTATTGATATTTGATATTGTTTTATAATAGGAACTTGGTCTGAAGGCTCAAAGATTCTTGGAATATTCTGAAAAGATAGCAGAATTTGACTATCTTCTACTAAAGTGTGGTTTTAAGCTGACCACAAACTCTGGAACTTGGAGACAAATCTCTCTCAAAGGTTCTCTAGAACATTCTGAAATGTTAGTAGAATATGGTGCAATATTATACTAAATGGATAGTCATGGATCTGGATTTGTCTCTAGTTATAGCTCTGAGTGTGATAGGATCAAGGCTCTAGATATAATGCAAGATTGTTTTTTCTTTCTTTCTTGCTTTCTGGTTGTTCATCATTCCATCATGTTAGAAACAATGTGAGTAGAAGGAGGGAAAGATATATCAAAGTTTCATAACAAGACACAATGTCTATCTAAAATATCATTATGGTTAAGAGACACAAAATACCAAAAACTCATGATTTCTCTAAGGGACCTGTCTCCAGGATAAATATTTGAATTTGGCATCCAAATCTAGTTTTGGCTCAATCTTACTTATTCTTGCTCAGTTGTTTCTAATTTTTCATCATTCCCCCCTATCGGGAACAATGTGAGGAGAAGAAGGTCTCTCAATTGCAATGTGTCCATAATCATGAATGAACTCTCTGGTATGACTTGTAAATCTTCTTGGTTGTTGATGACCATTGCCAAGAAGAAATCCACCCATAGTGAATCTTATATCTTGCATGTTTCTTCAAAATTAAACATATGGTTGATGAGTGGTTATTATTTCCACAATGCTTACAAGGATGAAGATAAAAAAAATGATATTTCATGAGGCCAACTTGATTCCAGTGTTGGCATGTTGAACTATGAATTGATGTGGATGAATATGAACCCTCATTGAGAAATCCAACACTTTGAAACTGGATTGGCTTAGCAAAATCAATAATGTGAACCGACACTTCATTGCTATATCCAAGACCAGTTCTGTGCTTGTTAAATATGATCTCTTCCCATCATTTGATGGTGGGTTTGGAAAGAACAAGAATAAATTTTGAATGCATGTCTTCATATTTATTTTATTTCACTTCTAATGTGGAGCCATTGATTTTCTTATGTGATTATGTAGTTGTTTCATTATGTGCAGGCTTCTGAACAAAATCATGAAGGGAATTATTCTAAACATTAACAGGTTCAAAATGTCTTTCTTCTTATATGAGTTGTTACTCAAGCTATAAAAATTCAAGTGTGTCATTTGAATATTGCACACAATCGCGAATGCAAGTGAGGGTGATATTGTCGACCATGATAATTTTGTCGATGGAAGAAAAAAATAGTGTTTAGTAACTCTATAAAGCCATTCATTTTCTCCATTGATAAATTGGAATATTTGCTCAAAGAAGGGATTCTTGCAACTCCACCTTTTTACAACAAAGAGTCAATAACTGAAATATCAAACTCATAAGGGTGAAGGGTGCCAATCTCCACCGAGAATGCACCCAAGTACATTTCAACGCAATTCAAATCAATTTTAAGTTGACATTTACACAAGAACTATTGCAAGTATAAAAAATACAACAAGCTTACAAATTTGACTATATGCAAGTTACAATTTTGAAGTTGAATCTGACTCGAGAGAATTGGTCTTTAAAAAAGAATTTTTTACGTTTCAGTCCTTGGATGATTTTTTCTCCAATGATCTTCAGTGTTGTTGTTCCAAGGCCACCAATATACTATAAACTAATATAATATCTACCTTTCTTCACAATATCCTACATTTTGTGCAGTAACAATCTCTGCAACAAACCTCACAGATAGGCCTCTAAAATTGATTGCTCAAATGAAATTTCCTACAAAGATAAGTCTCCAAAAAATATTTATTTGTCACTAATTGTTTCATAATTGTACTAGTTCGAATGTGCACTCCCCTAAGGTTTTGATGACCAATATAGTCTACTCTGCAACAAATAATGAACGAAAAAACATGATTATCATATTTTTATTTCTATGAAACAAAATGTCTCTCATGAATCATCAGAAAAAGAAGAGGATATTAGATGATAAATGTATTCAAATTCAAATACTCCTTGATTACTCTTCTCAATGACTCCAAGCTCACAACATTCACAGTGCACATGACCAAGTCACTAAAACTTTAACAAATGGTTCAATTATGATGAGGTCTCTTACTCATGATCAATACAATATAACTTGAGAATTAGATTATCAATCATTCTTTACCATTGCATGCCATAAAACATGAATATATTGAATTTTATTAAATCAATGAGCCAACTCCTATTGATTGTAATGCAACACCCACTCGAATGTAGGAGAGAGACATAGTGCAACACCTAAATGGAGGAAAAAGAATGCAGGTCTTCAAAGTACACAACAACTTACCCAATACATAGCTCCAATAGGAAATAAACCAACACTGTAACTTAACAATACAATGACAATGCTTCACAGTCAATATGCACATCCATTATTGATACTAGCTCCAATGCTAGGTCATATCCAACAAAGATTGAGGTTTCATAGATCCAATGGGAAAATTAGGGTTTCTCAACGAGCTCTAGTCTCCAAGTATCAATGTTCCAATCTTCAGAAGGTGATACTTCACACGCAGCATTCATGTCGTCATTATGTCTTCTATGGTATCTCTTGAGTCTTCACAATGCATGAGCGAGTCTTCATAATGCAGGAACGGGTCTTCACAATGCAAAATATTTGGAGGAGAGTGTCACACTACTCTAGTTCAAGTTTGGGTGAAGCCACCAAGTTGCAAGTTAGATACTTAGGATACTTTGCACATTCCAAAAATCTTGGTTTTCCTATGGTCATTGTTTATTTCAATGATAAAAAGGAAATAAAAAGTGGAAGACACTGAATATAACCTCATTTTTGTAATATATGTACACTTCTATCATATTACTCTCATATATATAATTGAACGAAGACACAAATACACCAGAATTCATAGAACAAAATGATGCTCTAGTATAGATAGACCATACCAATGATAACCAATAAATAAAATGTAGGTTGATAGACCATACCAATGATAACCAATAAATAAAACGTAGGTTGATATACAAATAACATAGGTATACAAATTATACTTCTTGTGGCTAACTAAGAAGGACAGAGAGTCGGCAAGGTCTGGATGAGCACAAAGAAGAATGTAGAATGACACAAGAGAAGGTTGATTTTTACCACAGGCCATAGGGCCAATTAACTTTGATACCACTATTAGGTGCCTCTCACAAAGGCACACAATCTAATGAATAAAAAAACAACCAATAACACAAATAAAATTAGACATGAAAGCTCAATATTTTTCTCATTAGGTATGTACATAGAAATACCCATAAGATGGCTCTTTGGTTCCAAATTACTAAGGAGTCTCTTGGACTCCCAAAGACTCTTTGTCTCCTAACTTTACATATTAGTTTTCAACAACAAAACATATATATCACATCTATCAAAGTCACAAGGATATGTATCCATAAACATAAATTCCTCAATCTTAGAGTACAATCTTGTGGTATAGGCAACAATTCCTACAAGGTCATCATCAATCTACCAACATGAGAATCCCTCTCAAGTACCTTAAATCCTATGGAAACTGAACCAACCTAAACTAGATCAACTCCTTCATCCCAAGAGAATCCTTTAGCAAGATTAACATCATGGGAAACTCCCTCTATCTAAGAGAATCCATTGGCAATCCCCTCTCACTAAGAGAACATTAGAGAAAATTTGGGGTCTAAATTGGGCCTTATAAGAAAATTATCCACCTCGTAAGAAAGTGATCCATTGAATTCAATAACCAATAGAATTTCAAGAAAAGATTCAACCATAATGGTTGACATGGCATATTTGACAATAAAAAAACTACTTTTTTCATTTGTATTTTCAACATATCTATTAGTCATTTTACTTAAATTTCGAGCGAAAGAACTCGTTGGATGCGAAATTAAATTATTCATCCAATTAGTGCCCACACTGCATACTTTTGATGGCCCCCTCTACCCCAAAAACAAGAAATACCCCAAAAAAACTTATTATCACATTTTTTCAGGTATTTATTGTTTTTGGGGTAGTAGGGTCTGTCAAAAGTATACAGTGTGGGTAACATTGGATGTGGAATTTAATTCCACATCCAACAAGTTATACCACGCAAAATTTGAGTAAAATGAAAATGACAAGGATATATATTGAAAATACAAACAAAAAAAGTAGTTTTTTCTCTTTCCCTAAAAAATTCATAAAAAATATTTTATTCTTTTAATTATTATTTTAATATTTTCCTTAGGAGGCCCATTTTAGACCCCAAATTTGCTGTAATGATCTACCAAACTAATCTCTATACCCTATGATACTCCCATTAATTCAAACAATGAAATCAATCTCAACATCATCCTCCATTAAGCATCACACCGCTCTTACAATGAACATTTATAAGTCTCATGGATAAAGTCAATATCATCATCACACCTTTACTTCTCTGTACAAGTACAAGTCTCAAGGATGGAAGAAAACAATGTATCATGATTAACATTTATCCTAGGAGGTATTCTTTCCCTTAATGTAGGTCTAGGTGCTCCCATATGATCCTAAGCCTTTGAATATGGAACACCAAACTCCACATTATTTTTTATCACCAAAGGAAAAGCTTACAAAATAAAGGATCTCACATACTCATCAACATGAGATGCAATCAAAGTATCTCAAACCAAAGCTATACCTAGATCTATAACCTATTTCCATGCATGTTGTAATGTCTGAGTGGTTCATCCCTGCCTCCTATAATCTAGAATAGTTGAGAACAACAAAATCCACATTCTCCTTGATCACGAAAGGAGAAGCTTGCAAACTGAGGGATCTCACATGCTCATCAGTGTGAGACACAATCAAAGTATCTGTAACCGAAGTTATACATATAAATATGGCCTCTTTCCATGCATGTCATAATGTCTAAGTGGGTCATCTAACCTCCTACAATATGGAATAGTTGAGAACATATCCACACTCAATCTCACCTCAACTCCTTCTAAATTTTACTCAACTTAAATCATTGAATTTGACTCATCTCAAGTCTCAGAATCAACTTTTGGAACAATGATATTTGCATGCTTCTTAATCACTAAAGAAAAATCATGTGAACTATAATATTTCACATTCTCACCAAATACCACATCTTTACTCACTTTAGTCTCCCAATGTGTTGTAGACTATAATATCATTGTAGAAGTATCTTGTCTCCATCAATATAATATGTTATTATAACATATTAAATCTTGGAATCAATGATTGAAATTAAATTGAGTTATGAACATATCACCATGAGATCTAACCATGGATGTGCCTCCTTGTCCCTAGAATTCTATACCAACCTCACGATGGAATGCATAAGTACCAGTACATAAACAAGTAAAATATAAAGTATTCCCTCTCTCACCTCTATAGATAAAGTATTTGGTCTAACTATACTACTATCAATGATGGTGCATTGTTGTCCCTCAAAAGAAACTATCCATTATACATATCATACAAGACACTAAGAATATGCTTATTCAATCTAGAGATAAACAAAACAAAATCCAACTCAAGAACATTACTTGAAGGCATGTAAAGGGAAATTAAGACAACTCCTCTCATAGGATAAGTGGCATCATCGCCAATCCCCACAACCATACCTCCCTTTGGATCCTAAAATATGTTGAACAATTATCTCTCATATGTCTTATGTCTCAAAGTTCCATTATCAACAAATCATCCAACACAAGATACAATGTTAAAGGACAAGTAACAAACCGAAGCCATCATAGGTGAAAAACAAATTGGAATCTATGGAACAAGTCAACCACTTATCACAAGTCCTCTAGAGTATCTCACCCATTGAAAATAAAATCATGCCATTTAATAGTCAAATATTGTTGGAATATTGGACAATACTGAGAGGAGTGGGGGGGGGTGAATCAATATTGATAACTTTTAACAATTTAAAACCACTTTTAACTTATTCATTAAAACACAAAATCACAAAGATACACAAAACACAACATTTATCATGGAAGCCCAATTGGGAAAACCACAAACACTTTCTATAACTGAAAAAATATATTTACAATTGTTCTTGTAAGCTACAACTTGTTGGAGACACTTATTCCCAAGTTTTTTAGCTATGACTGAAGGATGCTACAACACCCTAGTTTCTGCCTGCTCCAATAAACAAGGATGCTACAACACCCTATTTTTCATACACTATTGGAAGGAGGATACAACCCCCTTGTAGGCTTGAAGCCTGCCCTAGCACCACCCTACCTCCTTAATTTGATCTTTTTCTTCAATTATGTTATTGATTATTCTTCACTTCATTGATCTTTGTCTTCTCTTACTATTACATTGATCTGTATTGTTGAGACAACTTACTTCCACTTTGAACTTCTATTTAAACACTTCTCTCATCATATATTTGAGCCATTGTGTATTTTCATCATTGTGTCCCTTCATTAAATCCTTTTCACCAATTCATCTCTTCATTATGGAAACGTTCATTTTCATGAACTAGTGCAAAACATCCTGAAACCCTGTTTTGGTAGACCTATAACTTTCTCTTAAAGCACCTTTTATGAGAAATAAGACTATGGTCAAATGAACACAACAACAAGCTACATCCTGATGGTCTTAGATTATTTTTATCAGTTTCCTACAAAATATGGTGGGCATTTTACTAGGGAAACTTAGACCAATTTTTCAATACTTAGTCAATTTTCAGCAAATTTCCCAAAATAGTTTGACACCTCATTTTTTCAGACCTGTAACTTTTTCTTCAAGCATTTTTTAAGGTAACTGAGACCATGGTTAGATGAAAACATCCACAATATAAACCATGATAGTCTCATATAATTTTTATCACGATCCTACAAAATATGGCGGGAATTTTACTAAGGCCGCAAAGGAAGATTTACTAGAACTGAAACAATGCAAATCATGTCAGAAATCACTTTTTTCATACTAATAAATTCACCTTCAGAGAATGTATTGACAAACCAATCACATGGTTAGATTCACAAGATGACAATCTATATGTATATATCCTCGGAATCATTTAATTCGTCAAATACAGAAGATGGCATGTATTTTACAGAGGCCCCTTAGGAAAATTAAGAAGAATTTATACTTAGTCAAGTTTTTCAGAGTTTCAGCAAGTTTCCATACTTTTACAGAATGGTGTCAAATTGTAACAATGACCTCATTAGAGGAGTATAACACCATCGTATGAATTTTCAGCCTCATCACACATGCCACATGCCATGTCATCAATTCCTTTGGTATTCCTTTGTCATTAATGAACTCTAATTTTCCTATACTTAGTCAATTTTTAGAGTTTCAAGAAGAGTTTCAACAAGTTTCCATACTTTTACAGAATGGTGTCAAATTGTAAAAATGACTTCATGAGAGAACTAGAACATCATCATATGAATTTTCCACCTCAACACACATGTCCAATCATCATACATGTCATGCCATTTCCTTTTTCATTAATGAAATCGTTTGACATCAATGGAAACCATACTCAACATTCTCCCCCATTGGCATTGATGGAAACAACTCTTCAATTTTCTCCACCTTTAACATTAATGACAAAGGTATCCTTTTGGCATCCTCCCTGTTAACATGTCTCCCCTAACATAATGTATTTTTTTTTAATATATATTGTAGGGAGATTACTCCCAACTTTTGTCTAAGATGCTCAAATGATTCTTTGCGTAGTGGCTTAGTGAATATATCAGCTATATGTTCCCTTGTATCAACATATTCCAGTTTCTCCACCTTCTGTGATACTTGATCTCTCAAAAAAGCGATATTTGATAGGGATGTGCTTTGTATTTGAGTGCATAACAGGGTTTTTTGATATGTTGATGGCATTGGTATTGTCACAATTTATCACTATTGGATGCTCATACTTTACAATTAAGTCTTCCAATGTATGTTTCATCCAAATGACTTGAGTGCAACATAATGTGGGAACAATGTATTCAGCTTCTGCTACAGATAGTACAATAGAGGATTGTTTTTTGCTTATCCATGATACCAAACAGTCTCCCGTAAAATGTTTCTCCACCGTTACTCTTTCGGTCATAAAAAATTCCTGCCCAATCTGAATCAATGAATGCTTTTAAAGTGAAGTATTGACCACTTGGGTTCCATAAACTATACTCTATAGTACCTTTCAAATATCTGAGAATTATTTTCATTGTTGTCACATGTGTTTCTGTTGAGTCCTGGAAAATCCCAGGTAACAACAGTAGGGATTCTCCCCAATAAACATTCCCAATTAGCTCGTTATTGTTTGATATGGGGAATCCGTCCGATTTACGGTATGGCTACCGTAGGTCAAGTAACGATTTAAGCTTACTTTACCGGTTGCGGCCCGGTCCACCATTTAAGTATATATTTTTTTTTAGGTTTCTTTTCTATATGATATGCAAGTGCCTGTTCTAAGTGAAAATGATAGAGACAACAAATATTTCACAATGTGATGCACAGGTTCTTACCTCTCGTCTTATTACCCCCTTTTGCTTCCAAATCACAACTATGCTAAGCTAGCTAATTCTATCTAACCTATCCCTAGGGAGCAAGATTATATTTAATGGTGAGTAATGTACTGTAAACATGCATAAAGAATATTACAGATAGTTGTTCATAATTCAGAATACATGAGTACATGTAGAAAGATAAAAATAGAGATAGCTCATTGTTAGTTAAACATTCATTACTCAATATACTGCATAAGTTTCGTAAAAATAACAGAAAATAATTCATAACATGGAAGTAATTCATAACTCAGAATGATCTCACAGTTTGTAGAATAAGCTGAAACAAAAATAATTCAACATTCAACATATCTACAGCATGCATTTGAAACTTCATAGCTCCTTCTCCAACAAAAAATATGGCTTTCTTTATTATAAAAGGAAATAGTTCTTCTTACAATAAAATTCATAAAAGATAGCCTGGAAAAGTCCTTTCCCTCCTCTACTTCACCTATACTTATACAAAAAAAAGAACTCTTGAGTTGCCCCAACCCTTTGGGCTTCCTCAACTCTTCCTCTACAAAATTTTTGTCTTTTAGTGCATTACTAAAAAATAATAATTACAAAATTGTGTAATCATTAGTTGGTGAATAAGACAAAAAATCAAATGGGCCTAGCTGGTGTCTTAATAAAAATTCCCCATGCTTGTGCTTCTTCACTGATGATCCGATATTCTGTAGGATACAATACACATACTGCCACTTCATGCTTTGAAAGTTGAGACTCGATTTCCTTTACCTTAGGTACATTCCACCTCAAAGATTCCTTCTAACAGGAGCTTGTGGGATGAAGCTTGGATAATCTAGATCCTGATGTCTTCTTCACTAATAGCTTCAAGATTGGATATACTTTCTTCTCCCTTTTGTAGCCTCTCTTGCAAGTTATTCAGATGTTCTTCCCTGACTGGGAAATCTTGATCCGAGGCACCTGCTAGAATCATGCACTGATTGTGAACAAGATGTGTGTCTTTGTAAAATTCAACACACTTCTCTATAGTTTTCTCAATGGCTATGTTTAATCTAACCGCTGTTCTACACCAAAAATTTAGTATGGCTACCTCCATATTAAGACCTCCTGTAGATTTCTGAGGCATATTAGCTGGAAAGGTTGAATGGGTTCCTATCCATGTTAACTAATTTTTTACAAGCTCAACCACCTCTGATAATCTTCTCCGAAATTTTGATGAGCTGAGTGCTAGCTCTTTCAATCTAACCTCAATCTGTTTAACTCTATACATATCTCATGCAAGGCTCAACAAAACCTGATTTATGTCCCTTTGCAACATCGAGGCTTGATTCTTGAATGGAGTGATGCCCATCTACTTCTCCTTTGCCACTTGAAGTTGTTCTCGAAGTAAAAGATTATGAGCTTCTAACTCATCTATTCTCTTGTTTGCTGCCTCTGCTTTCTTTTCTACTTATTCTACTTGCTTCTCAATATCTTTATTTTCTCCTTCAATAATACTTATTGATACTACTAGGACATCCTTGCCAGATTGTAGAGTTTGGCATGCCTCCTTTGACTTCTCCATCTCACTGAGAATATCTTCATGCTTCCTCTTTAGACTTTGTCCCTCGCCTCTTTCTATCTTCAAACTTTCCTTAATTTGAACTACCTTCCTCTTATATTGTTCTAGATCACTCATAATTTTATCAACATTATCTTCATTAGAAAGGGTTGAGGCTACACCTACCCTTTCCATAAGTCTTGGATCTTTGTCAGTCCTATGAACAATTGTTTTCTCAGTCACCATGACTCCTTGCTTTTCCCTGGTGTCCACTTTCTTCTCAGTTCTCATGAAAATTCTTTTCTTATTCTTGTCATAAAAAATGGTATTTAAATCGGCCACCTCCTGCTCTTGGGATGGGATAAAAGGGATTAGTTCAATCCCTAATGTCGGAGCTGAATCTCCCATGACTGTGCTTCTAGATGGAACAAATGATCCCAATAGATCATCATAAGACTAAGTCTGCTCCAGAGTTGCATGATCTTGTTTCTCTTGCTCTTTTTTCTGTAGCTCTTCAACTTCTTTCTCTACATGTTCTCTTTCTTTGTCAGCTGCTTCTAGTGTTAACCTCTCATCCTCTTCCTGCCTTTTTAGAGCCTCTTCTTGTTGATTCCCTTTCGCAGCTTCTTCTTCTACTAACCTTTTCTTGACTTCATCTTTGGCTCTTCTTTTCTTCTTCTTCTTCCTCTGTTAACCACTATTTTACTTATTGTGATAATCTGAGTGCCTCCTCTTCCCTTTTCTTAGCAGCTTCCTCCTCTTGTTTCTTCTGTTGCTCAATAGCTTTTCCCTTTCCACCTACGGTCATTATCTTTTGCTTAAATCTCTTCCTTAAGGCTGTAATATTGCGTGCATTTCAGAATATTTCTTCATCTTTATCCCAGTAGTTTGCATACTCAAAATGTACCCCTAGTGTAGCACAATAATTAGCAACCTTATCCTCATAATCATTCCTATGAAAACTTATCTCTCTGAAGTGGAAGTACTCTAAATCCTTTACAAACTCTGGTGCACTCTTCACTTTGGAGAACTTATAACTTCCTATATAAAATGGGACTGGGAGGTATACATCCTTCTTCTGTTCAAACAAGAAATTACTAACCCCATCAATATAAAGTTGCCTCACATAATCCGTAGTGTATTTTGGAAAAAGAGAAGGGGCCCTCATTCCGCCAAACATCCTCATATATAGGCCTTCCTCTGTCATGTAACAATGACCATTATCCTGTACAATCTTCAAGGTTTCTTTAGACATGCAATCACACTCAACAAGGAAGATTAATTTGTATAATGGCATTATGAAGTCTTCGCAAATACTAGACTTATAGTGATTGAAATATTTGTGTGCCCATAACAACTGATATGCAACATAGATAGGAGTTTTGGCCTTATCCCATTGGCACTTCAGAACTGGGAACGGTTGTGTGCACACAATACAATCGATAAAAAATGAGCTGATATATAACTCTGACTTCTTTTGTGAGACTCCTCCCAGCGCTGCACTTATGCATGAGGAAAAACTATTAGACACTATGTTGGCCCTGTTAAAAATGGTGCCTTGAGTGGCCACAAGGAAAATTATTGGTACCCAGCTCAGTTTGTAATTATTTCCATTTTCTCTTCCAAAGATCCCGTTCAACATTAATGCTATAAATCTATAAGGAGTGTGAAGGTTCATAGTTTCATATTCCCCGGAAGGCCTTGTATGAATTTTTTTTCTAGGAACCATCATTCTTTTGACATTTTCCAAAACATCTAGATTAAGGTATTTTAACCATCCTTCAGTTAGATAAGTCTGGGGCATGGATAGATTATAGGACTGAGCTACATAAGCTGGTCTATAAGCAACATAACCTTGTCCTTCAATATTTGACAAAATAATTTTTGTTACATCAGCCCTCGAGAGTATCCAGTCTATTACTTCTGAACATGGAAAAAGTTTTGGACGCGTGGAAACCTTCATGATTGTTGACCTCTCTCTATTGGCATATATTGGTAAATATTCCAATCCTATATCTGGGATGCTTCGATTGGTGATCATTCAATAGATTTCCCCTGACTTGTACTTAGGTTCGATGCCCGTGACCGCTTTGGTATCTTCATATATAACTTTAACTCGTGTTATGATCTCTATCTCTGGATCTTCATCTGTGGCTTGCACCTTCTTCTTCTATTTCCGAGGCATGTTGCTATACAAATGATGAGACTATTTGATCATACAAAAACATGTTAGATTCGAAAATATATAACTACAATTGATACATCTTACCATAAACAAAAACAATTTTAACCAGAAACTTTACCGAGTCATCATAATGCATATTGACCAAAACTTTGCTTACACCCTAAGCCACACTCTCTTTACGTGAAAAATAAACAGCATGTTTAAAGCTCTTAAGGGGCGGGCTGAACTAGGGTCACAGGGAAACATTATACTGCACAGGCCCTAAGGATCCCACCATGGCATCACATATCTTAGATACTACCAATTACTGACACCGTCAATGAGAAAGGAAAACTTGAAGATGCCTAGGAGGGAAACCTTCAGGAATAACCGAGCTTTTCACCCTAAAAGGAAAATTATTCCCACGACACTCACAAAACACCTATTCCGACCGGGCGATGACTGCAATACTGCCATCTTCTGATTGAATGAATGAAGGAGTGGTGCAGACGATGAAACACTTGTCTCTTCCCACTGCCCTCCTAATACGAACAATTGTCAGGGAAATCCCCATGGAAGGAGCTGAGGAACAACGATTGGAGCAGGAAAGAAAAACGGGGGCCATAGCTAACTCAAGAATAAAGCTTTACCAAAACAATTATGACCTCAAAGTCTAAAAAAACCCCACGAAAATGGGAAAACATAACCCTACAGAATCGCTACAACATAAACCGCCAAGCAACTGAATGAGTAGTGAGTAAGATCCTACCTGGCTGCTGATACGACCTGGAAAAGCATGATCCCCACTGGCTAGAAAATGCTCAGTTGAATTACAGATCCATAGTTTTCAAATGGCCAATAATAACTGTGGAAAATCCCCTTACAGGATTAAATGGGATCAAATGAGGGTAAGTATAATAAATAGCCTCAGGTGGAAAACCCCGTTAGCGCCAAAAAGTTATATCAGAAATGATCCTGCTAGCAGATGCGATGGATTCAATTGGCAGAAAAGAACAGGCCTGATGTTAATCGGGTGGCTACAACATAAGCTGCTGAAACAGGACAAAAGGATTAGAGGTCCATCAATAAGACAAACAACTACCACTCGCACTGGCATCGGAAACGATTTTGGGAATACATCGGATATGCATTGGACTATGCATCTGAAGCATTGGCAAGGAAAACATCATCAGGATTTTGGTAAATTTAGAAACAAAAAAACGAAACGGTGGGTAGAGAAAAAAAATTCTTCTGTGGACATCGAAAAAGGAAACGACAAGACAATTCGATGTGTCAGAAATACTTCGGATAATCGACCGAGAGCATCGGCAAGTGTTTTTCGATACCATAGACCAAGGTACATTCGATGTATCAGGAGGATTTTGCAAGACTTTTTGGAAGTGCAAGACACAGAGAATCGGGTGGCTACAATAATATGCTTTCGATACATCGGATGAAATTCAAGAGTGCCTCCGATACACCAGGTAAAAGAAAAGAAAGTTTATTTTGAAAAAACTTAAGTCATGAAACAACTCTTGCGAGGTAAAGATAGACTTTCAAAGTTTTTTTCTAAAAAACTGAAAAGAGTAGGGGGCCCTAAAAAGTCAATTTTTTTTGGGTGATAGTTGCAACAACAACAATTGGCGACTATTTGGCAGACACAGGTCTTTGGAAAACTGAATTTTAAACAAATACTACTTTAAATGATCATGTTAAAACAAACTTTACCAGATTTCTTTAAGATGCCCATATTTTTCTAGAGTGCAATATTTATAAACTTTAACATTGATTACGGTCCAATAGGAAAGGGGAACCGGGCTTTCAAACTCTCAACAATTCTTTTGAGGCCAATGATATGAAGTTCATTTTACTTCTGCTTTCAGAATGCTTCCAACTTAGACACCACAGGATTGTAACAGGGTATGAATAGATATATTCGTTTGTTCCTCATTCCCATGCGTTTTGCATTCTTTCGATGCTTTTGGAATTTTGTCCTTTTGAGTCTTCTTGGATTGCTTTCTTCATTTGAAATTTGATTTATGTTCTTACATCCATAATGTCCTTTTGTGTGAGAGATATTTTGCTTTCAGCTCACGTATGGAGAAGAACCTTTGAACAATATTATCCAATTGGTTATATTCAGTATGTATTTTGATGTATGCTTTCTTTCTGGGAGATTTGACTCTTTTGGCCTTTTGGATTTCATTTGTGGCATTGGATTATTTAAATACCATACAACTGTTCACCCTGCTTCCTTTCCATGGGTCTTTTGCTGGTAGCTTCCTAGGACAAAATTTAGTGTGAAGTGAATGGAGCCTCAAAATAGTATTCTGGACTTTTCTGACCTTAGTTATTTTACAAGGATTAAACATGACTTCAATGTGTTCAAAAAAAATTCAGATAGTCTACCAATATTAAAGGATATTTAATCATGATATATGTAAATAGTAAGCAGTCTTTCAGTCAAAATATTTTTAGTTTATCCATAACTCTAATGAACTCCAAAGCCAAAGGTTGTGCTAGTTTATTGAAAACATAAAGTAAAACAAACAAACTACAAGAAATCAGACTCTAAGAAATCAATGTGAAAATACACCAGAACTAATCTATGAAAACAAGACAAAAGCAAATGATTTTTATTTATTTATGTACAAAGAAAAACCAAACAGCATTAAGAAAAATATGGTTTGAGAACTAAACCATTTACTGGAAATTTCTCTTCCCACCCCTGTAAATCTTGTAATTTATAGGTTGAGGGGCCTAACTTCTCTGCAATTTGAAAAGGGCCTATCCATAATTGCTGAAATTTAGTGTGTTTTCCCTTCTCATCATGCGGGTGATCCCATTTAAGAATCAAATCACCTACTTCAAATTCCTTCTTTCTGGCTTTGTGCTTATCAAACCATCTCTTCACTATTTCCTGCTAGTGCTTAAACCTCTCTTTCGACTTGGATCTAAACTCTTACAACTTTAGTAGAGTATTGATTCGGATTTGCAGGACTTCATTTTCAGTTCCTCTAGAGGCTTGAGCTAGTTGAGAGGAAGGCAACAAAATATTGGGAGGCAATATGGCTTCTTTCCCATAGACTAGAGTATAAGGTGACACACCTAAGGAATTCTTGGGTGTGACTCGATCAACCCAGAGTGAATTAGGAAGAGCTATGTGCCAACTCCTTTGATTTTCTATGAATGTTTTCTTCAAAATCCTAATGAGATTTTTATTTGTAGATTCTACTAGACCATTACCTTGTGGATAGTAGTTAGCAGAATGATGTAACTTAATCCATTTCTCATTTGCAAATGCAGTCAGTCTAATAGATGAAAAATAATAAGAATTATAAAAAACCAGGGAAATTGGAACCCCAAACCTGGTCATAATATGATCTTGCAAGAAGTCCATAACTGCACCTTCATTCACTTTTTGCAATGGGATGGCCTCTACCCATCTGGTGAAGTAGTCTGTTGCTGTCAGGATGTACTTGTACTGCAATGAAGAATTTGGATTTACCTCTCCGATAATATCAATCCCCCATTGCTCGAATGGCTCAACAATAATAACTAGCTTTAATGGTACTGCTGCCTTTGCTTATCTTCCGTCACTTCTTTGACAAGTATCACATTTCCTGACATAAGTGTGAGCATCCTTGAACAAAGTCGGCCAATAATACCCAGCCCTCAAAATCTTATGTGTGCTGTAGTATCTCTTGAGAAATGACCTCCAGCGGGGCCATCATGTAACTCTATAACAACTTTAGCTGCATCTTCGTGTTCCAAGCATCTGAGAAAAACTCCATCATAGTTTTTTCTAAACAGAACTCCATCAATAATCTGATATGAGATTGAATTTAAGTGTAAGGCTCTCCTCTACTTGGAATTCTAGTGTTTAGGCAAGTATCCTTGTTGAATATAATGAACCAGGTCTCTGTACCAGGATTCTGGAGCTGTAAATAAAGGACATACATCAACCATGTGTAACTCAGCTTCATTCTTCCAATTGTTATCTTCATTGTCCTGACTCTTAGTCATCAATTTGCAGATCCCTTGCCCTTTGACTATGTTTGTTGGTTTGAGTTCTAAGTCGTATTCTTGTAAGGTTGTTACCTAGTTACCTCTTCTTTTTCCTAAATCTTTCTCTATGAAAAGAAATCGGATTGTCGGGTGTGGAACTATCACTTTGGTATGGTTCTTCAATATATATGGTCTAGATTGCTTCATTGCCTTAAAAACTGCATAAGATTTCTGATCAACTGCGGGGTAATTCAATTCAGCCCCTTGTAGGCTAGTGCTCATAAACGATATGGGGTACTCATCTCCCCCTTCTTCTTTTTGCGTGAGCACTGTTGCTAATGAATTGTCTGAAGCAAAAGTGTACAAGATGAAGTATTTTTCAAAGTTGGGAATTTTAAGGGATGGTGCATGAGCTATTGATGTTTTGATCTTGTTGAATGCACTCTTCTCTGAATCATTCCACTTGAATTGGAGACTTTTCTTGACCATTTTGTTGCAAAGGTTTGACTATCTGAGCAAAATCTGGCACAAACCTTCGCACAAAATTTATTGTCCCCATAAAGACTGCATGCCCTTTTTACTATGGGGTAAAGGGATATGTTCTATTTCTTTAATCCTCTCTGGGTCTATTGAGATCCCTTTCTTCAAAATTATGTGACCCAATAGATTTCCTTCTGTAACAGTGAACAGACATTTCTTTGGATTTAAAGAAATTCCATACTTTCGACAACGTTCGAAAATCTGTTTTAAATGAAACACATCTTCTTCTCTCTTTTTATAAAATATCATGACATCATCCAAATAAACCACTACACTCCGGCCAATCAGACCATATAAAGCTATATCCATATCCCTTTGGAAAGTTGCTCCAGCGTTAATGAGTCCAAAGGGCATTCTTCTAATGAAAAAGTCCCCCACTTGGTTTTGAAAGTGGTCTTCAGTCTGTCTTATTCCGCTACTAACACTTGGTTGTAGTGTGAGAATCCATCTAACAGAGAAAACAACTCAGAGCTTGAGACCATCTGTAATATCTTCTCCATGGGTGGGACAGGGTAATTTTCTTTATCAGATGCATAGTTTAAATTTATGAAATCAACATAGAGTCTAATATATCCAAACTTCTTTTGTAGTGGCACTAAATTTGAAACCCATTCTGAATGTCTAACCTTGAATATTATCTTAGCATCAAGAAGCTTCTTCACCTCTCTTTGAATTAGAGGTTCTAGTTTGGGGTGCATCTTCCTCAGAGGTTGCTGGAA
The DNA here is from genome assembly GCA_001517045.1 of Pseudotsuga menziesii. Lineage (NCBI taxonomy): Eukaryota > Viridiplantae > Streptophyta > Pinopsida > Pinales > Pinaceae > Pseudotsuga > Pseudotsuga menziesii. The sequence continues at coordinate 945,041 of LPNX010859439.1, read as the reverse complement.
AGGTTTGACTCCATCTTTGATTAGAACGACATGTTGTATAATTTTGGCATCATAGGTTTTAAGGTCTTCATATGTCCATGCAAAGACATATTTATATCGTATGAACAAACTGATGAATTTTCTCCTTTCCCTAGGTGAACAACACTTCCCCAGGTTCACATATTTGGGATCAACCTCTAACCCTAGATTTATTAGCTCGAATTGCAAAGATGAACTGTGTGTCTTGACATTTTCTGGTCTTCTAAACTTTTTTTCTATATTGAACATTTGTTCTAATGTTCTAACCCCTTTAGGAATGAAACTTTTATTTCGGAGGTTTGATTGATGTTCTTCATCATATATTATGGATCCTTTGAAGGTTTCATCATTCGTTAGACATTCCAAAATGTGTTGATCACCATCAAACACCCTCAGATTGGTGATATTGTCTAGAATGGAAGGCTTGAAAATCAATTCAATTGAACATCTGTTATTCGTGGGTACCAACCTTGCAGCTGAAGTAGCTAACAGGTCAGTTGCTGCATTCTTTAACCTAGGAATTGAAATAATATTGAATGCAACAAAGTTTGTTAGTAAATCCCATACTTCATTTTGATAAGCCTTCAAATGTGGTGATATGCAATGAATTGTATTTCAGACTTGTTTAACAATGATTTAAGAATCTACATACACTTTTAGATTTTTTACTTTCAACTCCATTTCCCTTTTTAGTCCCTGGACTAATGCTTCGTACTCGACTGTATTATTAGTGCACTCAAATTCTCATCTACAGGAAAGGAAATATTTAATTTTTTTGGGATCCATCAAGACACAGCCAACTCATGATCCTTCTAGGGTTTTGGAACCATCAAAGTAAAGAATCCAAAATTTATCTACCCCTACTGAATTAGAACTACTATTTATATCCGACACTAAATATACTATATTACAATTAATCTTATCAGCCTGCAAAAACTAAAGGAGATCGGGTCGGGTATCTGACGTGTCACTGGCTTGATCTTCAACTTGATAATTTCTCTGTTCAAGATCAAGGAAATAGTTCCACAAAACAGAGTTAACTAGCTCATTATTCCCCTCCAACTGTGTTACGTTGTGTTTCATCTGAGGTTCCCTCAAAACCTTTATCTAATTTTGACAACCTTTGTAGGGAAACCAAAAATGTGACCAATCAGAATAAAAATAACCATCTAATTTCTCCAACCAGTCCTGGCTCAAAACCAGCCCATAGGCATCCGGGATGTCTGCTACCACAATGTCTATATACTGGTAGACCCTCTCATCTGCTGACCAACGTATCAGGACATCCTCCATTTCTCCTACCACTTTAACTGCAGTCCTATCTAATTGGATAGCTTGACCTGCAGTCGGCTTGGGTTGACTATTTATCTTCTTGCAGACTGAAAGCGACATAACGTTCATTGATGCTACAAAGTCCACCAAACAATTATGTACATTGAACTTGAAAATTTCAAAAGTAAGTAGGAACGCTGGTGTTCTATATTTAGAATTCCCCCCTATACTTGCTTCACCAATCTCTTCCTCAGACTGGTTATCATTCTAGGGTTTCGTTAGAGGTGTCTCAAGTGCTTTCAACAACTTTTCCTTTTGTTGGGGTAGGTTACACATTTCAAACAAAGAGATGTTTGCCTTAGTCTTTTTAATATCTTCTACTATGTCGTATCCCATTTCAAGCTTGGTGGAATTTTTCTTGACATTTTCAACTTTGTTTTCTGCAAACTTCACAGACATACTGACTACCTTGGGATTCTAACTCGTGATGACAAACTTTGGTATATTAAAGGTCTGAGTATTATTTTTGATATTTTTCACGTTCTCCTGAAGTTTCTTTATTTTGGGCATTATCATGTTATCCTCTTTCAATGGGCCTTGACTACTTGTTGTAACATATGTTTTTACTATTTTTTCTTCCTCGGTGAGTCCTTCATCCTATATACTAAACATGGATACACAATCCCATAAAACCATAGTATATTCTTCTTGTGTCTCTATTAGTTCATGAACATTTTCTCCTTCATCCACAGTTTCGGTTAACTTGGAATCTAGTAACTGATTTATCGCTAAAGTCATAGAATTTATCCACTGTGGACAATTTTTTTCAGAGTGAGGCTGCTGATGGAATGTACAGAAATTTTCCATTCCCACTTCAACTAAGTTCATAGGATAGGGACTATAAGAGGGAGGTTTGGATGGACCACTGTCATCCCTCTTTTTGTAATAAGGTTTGAATTGCTTATTGGCTTCCTTCTCCTTTTCCAGATCAACTATTCTTTTTGAAAGTTTATGCACCATTTTTACCACACCATCTAATTCCTGTGACCGCTCATCTTTAGACTTAGTTAACAACAAATTTTTTCTATTTCCAAAAGTCTTTTCCTTCGATGGTATAGGATATTTGTCTATACTTTCCATTTTAGCTTCCACTTTCTCATCTTCCTCATATGTTTCCACTAAGGTGGGATTAATTGATATTTTGACAAACATAGCTATTTCGGGACCAAGAGCTGAAGTGTAATACTCAATTAAGGTGTTCTCAACAGGTTTTATAGTTGCATCAAAATTATTCAAATGGGCAGCAAACCTCTTATTAAAATTATGCACCCTCTCTTTCTTTTCCTTTCCGAGAGCAAGCAATTCTTTCATTAAAGCAGTGGTAGTTCTCAGGGTTCCATACTTGTTTCTAAACAATATCTCAAAGGTGTACCAGTTTGGGATTGAGTTTTCCTATAGGGAAAAATACCATGAGGTTGCTTTACCCTTGAGAGTATGTGGGAACAATATGCATGCTACGTCTTCATGTTCTGCTACTTGTAAACCTTCTAAAGCTAGGTAAAAACTTTGCAAATGATCATCTATGAAAATTCCTTCATTCGGTTCAAACTTGGGCAATGAATTATTGAAATTTTGAGGCATGGCATGTAACAGAGGAGTAAGGTTTAGAGGGGATCTAGCTCTCCAAGCAGGTGGTGGAGGAGGCTAATTTGCATTCACATTTTCCATGATTCTAGGTGGAGATTGAGGTGGAGACAGGATAGGGGTTTGAAACGGTGAGAAGTGAGGGGAATCTGGTCCTAACTGATTTAGAGGTTGCCTAATATCTTGCAAGCTGGTTTCTAGCAGCTCTTCAAAGTCTTCCACTAACACTGAATCATCACGGTAAGGACGGTCTTTCTTACGAACTTCTCTTCTAGGCAAGGACGGAATAATGGGTAATCCCCCGATCTTCTTTGCATACGCCCTGGTGATTCTCCTTAAATCATCAACCACCTCGTTGTCAACAGAGTAGAGATACTCAGTAACGTTTTCTTCAGGATTAAGTCTCTTAGGAAAACTGGTTTCATAACTGTGACCGGTCAAGTGTTCTCGAGAAAACGAATCTCCTTGGCCATTCATGCACTGGCGGTCCTCCTTCTAGCGCCAAAACTGTTGAGGTCTAGAGAATCCCAGGTAAAAATAGTAGGGATTCTCCCCAATAAACGTTCCCAATTAGCTCGTTATTGTTTGATAGGGTAAATCCATTCGGTTTACGGTCTGGCTATCATAGGTCAAGCAACGGTTTAATCTTACTTTACTGGTTGCGGCCTGGTCCACCATTTAAGTATATATATATTTTTAGTTTTCTTTTCTATATGATATGCAAGTGCCTATTATAAGTGCAAATGATAGAGACAACAAAGAGTTCACAATGTGACGCGCAGGTTCTTACCTCTTGTCTTTTTACCCCTTTTTGCTTCTAAATCACAACTATGCTAAGCTAGCTAATTCTATCTAACCTATCCCTAGGGAGAAAGATTATATTTAATGGTGAGTAATGTACTGTAAACATGCATAAAGAATATTATAGATAGTTGTTCATAATTCAGAATACATGAGTACATGTAGAAAGATAAAAATAGAGATAGCTCATTGCTAGTTAAACATTCATTTCTCAATTTAATGCATAAGTTTCATAAAAATAACAGAAAAATCATTCATAACATGGAATTAATTCATAAGTCAGAACAATTTCACATTTTGTAGAATAAGCTGAAACAGAAATAATTCGACATTCAACAGATCTACAGCATGCATTTGAAACTTCATAGCTCCTTCTCCAGCAGAAAATATGGCTTTCTTTATTATAAAAGGAAATATTTCTTCTTACAATAAACTTCACAAAAGATAGCTTGGAAAATTCCTTTCCCTCCTCTACTTTACCTATACTTATACAAAAAAAGGACTCTTGACTTTCCCCAACCCTTTGGGCTTCCTCGACTCTTCCTCTACAATTTTTTTGTCTTTTAGTGCATTACTAAAAAAGAATAATTACAAAATTGTGTAATCTTTAGCTCGTGAATAAGACAAAAAATCAAATGGGCCCAGCTGGTGTCTTAATAAAAACACCCCATGCTTGTGCTTCTTCACTGGTGATCCGATATTCTGCAGGCTCCAATACACGTACTGCCACTTCATGCTTTGAAAGTTGAGACTCAATTTCCTTTACCTTAGGTACATTCTGCCTCAAAGATTCTTCTAACAGGAGCTTGTGGGTTGAAGCTTGGATAATCCAGATCCTGATGTCTTCTTCACTAACATCTTCGATATTTGATATACTTTCTTCTCCCTTTTGTAGCCTATCTTGCAAGTTCTTTAGATGTTCTTCCCTGACTGGGAAATCTTGATCCAGGGCTCCTGCTAGAATCATGCACTGATTGTGAACAGGATGTGTGTCTTTGTAAAATTCAACACACTTCTCCATAGTTTTCTCAATGGCCGTTGTTCTACACCCAAAATTCAGTATGGCTACCTCCATCTTAATACCTCATGTAGATTTTTTAGGCATATTAAGTGGAAAGGTTGAATGGGTTCATATCCATGTTAACTAATTTTTTACAAGCTCAACCACCTATGATAATCTTCTCCAAAATTTCGATGAGTTGAGTTCTAGCTCTTTCAATCTGACCTCAATCTGTTTAAATCTATACATCTCTCCTGCAAGGCTCAAAAAAACCTGATTTATCTCCCTTTACAACATCGAGGCTTGATTCCTGAACGGAGTGATGTCCATCTGCATCACCTTTGCCACTTGAAGTTGTTCTCGTAGTAAAATATTCTGAGCTTCTAGCTCCTCTATTCTCTTGTTTACTGCCTCTCCTTTCTTTTCTGCTTCTTCTACTTGCTTCTCAAGATCTTTCTCTTCTCCTTGAATAATACTTATTGATACTACTAGGGCATCCTTGTTATATTGTAGAGTTTGGCATGCCTCCTTTGACTTCTCAATCTCACTGAGAATATCTTCATGCTTCCTCTTCAGACTTTGTCCCTCGCCTCTTTCTTTATTTAGAGTTTCCTTCATTTGAACAACCTTCTTCTTATATTGTTCTAGATCAGTCATAATTTTATCAACATTATCTTCATTAGAAAGGCTAAGGCTACACCTGCCCTTACCATAAGTCTTGGATCTTTGTCAGTCCTGTGAACAATTGTTTTCTCAGTCACCATCACTCCTTGCTTTTCCCCTGTGTCCACTTTCTTCTCATTTCTCATGAAAATTATTTTCTTATTCTTGTCATAAAAAATGGTATTTAAATTGGCCACCTCCTACTCTTGGGATGGGATAAAAGGGATTAGTTCAATCCCTAATGTCGGAGCTGAATCTCCCATGGATGTGCTACTAGATGGAACAGTTGGTCCTAACAGATCATCATAAAACTGAGTCTGCTCCAGAGATGCACGATCTTGTTCCTCCTACTCTTTTTTCTGTAGCTCTTCAGCTGATTTATCTGCATGTTCTCTTTCTTTGTCAGCTGCTTCCATTCTTAACCTCTCATCCTCTTCCTGCCTTTTCTGAGGCTCTTCTTCTTGATTCCTTTTCGCAACTTCTTCTTCTGCTAACCTTTTCTTGGGTTCTTCTTTGGCTCTTCTTTTTTCTTCTTCTCCCTCTACTAACCATTGTTTTGCTTCTTGTAATAATCTGAGTTCCTCCTCTTCCCTTCAACTTAGCAGCTTCCTCCTCTTGTTTATTCTATTGCTCAATAGATTTTCCCTTTCCACCTACGGTCGTTATATTTTACTTAAATATATTCCTCAAGGTTGTAATATTGCGTGCATTTCAGAATATTTCTTCATCTTTATCCCTGTAGTTTGCATACTAAAAATGTACCGCTACTGCAACACAATAATTAGCAACCTTATCCTTAGAATCATTCCTATCAAAACTTATTCTCCAAAGTGGAAGTACTCTAACTCCTTTACAAACTCTGGTGCACTCTTCACTTTGGAGAACTTATAACTTCCTATATAAAACGAGACTGGAGAGTATACAACCTTCTTCTGTTCAAATAGGAAATTACCAACCCCATCAATGTAAAGTTGCCTCACTAATTCCTTGTGAATAACATAATCCATAGTGTATTTTGGCAAAAGAGAAGGGGCCCTCGTTCCGCCAAACATCCTCAGATATAGGCCTTCCTTTGTCAGGTAATAATGGCCATTATCATGTACAATCTTCAAGGTTTCTTCAGACATGCAATCACACTCAGCAAGGAAGATTAATCTGTATAGTGGCATTATGAAGTCTTCACAAATACTCTTATAGTGATTGAAATATTTGTGTGCCCACAACAACTGATATGCAGCATATAAGACAAGATTTTTGGCCTTATCCCATTGGCACTTCAGAGATGAGAACGACTATGTGCACATAATAAAATCGATAAGAAATGAGCTCATATAGAACTCTAACTTCTTTTGTGAGACTCCTCTCAGCTTTGCACTTATGCATGAGGACAAACTGTTAGACATTATTTTGGCCGAGTTAAAAATGGTGCCTTGAGTGGCCAAAAAGGAAATTACTGGTACCCATCTCATTTTGTAATTCTTTCCATTTTCTCTTCCAAATATCCTATTCAACATTAATGCTATCAATATATAAGGAGTGCGAAGGTTCACAGTTTCATATTCCCTGGAAGGCCTTGTACAAATTTTTTTTCTTTTCCGGGAACCATCATTGTTTTGACATTGTCTAAAACATCTAGATTAAAGTATTTTAACCATCCTTTAGCTAGATAAGTCTAGGGCATGGGTATCTTATAGGACCGAGCTACATAAGTTGGTCTATAAGAAGAATAACATTATCTTTCAGTATTTGACAAAATCATTTTTGTTACATCAGCCCTCAGGAGGATCCAGCCTATTACTCCTGAACATGGACAAAGTTCTGGACGCGTGGCAACATTCATGATTGTTGACCTCTCTATATTTGCATTTATTGGTAAATATCATCAATCCTGTATCTAGGCCCCTTTGATTGGTGATCAGTTGGTAGATTTCCCCCCACTTGTACTCAGGTTCGATTCCCGTGACCTCTTTGATATCTTCATATATAACTTCAACTCGGGTTATGATCTCTATCTCTCGATCTTCATCCACGGCTTGCACCTTCTTCTTCTGTTTTCGAGGCATGTTGCTATACGAATGATGAGAATTTTTTTATCATACGACATCATGTTAGATTCCAAAATATATAACTGCAATTGATGCATCCTACCATAAAAAAAAAACAATTTTAACTAGAAAATTTAGCGAGTCATCATAATGCATATTGACCAAAACTTTGTTTACACCCTAAGTCGCACTCTCTTGAAGTGAAAAATAAATAGCAGGTTTAAAGCTTTTAAGGGTTGGGCTGAACTAGGGTCATAGGGAAACATTCTATTGCATGGGACCTAAGGCTCCCACCATGGCATCACATCTCTTTGATCCTACCAATCGCCAACACCGTTAATGATAAAGGAAAACCTGAAGATGCCTGGGAGGGAAAACTTAAGGAATAACCATGGTTTTCACCCTAAAAGGAAAATTCTTCCCACGATACTCACAAAATGCCTATTCCAACTAGGCAATGACCGAAATACTGCCATCTTGTGATTGAATGAATGAAGGAGTGGTGCAGACAACAAAACGCTCGTCTGCCCACTGCCCTCCTACTATGAACAACTGTCAAGGAAATCCCCATGGCAGGAGATGAGCAACAATGATTGGAGCAGGAAAGAAAACTGGGGGCTGTAGCTAACTCAAGAATAAAGCTTTACCAAAACAATTCTGACCTCAAAGTCTAAAAACCCCCCACGAAAATGGGAAAACCTAACCCTACCAAATCACTACAACATAAACCACCAAGCAACCGGACGAGTAGTGAGTAAGATCCTACCTGACTGCTAATATGACCTGGAAAAGTGCGATCCCCAGTTGTTAGAAAATGCCTAGTCGACTGAGAGCTCTGCAGTTTGTAAATGACCAACAATAACCATGGAAAATCCCCTTACGGGCTTAAATATGCTCAAACAAGGGTAAGTATAATAAATAGCCTCAGGAGAGAAACCTCGTTAGCGCTAAAAATTTATATCGTAAATGATCTTGCTAGCAGACATGAGGGCTTCGGGTGGCATAAAATAACATGCACCACGTTAATCGGGTGGCTACAACATAATCTACCGAAACAGGATAAAAGGATTAGAGGTCGATCGATAAGACAAACAACTACCACCCGCAGTGGCATCGGAAACGCTTTTGGGAATACATCGGATATGCATCAAACTATGCATCCAAAGCATCGGGAAGGAAAACATCATCATGCTTTTGCTAAATTTAGAAACAAACAATCGAAACAACAGGTAGAGAAAAACAAATTCTTCTGTGGAAATTGGAAAAGGAAAGAACAAGATGACCTGATGCATCGGAAAGACTTCGGATAATTGACCAGGAGCATCGGCAAGTGTTTTTCGATACCATAGACCAAGGTACATCCGATGTATTGGGAGGATTTTGCAAGAATTTTTGGAAGCGCAAGACAAAGAATAGGGTGGCTACAACAATACGCTTCTAATACGTCGGTTGAAATTCAAGAGTGCATCTGATACATCGGGTAAAGAAAATAAAGTTTCTTTTACAAAAAATTAAGTCATGAAACAACTCTTGCAAGGTAAAGATAGACTGTCAAAGCTTTTTTCTAAAAAACTAAAAAGAGTAGGGGCCCCTAAAAAGTCAATTTTTTTTGGGATGATAGTTGCAATAGCAACAATTTCTTTTGGATCTGATTGGAATATATCCACCAATCCTACAACTTACATCAAATCCATTCTTGTAGTTGTCACATATACAAGGATTCATATCATAGATTTATAAATGGTATGATCTACTTCCAAAGACTCCTCATCTTTACTTAACTTACAACCAACGACCATAGGTGTACTGACAGGCTTAGAATATTCCAACTTAAACTTATTAAGCATGTATTCAATATACTTGTTTGAGTGATGAAGATCCCTTTATCTGATTGAGAAACTTGTAATCCCAAGAAGAATGTTAATTCACCCAGCATTTACATTTCAAAATCCTTCTTCATTTCAGAGGAAAATTCACCTAGCATTTGTAGATCGCTTCAAAATATAATATCATCCACATAAATAATAACAATGGTCATATTCTAGTCTTGAAAACCATGCCCTTGGGGCTTGTTTGAGACCATATAGTTCCTTCTTCAGTTTGCAAACATGGTCCTCCTTTTCCGATAAGAGGAAACCTTCAGGTTGTTTAATATAGACTTCCTCTTCTAGCTTCCCATTCAAAAATGCATACTTGACATGCATTTGATATACTTTGAAGTTTCTATAACATGTAAATGAAAAACATTTATATTGCTTCAAGTATTGCTACAAGGGAAAAGGTTTCTTCAAGGTCAATACCTTCAACTTGAGCATATCCCTTACACACTAGTCTTGCTTTATTTCTTATCACTTGACCATCTTCATTGAACTTGTTTTTGAAGACCCATTTTGTCCCTAAAATATTCTTATTTGTAGGTCTTGGGAAAAGTTTCCAAGTTTGATTCTTCTCAATTTGATCCAACTCTTCATTCATGGCCTTGATCCAATCATCATCTTTGCTAGCTCCTACAAAGTTCTTAGGTTCCACCACTGATGGTAATACTTGTTCATTAAGTAATAGTTTCATAATTGTACTGAAAATCCCCCTGAGTATATGATCCCTTCTAATGTTAATTGCAGGGTTCTCTTCTATTTCATGAGAGATTTTTAAAAAAGACATTCTTTTTCAGTTCCACCATCATTATTATATTCTTCTTCATCATCTCCATCAGTGTATTGTGTTACATCTTCATCTTTCTTTTCATCATAATGGATGTCATTCTTATCTACATCACTATCATATTTGGAACCTTCATTGATGCTTGGAATATTTGTTTCCTTTGAATCTTTATATTCTAACTTTCTTCTCCACATCTTTCCATGAGGTACCCTTCTCACGGATGTTCTATTTATTTGTCCTTTCAAACCTTTATCTTTTCTCTTGATTCTGCAATCAGCAGCCTTGTGACCAAACTTGTGAGAACGATGACAATATCCATAGAATGTTCTTTTATATTTGGGGAATCTTTGATCTTTCTTCTTCACAACTTCATTATTCACAACTTCCTTCTTCTTCCATCCCTTCCTTTGTTTCTGGACCTCTATTGTAGCCTTCTTTTTTGTAGGACTTATCAACTCACACTATCTAGCCATATGTCCAAAATTATTAGAAGAGTAATGATGACCGATAAATATCTACTTATACCTACTTGTCATCGATCTTCTAGGCATCATATAAGTTCTATCTTTATTATGAGAGGAGGGAGCATATTTCTTACTATCCTTCTTTCCAATTGGATACATAATTGCCTAAGCATAACTCTTCTTGTTATATCCTAATCCAGCTTTGTCACTTGATGGTATTTTGCCACTTAGGATGTCATCTAGAATCTTCCAGTTGTTCTCAAACTTTGACTTAATAGATTCTTCACCATCCTTCTTTTTAAGATGAATAATTTTTAGCTCAAGTGTTTCAGAGTCTTGTGTTTTAGTACTTTCTCTAAAATTATCATTAATGGTCTGCTGAACTTTTAGCCTTTTTAATTCTCCCTTGAAGTTATCAACTTCTTGTTTTAAGCTCTCGACCTATTTCATGCTAACCATCGCTTGTTTTCTTGAATTGTGCAGCTCTTCTTGGAGGGTCTTGACTTCCTCTTCTTTTGATTTCTACTCTTCTTTGTATTTGGACAATTGTTCTTTCAAATATTTGTTCCTTCTTATACATTTTTCAATTTCCTCAAGAGAACTTATTAGTTCAGCCTTTAGTTCCACCTGTCCTTCTACATTTGATTCATAATCTGAAGTTTGAGTTTCTATTCCCATGAATAGAATTTATTCATTTTCACTTATCTATTCATCTTCACTGTCTTCCATGGAATATAAGTTTTTCTTATTTTTATTAGTTTTCTTCTTGTATATAGTTTTACTCTTTTGATATTTCTTATGATTGCAAGGTTCTTCATCATTCTTGTTTTAGGTAAGGACACTTTGTGGAAAAAAGTCCAATTCTTCCACAATTAAAACACTTTTGATCTGGATTTATGTCTGAATGAAATGAAAGAACATATATTGAATCATAAACACATATATTTTGCAATGAAAACAAAGATATAGTAAACACATATTCTATTAAATGGTGGAAATAGAACAGATTGTAAATACAATAGGTTGAATGGTGGTAGCTATCTCTGAGGAGAGATATGGCTACTACGCTCATCCATGCCAAGATGAAAACAAAATGAGTCCAAAGGGGCTTATTTAAAATAATAATTAGGCCGAGAACTCCAAAAGTCCAAAACATAACCCTAGAAGATGAACCATCATAAATTTTGCGGCCTTGAGGTGGTTAGCTGAACAATTAAGTTTCCGGGCTCATAAATTTTCCATACGATCTCTAATTTGGGTGCTCGATGGCCCATTGGAAATGTCTATCCAAGATTTACATATTTTGAATAGGCCCAAATGAATCATGATGATAACCATGTGGCCTGTCTAATAGCCAAAAAATGTTGTTTTGGGCCTGTTGAGGCCTGGAAAATCGCAGGCGGCAACAGTAAGGGATTCTCCCCAATCAACGTTCCCAACTATCCCGTTGACTATTTGGTATAGGGAATCTATCCGGTTTGCGGTCCGGCTACCGTAGGTCAAGTAACAAAACAAAGGCTTTACCGGTTGCGACCCGGTCCACCGAGTTTTTGTGTTTTGACTTAAGATATGAAACGCAAGTGCCTAACTAAATGCAGGGTGATAAAGATGCCAGGAGCAGTCACAATGTGATGCGCAGGTTCTTACCTCTCATCTTATGGCTCATGGGCATCCAAATCGCATACAACAAAAAGAAAACTGACTACCTAAACTATCCCTAGGGAGCAGAATCAGCATTTATTGGTGAGTAATACATTTTGCACATGCATAATGAAGAATCACAGATAGTTGATACTTCTTTCAAGACACATGAACACTCACAGATATTTAAATAACCAGATAGCCGATTATTCTATAAAACAACCTTTATTACTCACAGTGGAAAATATCCCAAAAGATACCGAAAAGCATTCAACAAGAACATAGGTTCAGGAAATTAAACACTCTTACAGTAAATGAAACCCAGCTGAAAACGAAATAGTTCCTCTTCAACATTATTCATTGAGTTGTATTGATACATTCCACTTCTCACTCTTTCCAACAGGCAAAATTGTAGTTTCCTTTGCAAAACGAAGTAGTTCCTCTTACAAGCAAACATTTACAAAATTTTCCAGGGAAAAATCCCTTTCGCATTCCTACTTTCAAATATTTAAACTACAATTTGCGACCCTTGGGCTGCCTCCTCTGTCCCCCTCTCAGCTTCCCAACGCTTCAAATTCTTCTACGAACTATTGAGTAACTGACAGATCTTCAGGTTCCATTTCTCCGTTGCCATTCATGTTGTCCTTTCTTTTGCTTATCCTTCTAGCCTCGGTTCGATCCACGCCGAAACGCTCAGCTATACCTTCGCGCCATCGTAGTTCCACCAATCCTTTAGATCCACCTACACAAAAACAGAGATGCATCATTTATCGGATTTACGTTACAAAACAGAACAGCACGTTATACCATTGAAACGGCTGAACCATGAAGAAGACTGGGGATATCCCTAACATCGGAAAGGTGGGCCAACTAGCAGGCTAGAAGGCTATTAATCGGATGTCGGAGAGACGTCACATCGGCGGTTGAACGGCCTTTTCCATCCGCAACGGCGGACGAGACCAGGATCTAAAACATAAGCTAATCGCGGGTGGGTGAGGACTAAATTGGACGTCGGCAGATACTCGAATCAGAAGCTCTCTAGCTCTTCTCAGCCACAACGGTAGAAAGGTAAAGGCTCCCGACAAGCGAGTGAAGACAAAATGAATCGGACATCGGCACGATTTGAACTTCGGATGGAAAAACAACTTCAGAAGCCGCAACGGCGGATGGGAGAAAGGTTAAAACTTCCGACCAAGACAAGAAAGACTCCCGATCCAATGGAAAAAACTTGGAAAAAATAAGTGCTTCAGTCAGCTACGAACATTTAACAAAGGACCGCGAACTGTCATACCTCCGTAACGCAAAAAAAAAAAAAAAGTTACGGCTCACCATAAACTTCATCACAATCAGAATCTGAACCTTGGTCAAGAATTAAGCTTTGTAGTCATTAAAAAATAAAACACAGATCAATACTCAAAAGATTCAACGATCAAACCAAAATCATGAGGAGGGGTCCCAAATTTAAGAAATTTGGGGAGGAAAGTTGCAGCTGCAACAACTGGCGATTACCTGGTGAACCTAGATCTCTGGGTGATTATACTTTGAGTGACAGACTGTTTAACCACAATGCATCAAATGAATTCTTCCAGTTATCTGGATTTCTCAAATGACTGAAGTGTGTACCTTAATCATTGATGCTAGTTCAATTTGGGGAAAGCGGAAACCGAGACCTTCAAGTCCAGATAACTCTGTTGAGGCCAGAGAATGAGTTTCATTATTACCTCTGTCTTCAGGTAACCAACAGCGTGGACACCGCAGGATTGTAGCAGATAGTGGACAGCAGTATTCGTTTGTTCCTCGTTCCCATGCCATTTTAACACTTTGGTGCTTTTGGACTTTTGTCCCTTATGAGTCCTCCTGTACGCCTTTCTTACTGAATTTTAATTCAGGATCCTCTATCCCATAGTGTCCTTTTGTGTGAGTGGTGTACTTCAAGTTTTAGCTCACGGACGGAGAGGATCTTTTGGCAATTTAGTACTTATGATTCAGCATCCGCTTTGATTTATGATGCTTTTATAGAAGTTTTGACTCTTTATTTTCCTTTTGGTATTCGCTTCTTGGCATGGGATCATTTATATTTAATACACTGTTCACCTTGCTTCTTTCCATGGGTCCTTTGCTGTTGCTCCTTAGAACATTTTAAATGTGACGTGAATGGAGCCCTGACATAGTACTCCAGACTCCTCGAATCTGGTTTATTTCACAGGGGTTAAGCAGGACTTCAATGCACACAGAGCTTTATTCGGGAAAACTGTTAGGCTGGAAGAATTTATTTAACAACACACAGGCTGACACTCAACATATTTGCTATTCCAAAAAGATCTTAACATCCTCCAGGCAACTGCAATTTTGTTCTCTTTATTGAAAATTAACAACTCAAATTGAAACCAAATAAAAGCATGGCTCAAAAAACAACCAAACAGCGTATTTATGTACAAGACCGAAAAACTCAAAGAAAACTCAAGAAAAGTAAGGCTTGAGAATGAAGCCGTTAACTGGAAAGTTCTCCTCCTATCCCTGTAGATCTTGCAGCTTATAAGTAGCAGGGCCAAGTTTTGCTAAGATTTGAAATGGGCCTACCCATAACTGCTGAAACTTAGTATGCTTTCCCTTCTCATCATGGGGATGATCCCACTTGAGAACTAGGTCTCCCACTTCCAAGTCCTTTTTCCCAGCTTTATGTTTGTCAAACCATCTTTTTACTACCTCCTGTTGTTGTTGAAAACGTTCTCTAGCCTTGGCCCTGGCCTCTTATGCTTTCAGGAGAGTATATATTCTTATTTGGAGAACCTCATCATCTGACCCCCTAGACTCTTGAGCTAGTATGGAAGATGGTAGCATGATATTGGGAGGCAGGATGGATTCCTTACCGTACACGAGGGTACAGGGTGATACTCCTATGGTAGACTTGGGGGTGACTCTGTCAGCCCACAGGGCATTGGGTAAGGCTGAGTGCCAACTTCTCTGGTTTTCTACTACAATATTTTTCAAAATTCTAATGAGGTTTTTATTAGAGGACTCGGCCAGGCCATTTCCTTGCGGATAGTAGTTAGCAGAATAATGTAATTTTATCCCTTTGTCATGAGAAAATGCAGTCAATTTAATCAATGAAAATTATTTAGCATTATCAAATACTAACGAAACTGGAACTCCAAACCTGGTCATGATATGATCTTGTAGGAAGCTGATGACTTCGTCTTCATTTATCTTGCGTAGTGGGATAGCTTCAACCTAGCGAGTGAAATAATCCGTTGCCGTGAGAATGTACTTATGCAGCAGGGAAGAATTTGGTTTTATTTCTCCAATAATGTCTAGCCCCCATTGTTCAAATGGTTCCGTGATCATTACAGGCTTTAGAGGTGCTGCTGCTCTAGGTTGTCTCCCACCACATCTTTGGCAAGTGTCACATTTTTTGACGTGCGCATGTGCATCCCTGAAGAGCGTAGGCCAGTAGTAACCAGCTTGGAGGACCTTATGGGCTATAGTGTCCCCTGAATAATGTCCCCCAGCCGGACCATCATGCAATTCAGACATTACTTTCTCTTCGTCTTCCTTTTCTAAACATCTGAGGAGAATCCCATCATAATTCTTTCTGAATAATACGCCTTCTATGATTTGGTAGGGAGCTGATTTCAGACGTAGAGCTCTTCTCTGTTTGGAATTCCAATGATCTGGCAACAGCCCTAACTACAAGTAATGCACAAGGTCTCTATACCAAGACTCAGGAGTTGTAAACAGAGGACATACATCCATTACATGCAATTCAGCTTCATCTTCCCATGCTTGTTCTTCGTTGTTTCTGTTTTCAGTCATCAATCTGCATAACCCTTGACCTTTCACTATAGTGGCTAGCTTGAATTCAAGGTCATATTCTTGAAGGGCTGTTACCCAGTTGCCCCTTCTTTCTACTAACTCTTTCTGAATGAGAAGGGATCTCACAGCTGGGTAAGGGACTATTACCTTGGTTCGATTTTTTAATATATAAGGTCTGAATTGTTTCACTGCCTTAAACACTGCGTATGCTTGTTTATCAATGGCTGGGTAGTTTAATTCAGCCCCTTGTAGCCCAGTGCTCATAAAAGATATTGGGAATTCATCACCCCCATCCTCCTTTTGCGTAAGCACAGCTGCCAATGAATCATCGGATGCAAATGTATACATAATAAAGTCTTTGTCAAAGTATGGAATTTTCAGAGAGGGTGCATGTGCAACAGCAGTCTTGATCTTACTGAAAGCATTCTTCTCAGTTTTGGTCCACTTAAATTTTTCATTTTGCTTGACCATCTGCTGCAGTGGTTTAACAGTTTGGGCAAAATCAGGCACAAACCTACGTACGAAATTTATTGTTCCCATGAAGGATTGCATTCCCTTTTTATTATGGGGCATAGGGATTCATTCAATGGCCTTAATTCTTTCTGGGTCTATAGATATACCTTTCTTTGAAACTATATGCCCCAGTAACTTGCCTTTTGTGACTGTGAATACGCACTTCTTAGGGTTGAGGGAAATACCATATTTTCGACAGCATTCAAAAATTTGCTTTAGGTGGAACACGTGCTCCCCTCTTTTCTTTGAGAATATTGTGATGTCATCAAGGTATACCACGACACTTCGTCCAATCAGTCCATGGAAAGCTATGTCCATAGCTCTATGAAATGTCGCTCCAGCGTTAATCATTCCAAAAGGCATCCATCTGTAAGCAAAAGTTCCCCTTTTAGTTCTAAATGTTGTCTTCAATCTATCTTCCTCAGCTACTAACACCTGGTTGTAGCCAGAGAACCCGTCCAATAATGAAAACAATTCAGAACTAGAAACCATCTGTAGCAATTGCTCCATGGGAGGCACCGGATAGTTGTCTTTATCTGAGGCGCGGTTTAAGTTTCTGAAGTCCACGCACAATTTGATTTCTCCCGACTTTTTTCTGACCGGTACCAGATTCGACACCCACTCGGAATGCTTGAATTTCAAAATAATCCTAGCGTCTAACAATTTCTTTACTTCGCTTTGAATTAGTGGTTCCAACTTTGGGTGCATCTTCCTCAACGGCTACTGATATGGCTTGACGCCTGCTTTAATAGGGACGATATGCTTGATGATGCTGGTGTCGTAGGTTTTTAATTCTTCGTACGTCCATGCGAATACGTCCTTGTACTGTTTAAACAGACTGACGAACCTTTCCCTTTCGGCCGGTGAGCAACATTTACCGAGATTCACGAACTTAGGATTGTTCTCAGTCCCCAAATTTATCAACTCGAACTGCAGAGTTGAGCTGTGCATCTTCACGTTAGCGGGTCTTCTGAACTTTTCATTCAAGTCAAACATTTTTTCTAATGTTCTGACCCCTTTCGGAATGAAATTGTCATATTTCATCTCAGCTTGATGTTCCTCATCATCTATGATTGCTCCTTTGAACACCTCTGTATTCGTCAAGCATTCTATTATTTGCTGATCATCATCAAATACTCGCAGGTTGGTGATCATATTCGGTACAGAGGGCCTGAAAGGAGTTCAACAGAACAACGATTGTTAGTAGGTACGAGTCTAGCGGCTGATGTGGCCAATAGATCAGCAACTGCGTTTTTTATTCTTGGAATTGAAATAATGTTAAATGCATTAAAACATTTAAGTAGTTCCCATACCTCATTCTAGTAAGCTTTCAAGTGAGGAGAAATGCAGTGGATTTGATTCTGAATTTGTTTCACAATAATTTCAGAATCCCCAAAAACTTTCAAATTACTTACCTCCAATTCAATCGCTTTCTTGAGTCCCTGCACCAGTGCTTCATATTTAGCTGTATTGTTAGTACATTCAAACTCTAATCTACATGACAGGAAATGTTTATTCTTTTGTGGATCAATAAGGATGCAGCCAGCCCCTGACCCTTCTAATGTCTTTGAGCCATCAAAAAATAAAGTCCAAAAATCACTAACTATTGAAGGTAAATTTATTCCTACTGCTAAGTCTACTATTTTACAATCAACCTCATCAGCTTGAGAAAATCGAAGGAGATCAAGCTGGGTGTCAGATGTGTCGCTGGCCTCTTCTGCTTGATAATTTCCTGGTTCCAATTTGAGAAAATAGTTGCCTAACACAGAATCGACTGATACATTCTTCTCATTCAGTTGAGTAACATTGTACTTCGTGTGAGGCTCTCTTAAAATTTTAATCTGGTTTGGACTCCCCTTGTATGGCAACCACAGATGTGACCAATCCGAGGCGAAATATCCATTTAATTTAGCTAACCAATCTCTGCTCAGGACCAGACCGTAAGCATCTGGTATGTCAGCCACCACGATATTAATGACTTGGCATACTTTATCATTGGATGCCAGACGGATTAGGACGTCTTCCATCTGACCAATTACCTTAACGTCTGTCCTATCCAATTGAACCACCCTCCATGTGGTTGGCTTAGGCTGCCCATTTATTTTCTTACATACTGATATGGGCATGACATTTATTGACGCCCTTGAGTCTACCGAACAATTGTGCACGTTATGATTAAAAATTTCAAATGTTAGGAGAAAAGGTGGATGCTTACATTTAGACTCACCTCCAATGCTGGTTTCTCCAATTTCTTCTTCGCCTTGAGGTTGATTGTCAGTAGGCGGCTTCTCATCTGATTCCTCAAGTGCTCTCAATAATCTTTCTTTCTGTTGAGGTACTTTGCACATTTCGAATAGTGGGACATTTGCTTTTATCTTTTTTAAATCTTCCACAATGTCAAAATTCATCTGCTGTTCAGTAGAGTTATATTTATCATCATTCACCTTTTCTTCGTTTGGCTTGGGCGGTGTTCTGTTCTGCTTAGGATCTTGGCTAGTAATAGTAAATTTAGGAATTATATCGGCCACGGGTTTATGTTGGAATTTCTTCTTAACATTTCTCTGCAGCCTCCTGATCTTTGGGAGCATCAGAATATCATCTTTAACCGTCCCTTGACTTCATGTTGTTAAGTTGGCATCCACAACTCCTTGTATCCTTGATTCCTTTCCTCTTCAGCGTCAAATAAAGAAACAGAACTCCACAAAGCCATGGTCTCCTCTTCCTGCTCTTTAGCAGAATTTGCAGTAGAATTCTCTTTTCTTTCTTCATCGCCTTCCTCTATTAATCTTGAATCCAACATCTGATTCATGACTAGTCTCATTGAATTTATCCATTGCGGACAATTCTTTTCGGAGTGAGGCTACTGGTGAAAGGTGTAGAAATTTTCCATCCCTATCTCTGTCAGATTCATAGACGCAGTATTGTGAGGAGGAGGTTGGGACTGACTGTTTTTCTCCCTTTTCTTATAATAAGGCCTGTAGAACTTGTGTGTTTCCTTCTCTTTCTCCGAGTCTATGATCTTATTAGACAGCTTTTGCATCATTTTGGCCATACTTTCATAATCTGGTGCTTTCTCCTCTTTAGGATTAGTGAACAATAAAGTTTTCCTTCTCTCTCCTGATTGTTCGGGGTAATCTTCAATACTCTCTCTTTCAGCCTCCACCACTTCTACTTCTTCATAGGTTTCTGTCAGAGTAGGCTTGGCCCTACCTTTCGCAAACATGGCCAGATCAGGACCCAAAGCTGAAGTATAGTACTCAATCAGTACTTTGTCTGAAGGCTTATCTGTTTCAGAAAAGTTCTTAAGATATGCTGCGAACCTTTGTGTGAAACTGTGCACTTTTTCCTTTTTCTCTTTCTTCAGTGCACATATTCCTTTCATAAGGGCTGCGTGAGTCTTTTGAACTGCATACTTACTTCTGAAAATTCTCTCGAAAGTATCCCAATCTGGGATAGAATTAGCAGGCAACCCAAAGTACCAAGATGCAGCAGCTCCTTTGAGGGTATGTGGGAAAAGTCTGCACACTACATCTTCATGTTCCCCAGCTCTCAATCCTTCTATTTCCAAGTAAAAAATCTGCAAATGATCATCCACTAATATCTTCTCATTTGGATCGAACTTAGGAAATAACTTTTCAAAGGCTTGAGGTAGGTCATGCAAAGGAGGAGTCAGGTTTAGGGGTGACCTGGCTTTCCATGTAGGTGGTGGATTTGGTGGATTGGGAGGAGGTTGGTTGGCATTAACACCGGCCATGAGTTGAGGTGGAGAATGAGGAGGTGAACCAACAGGGGCGTGAACAGGAGAAATGTAAGGGGTTTCTGGGCCCTCTTGATTCAAAGGTAGCTCAACTTCTTGCAAGGCAGTTTCCACAAGTTCTTCCCAGTCTCCAACCAGCACTGAGTCTTCTGTTATAGGACGGTCTTTCCTTTTATACTCTCTCCTAGGCAACTCAGGGAGAATCGGCAATCCTCCAATCTTCTTTACGTATTCCCTGGTGTGTCTTCTTAGGTCATTAACGATCTCGTTGCGAACAAGATATAGATGTTCTCTATTTACTTCTTTCGGAATTGGATTACGTGGTCCACTACTTTCAGAACTGTAACCAGTGAAATAATCTCGGGAAAATGGGTTTCCTCGGCCAGCCATGCACTGGCGGCCCTCCTTCTAGCGCCAAAACTGTTGAGGCCTGGAAAATTGCAGGCGACAATAGTAAGGGATTCTCCCCAATCAACATTCCCAACAAGCCTGTTGACTGTTTGGTATAGGGAATCCGTTCGGTTTGCGGTCCGGCTACCGTAGGTCAAGTAACAAAACAAAGGCTTTACCGGTTGCGGCCCAATCCACCGAGTTTTTTTGTTTTGACTTAAGATATGAAATGCAAGTGCCTAACTAAATGCAGGGTGATAAAGATGCCAGGAGCAGTCACAATGTGATGCGCAGGTTCTTACCTCTCGTCTTATGGCTCATGGGCATCCAAATCGCATACAACAAAAAGAAAACCGACTACCTAAACTATCCCTAGGGAGCATAATCAGCATTTATTGGTGAGTAATACATTTTGCACATGCATAATGAAGAATCACAGATAGATGATACTTCTTTCAAGACACATGAACACTCACATATATTTAGATAACCAGATAGCCGATTATTCTATAAAACAACCTTTATTACTCACAGTGGAAAATATCCCAAAAGATACCGAAAAGCATTCAACAAGAACATAGGTTCAGGAAATTAAACACTCTTACAGTAAATGAAACCCAGCTGAAAACAAAATAGTTCCTCTTCAACATTATTCATTGAGTTGTATTGATACATTCCACTTCTCACTCTCTCCAACAGGAAAAATTGCAGTTTCCTTTGCAAAACGAAGTAGTTCCTCTTACAAGCAAACATTTACAAAATTTCCCAGGGAAAAAGCCCTTTCTCATTCCTACTTTCAAATATTTAAACTACAATTTGTGACCCTTGGGCTGCCTCCTCTATCCCCCTCTCAGCTTCCCAACGCTTCAAATTCTTCTACGAACTATTGAGTAACTGACAGATCTTCAGGTTCCATTTCTCCGTTGCCATTCATGTTGTCCTTTCTTTCGCTTGTCCTTCTAGCCTCGGTTCGATCCACGTCGAAACGCTCAGCTATACCTTCGTGCCATCGTAGTTCCACCAATCCTTTAGATCCACCTACACAAAAACAGAGATGCATCATTTATCGGATTTATGTTACAAAACAGAACAACACGTTATACCATTGAAACGACTGAACCATGAAGAAGACTGGGGATATCCCTAACATCGGAAAGGTGGGCCAACTAGCAGGCTAGAAGGCTATTAATCAGACGTCGAAGAGATGTCACATCGACGTTTGAATGGCCTTTTCCATCCGCAACGGTGGATGAGACCAGGATCTAAAACACAAGCTAATCGCGGGTGGGTGAGGACTAAATCGGACGTCGATAGATACTCGAATCAAAAGCTCTCTAGCTCTTCTCAGCTGCAACGACGGAAAGGTAAAGGCTCTGGACAAGCGAGTGAAGACAAAACGAATCGGACGTCGGCACGATTTGAACTTCGGATGGCAAAACAACTTCAGAAGCTGCAACGGCAGACGGGAGAAAGGTTAAAACTTCCGACCAAGACAAGAAAGACTCCCAATTCAATGGAAAAAACTTGGAAAAACTAAGTGCTTCAGTTAGCTACGAACATTTAACAAAGGACCGCGAACTATCATACCTCTGTAACGCAAAACAAAAATAAAAGTTACGGCTCACCATAAACTTCATCGCAATCAGAATCTAAACCTTAGTCAAGAATTAAGCTTTGTAGTCATTAAAAAATAAAACACAGATCAATACTCAAAAGATTCAACGATCAAACCAAAATCATGAGGAGGGGTCCTGAATTTAAGAAATTTGGGGAGGAAAGTTGCAGCTGCAACAGGGCCTCAAAACGGGCCCATAAGTTTGGGACTCAAAAAAATATAGAAAAATAACTAGGAAACTACCAAAATCGACAATTGTTTTAAGCCAGTGGAATAGGTGGGTGCGCACCGGTATCCATTTGGATCAACTTTAGTGGTAGATTTACTTTGTAATTTCCAGTACACTTCTCAAGTTTCTTGATGAAAATAACTTCTTCATCATTTGAGTTCTCTGATTGGTTCTTGGGTAAAGTTTCTGATTTCTTAGACAGTTTGTAGCTTTAAATGTTTCCTGTTTTCTTGATGGTCCATTATGTTATGTTCTCATATTATAGGAAGTGAAGATCCCATGTAGATCATCCAATGTCAAAAGGTCAAGGTCATCTCAATATTTTACAGTAGATACTTTTGAGTTATATCTTATTGGTAGGGTTCTTAGTACTTTTTCAACTACCTCTTTCTCCTTTATTTCTCCTCCTAGACCTTTAATAACATTGACAATTTCATCTACTTTTAAGAGATATTCTACAATATTTTGTTCTTCTTTCATATTTAGACTTTCTAATTTCCTTTTGTATGTTTGAAGTTAGAATTTTTTTACTTTAGAAGCCCCTTCATAAGCAATTTTTTATTTTTCCCAAGCATGTTTGGTTGTCTTACATTGGATGAATTTAACAACCACTAAATCTTCTAATCCTTTCAAAATTGATTCAAAGCTTTTTCATTGGATTCATATTCATCTAGTTCATCTCTATATGTAGGTAGGTTGTCTGATATTTTATACCCTTTTTCAGCAGAACTCCAAATTTTGCATCTGAGAGACATTAGATGACATCTCATTCTTACACTCCAAAATGCATAATTATTTCCTGTAAATAATGGAGCTCTGTTAGTAGCTAACCCTTATTGATGATCCATAGTGGTTTTTAATAAGTTCTTCCTTCCAGTGGTTTAGATTGTAGAGAAGGATCCTTCTCTGATACTAATTGTTGGAATATTGGACAATATTGAGAGGGGGGTGAATCATTATTTATAAATTTTAACAATTTAAAACCACTTATAACTTATTCATTAAAACACAGGATCAACAAGATACACATAACACAACATTTATCGTGGAATCCTAATTGGGAAAAACAAAAAACACTTTCTATAACTACAAACTTATATTTACAATTGTTTTTTCAAGATACAACTTGTTGGAGACACCAATCCCCAAGTTTTTTCAGCTACAACTGAAGGATGCTACAACACCCTGGTTTATTCCTGCTCCAAGAGACAAGGATGCTACAACACCCTGTTTTCTAGACACTACTGGGAGGAGGATACAATCCCCTTGCAGGATTTCAGTTTTCCCTAGCACCACCCTACCTCCATAATTTGATCTTTTTCTTCAATTCTATTACTAATTATTATTCACTTCATTGGACTTTGTCTTCTCTTGCTGTTACATTGATCTGGATTGTTGAGACATCTTTCTTCCACTTTGAACTTATATTTAAATACTTCTTTCATCATGTCTTTGAACCATTGTGTCTTTTCATCATTGTGTATGTTTATTAAAACCTTTTCACCAATGCATCTCTTCATTATGGAAACATGTCTTTTCATGAACTGGTGCAAAACAACCTGAAACCATGTTTTGGCACACATGCACACATCAACAAGCTACATATTTATGGTATCATGTTATTTTTATTAGTTTCCTACAAAATATGGCGGGCATTTTACTAGGGAAACTTAGACCAAATTTTCAATACTTTGTCAATTTTCAGCAAATTTCCCAAAACAGTCTGAAACCTCATTTTGGCGGACCTGTAAATTTTTCTTCAAGCATGTTTTAGGGAAACTGATACCGTGGTCATATGCACACATCAACAATATAAACCTTGATGGTTTCATATAACTTTTATCAGTATCCTACAAAAGATGGCAGGCATTTTACTAGGGCCACTTAGGCAGATTTACCAGAACTAAAACAGTGCAAATCATGCCAAAAAGCACTTTTGGCAGACTAATAACTTCATCTTCGGAGACTATCTTAACAAAAAAATCATATGGTTAGACGCACAAGACAATAATATAGATTTCTATATCATGATAATCATTTAATTCGTCAAATATGGAAGATGGCATGTATTTTACAGATGCCCCTTATGTAGATTAAGAAGAATTTAGACTTGGTCAAATTTTCAAATTTTCAGCAAATTGCCATACTTTTACATAATGGTGTCAAATTGTAACAATGACTTCATGAGAGGACTATAACACCATCATATGAATTTGAAACCTCATCATACATGCCACATTCCATGTCATCACTTCCTTTGTTATTCTTTTGTCATTAATGAACTCTGATTTTCCTATACTTCGTTAATTTTTAGAGTTTCATCAAGAGTTTTAGAAAGTTGCCATACTTTTACAGAATGGTGTCAAACTATAGAGATGAATTCAAGAGAGCACTAGAACATCATCATATGACTTTGCAACCTCATCACACATGTCACATCATCATACATGTCATATCATTTCCTTTGTCATTAATGAAATCCTTTTACATCAATGGCAACCATACTCAACAAATATATCTACTACCTATAGTGGGGATTTGTCCCCTACTACGTGCAGATGCACCAACCTTAGATCATCCAAAGCATAAGGAAGAGTTCAACGATAACAATAAAAAACAAGAAATATGTTTAAGGGTTTTAACATATGTATCAACTAACTAATGCAGAAAATAAAATAGACAGGCCTTTTTGGAAATGGGCCACCGTAGCCGTCCTTGGAAGTGGTTATGAAAATCCACGGTTTGGTTCTCTAATATTGTCCACAACTAGTTGTTAAGTGAGGGAAAATGATCCAAATGGGTATAGAGTGATCTCAATGTACACCATGGGAAATGGCATGGCAAAATGTGGAAGGAAAAGTATGTGATGTGACTGATGGCAAAATGGCAAAAAGTGATCCAAAAGTGTTTTGGAGGAGTCCTTCACAATGTATTTATAGCATGGTCCTAGGGTTTTTTTACCCAAGGTAATGACCCATGGTATTTTATTTTCCATGGTATTTATCTATGGTTTTTTGACCCATTCTCTTTATTAGGGTTTTTTTACCCTTTTTGGGAGAGAGTGGGGATAAATCATAATAAATTCTCATCATCCCTTCATTTATGGGAAGGGATAATGACGTTTTGGACCATTTTTAGTGGAAATACAATTGTGAAGGTCAAAAATGAAGGAAATATGGTGGGAATATGATGTATGTATATGGTTTAGACCATGGAGAGCTAGGTGAACACTTTTTAGTGTTAACATATTGTTTAGTGTTAGTGTGACCATGGAGAGATAGGGCTTAGAATCTTAATTGTTTTTCAAGCATTCATATTGGTGTTCCTATTAATGCGTGCTAGATCTAAAAGAAGTGTACCATTACTACAGGCTTAGTTTAAAAGACAATTACATTACATTTCATTAAAGTACCATGCACAGAAGGTAGAATTAGTTTAATGATTTGAATACAAGTAATTTTGTTTCCTTTTCTTTGAAATCTAGCAATTCACAATTAATTCTCTATCCTTTGATTAACGAGATAGTGTAGGTCTGTTTTAACTTAGATTTTCCTTTAGAAATATATTCTCTTTGTATTTCCATTAGATGTTGGAATAGATAGCTTAGTTTGCAATTCAATTTTCTTTAGAAACATAGTACTATTGTTTTGATTTTGGATGCTTAATAGATAGAATAATTTGCAGTTCGAATTCTTCAGTAGCCTAAGATTTGAAGTTAGTAACATAGTATTGTTTGTCATTAGCTTTAATATTTCTTTTATAGATAATACAATAGCATTCCTTTTCTGATTTTTTAGATAACTAGTAAAATTTAGTTTGTTTTGATTATAAGAGTTTTCATAATTTAGCATAGTTGGAGTTGCATAGAATAGATGTTTTCTGTTAATTTGCTATTACAAATTTGGATTCGTAGAAACATATTAAGTATGTGTGATTTCAAATGCTTTATTTTTAAATAGAATAGAGATAATTCTTGTTTCATTAGGATATAAATTTCAGAGTAGTATTTCATTTCAATATTTAGTTTAGAATTAGTTTGATTTACATTTGATAGATTAAGTGTGATTTAATTCCAAGTATAAGAATGCAATTCCATTTGTAGTTTTGTTTGACAAGTTGATTGATAGTTTCAAACCCTTACTCAATTCTTTTCAAGTGATTTCCTTTAATTTTTGTACTTATGGTTTCTTGACTTTAACTTTCAGTTGACCACTGACAAATAGATTAAGTATATAACTCATGAGATACTATCGCCCCATAACAGGCTTCTTTCCTAGGTGTAGATCTATTTTCTTTTAGGTGTATTTTTGTCTTTAGGTTAGGTTAAGGTAGTTTAGGCTTTCAGTCCAGCACATACTATGTCGAAACCTCTAATATTATGAGCACCTGGGCTTACAATTTATTGTCAAATTAGACAGTGCATATTTCACTCAACAACATGTATATGCACGAGGTGGGCATACCCATGCTCATAAAAATGTCAAAACAATAAATAATGGGATCAGGGCTCAAAAAAATGGGAGTCAATCAATACATATACAAATGGTGATACATAATGGTGGCCTCAATGGGAGTTCGAATACAATGTTGATCTAAAGAATTGATACATAGAAACAATGGCATTCTCATGGAATGCAATATCATCACAATTGATGCTCTGTTGTATCTGGAAGTGTACATAACTCGAGGTACTCGATGAATGAGAGTCAAAATATCTGTGGTACAATATATAGCATCAATTACTGGAGATGCATGGAAGCATAATACAGGGAGCTCCTGCACACTGTCGCCAATGTAGCCCGGAAATCACAAGGGACATGAGACTATATGGGTCCCATAGGTAGACTCACCAATGTGCTAGAGTCAAGTGACAACTAGGGTATTCAACCAAATAATGAACATACCAATACCCTGTATGAATCTGAACAGTGCGATGATGTAGCTAAAGTCGAGCACGTAAGACACAACCAACTCGAAAGGAACTAATGAATCCTCTCAAGTGGTCCAAGGAATTCATCAATGAGGTGGATGAAACCAAGATACAGGGACCTAGGGGTCTATCCTCTAGAATGGATGTGCTGGCATTGATAGAGAGAGACCTACAACTAAACAAGGCAATGATGTGTCCTTGAGTAGAAGCACGAGGGGGATAACCAAATATATGAAACAATCTAGGGACTGACAAACTGAATGGGGGAAAGGGGCCAGGGGAGTACGGGGGACTCAAACTAATTCCTTTGTTCAGAGTATGATGATAGGGTTGACCTAGAAACAAATGAAATTGACTCATGGGAGAGGGATCATAGCTATAATACCGGGAAGATAACTGCAAACGAGAAATAATGAGGGAGGTAACTGGAATAGGAATATCCAAGGGATCCAAGGAAGACTCATCGTAGAATACTCTGAACAAAGGAGACCTAATGGGGGGAAGATTCCATCATGTAATATCATATGTGGTGGCACCTAGAGACACCATTTGGGGGTTCTTCATAGTTTAAGGAGCACGAAGAAGGGATAGAAGTAAGCTCAATATGATACAATCTCATGGATTTTTGGTGAGCCCAAGAAAGTAAATGCTCGATGGTGTTTTCATTTTTAGAGAGTTTGAAAATACGAAGAAGACTCCAGTGTGGTCTCTTTTTCATTAATAGCCTCCTAAGCACGAAAAAGGATAAAAGTATACAAAGGAGAACTCTCTCAACCTTTGGGGGAAGGCAGACTTCTTTATCGTTGGTAGTCCAATCAGGACAGAAAAGGTTAAATCTATACTGACTTGACATTCATTCAAATACTTTTACGAGCATGAACGAAACCAAGTTTGCTTGACAATATTTTCTTTGTGAGAGTTCTGGAAAAGAGCTTAAATACAACCCATAATGAAATTTTCTGTAATGTACGGTCCCAATGTCTAATAAAGCATAAAAGGATACAAAGGGAAATGTTGCTAGATGGAAGGTTCTAGGGTGATCCTTTTCTTATAATAGTTTATGCGGTCTGAAAAAGGAAATAAACAAGGCCACATAGATGCCCTTTCAAATACTTTAACGAGCGTGAAAGGAAGCAAGCATGCTCGACAATATTTTCATTCTTTTAGGAGTCAGAAAAGAGCTTAACATAAACTCTTGTAATGGTTAGTCAAGCAAGGAGGAAGTGTTTGATGAATGGATAAGAGGTTATGTTGTGAACATGATTGATATGAATAACTGAGGAACACTTATGGGGCCTCCTTGTAGGATGATGGACGACGGTAAAATAAGGATAACTATGTCATATGGATGGAGTGGAGGGCTTCTGAACATGCCAATACGTACAACGGGAGATTCACGTGATGGCACACAAATCAAGGTGAATTTTTGGAAATGGCCCAAAAATTCCATGGGAGAGCTCAAGAGATGGGTCTCATCAAAATATAGAGGACTGAAAACCAAACTCGATGGTGCGAGCGACGTCTCAAATGGACACCAGATTACTCTGTGGTGCATAGGAGAAGAACTAGACCAAATGGAGGCCTATAAACAGGGGGGACCACATGACATTTGTCATTATTAATGTTCAGTGTTGAGTTGGATTGGAGAACCCTATAACACAACTATTGTTTTCTTCCATTTGGACAGTCAGTTTTTCAAGCTGTGACTTGCAGGTAAGATCTCTTAGCAACCTCGTCTTTTTCACCAGATTACTTTTTGTTTGTGCTCACTCGGGGGCCATAGCCGAGCCCAAAGGGTTCTCGGGGCTGGGTGACCCTTTTCAAGAGAAAGGAGCGACCCGTATCGCTCTTATCGGTCTGAAATATGTGACCCGGTCGCACTTGTCGGGGAGACAGGCGTGGCTTAGGTCACACCTGTTCATAGGATAAAAGAGACCCAGTTGCTCTTGTTCGGGGTTTTTGAGTGACTTGGGTCACATAAAAGAGGCGAACAAGAGCGAATTCACCCAAAATGAGTTTTTTTGCATCACTGGACCTGACAGGGACTGTGTGTATGTGCAAGATGCCTCGGATGGTGTGGCGAGAGTGATATATTGGGAACCTCCCAGGGGAGGTGCAGAATGACTATGCGGTGCAGGATTTTCTCACTCAATGTGGTTTATGGAAGTTCTTACAGATCACACTTATGCATTCAACAACCTATTGCTAGAAAAGATGGTGAGATTTTGGGATCGGGAGGCAGAGTGTTTTTTCATCCAGGGGGAGAGAATAGAGATCATGATTTTCTAATTGGACTCCTAGTGTTGGGTGTGATTGAAGATACTACACCGAAG
Source organism: Pseudotsuga menziesii (assembly GCA_001517045.1). Taxonomy (NCBI): domain Eukaryota; kingdom Viridiplantae; phylum Streptophyta; class Pinopsida; order Pinales; family Pinaceae; genus Pseudotsuga; species Pseudotsuga menziesii. Next base: position 915,252 of record LPNX010859439.1, on the reverse strand, counting down.
CTCACACATAGGGTGTCACTGGATGACCTCTGCGATCAACATTATTATGCCTCGGGATCAGTGCACTCGTCATACATACTAGTGTGTGACATTGAGAGTCTCCAGACTCAAGCTATAGCAATGATGGTGGTATGTATACTAGGATTGTCGAGACCACAGAAGATCTCAGGTGGTCAGCTCCAGATGGTGGAGCATGTACCGAGGGGAACCCACTTTGGGTGGGCCCAGATGTTATTGACTTAGGTTCGATGTGGGATAAACCATGTTAGTTTGGTGGGAGGGGACTTTTGTTTCCCCTTGTTCTTGTTATCATTATTCTTTGAGAGACTACCTACACTACGACCGCATCTAGCGGTGCGTGAGGGAGGACCTCGCGAGCCTCACATGAGCAGGTGGAGTGAGATGATGATCAGGGAGGGAGGCAGCTTGGTGGGCCGGTTCTTCACCCAAGATCTATTTGCACAGTGGCAGTAGCTACCAATATTGATAGAGGACTATCCGTTCACTGGTATGGATTACCGGGGGGATCCTGGGATGCCTCGACCTCCAAGACAGACCTGGGGACTTGACAGTACATATATATGATGATTTATTTTTTTGCATTCATATATATTTTACTAGATTTGTGGTAGATAGTTTATGTGTGTGATAGATACTAATGACATACTATGTGCATGTGTAGACATTGAGCCACATACTATAGCAGGGTATCAAAGGCGTAGGGGCAGAGTGGAGGGTTTGGATCCACCCTCTCATGGGCATGGGGGGCACTAGAGTGCTCTAGACTCAATATGACTCGATGTGGAAATTTTACTAGATGGGGTCACCGACGATGGGTGGCATAATCTCGATGACAATTTTATCACTACGTGTTATAGGGATCCTCCAGAGTGGATCCCCCTTATGAGGAGGATCGTAGTCGTTGTTGAGTATGTCAGAGCAGCGGCATAGGGTGATGTGTCTGTAGAGGAGGAGGAGGAGGACTATGACTAGCAACTAGTGATGACGCCCCCCAATGCAGTGGTGCATGGGGATTTTTGTACTATATGTATGATCAGTCGAGAAAGCTTATGGAGACTCTCATTTTTTACTGAACATTATGACATGATATATATATCCACATGGATGCACTTTTTATATATTTTTGTGATTTTTTTTATATGGATCTTTTTATATAATGATGATGATGCCTATATGATGTATATGACATATGTGTGCATGACTATATGATGATGCATGATGCATTTTATTTCCTATATGCGATGATTGATGTGCCATTGTAGAACATCATTAGTTAGTTGGTTTGCTACACTATTGAGACTTTTGGGAACATGTATGAATGAAATGGATTCAAATTATCTAACCAAGTTTCTAGTGCACATGAACTTTCTAAAGAGGAAATGATCACGTACCGGGTAGCAAATATTCAATTGGGAGACAAGCAACTGGGAGTCTAGGCAGACATCAAGGTGGTGAATACCCAAGTGGAGGGCAGCGATCAAGAGACCAAAAAAACCATCATTCTCATCCTGGTTGTTGGTTGCAATACCAACACACATTCTATCGATATGGATCAACTCAAGTGATGGGGAATAAATGACACATGCAGCCGAGGTGAGATTAGGAGACCATCTAGTTGCTCCGTCAACAAAACCAATGTAGCGAGGTGAGGTAGGATCCATCTAGAACAAACAAGGAAAAAAACTGTGAGACTCGTGACAAGAATGACACAAAAAAGGAAAACCTATGACACAAGTGTACTCATGGTGGGTGACTTCAGGCATAGAACCTCTTTAGGTAGAGCCCATTACGGGGATTCTTCAAGAGATGTTCGTCATATTCAGCAAGGATGTATGCCCCCTTGCCTAGGAATCGATGGATAACATATGAGACATACCATATGGAATCAAACTTTCCTTTGACTAGCTTATCATTGGCTTGATCGTTGACGAGGACTAAATCTCCCTCACTAAAGGTGCGAGGGTGGACATGGGATTCATAATGGGACTTCAACCAATTCTTGGCTTCTTCTATCATCTGGAGAGAAACACAATGGTCCTCATTGGTTCTATCAAGCATGAGTAGGATTTGTTATAATGGTGAAGTGTCAGGGAGGAGTTCAATGGCAACGCGGAGCAATGAAATATGACATTTGATGGGAAGTACCGATTCCACACCACAGACTAAGTGGAAGGGGGTAAAGATGGTGGTGGTTTTAGTTGATGTCCGGTAAGCCCATACGGAGGAAAAGAGCACGAGGTTCCAGTAATTAGACTTGTGCTTGTCTACCACCCACTGGAACCTGGTTTTCAGGATCTTGTTGACAACCTCAACTTGGACATTGCCTCGAGGGTAATAAGCAGAGGAATACCGGTGCTCAAAATTCAACATGGTGGAAAGATCTATCCAAATAGTGTCCTCAAAGTGAGAACCATGGTTTGATACTGTCTTTTAGGGGACATTGAAACGTGAAATGACGTGGTTGAAAAGGAACCGTGCCGTAGTATCAGCCTTAAAGTTGAATGTAGGCATGGCCTCGACCCATTTGGTGAAATAATCAGTGGCCACAATAATGTATTTATGGTTGCTGGCCGAGGGGGGGTTATAGGTCATGAATTTAATCACCTATTTTCAAAAGGGATCGATTGTGACAACAGGGTGTAGAGGCACGGGAGGTGTCCTTGATTTTGGATCGAAGATTTGGAAATTGCAGCAGTGTTTAACTGCATGGATGCAATCGGCAAAGATGGTGGGCTAGAAATAACCGATGTGGAGGATCTTTTGGGCAGTGGCCAAACTGGAGAGGTGGCCACCACAAGCTCCACTATAATAGTCATTTAGGACTTTTTTGGCTTCATCATGGGGAAACGAAACAATATGGTATCAATGCCACGGTGATACAAGGCATCACCAATGAGGAGATAGCGAACAACTTTGTGCCGAATGCGATGACAATATTTGTGACTTAAATGGGGACCGAATTTATGTGTTCGTAGGTACAAGAGAATGCCCCCATACCATTGTTCTTCTGTGGAGATACAAATAAGGATTCATTGAGAACATTGATCGTTATACGTGGTGAAATAGATGGAGGAGGGAATTTTTTCATTAAGGAAGCTAATGCCAAAGATTTGGTGCTTTTTGGGGCAACAAATTCCAAATCGTATTCCTGGAGAACAACAATCCACTTGGAAGCACGCCCTTGAACAAGGAGGCCACTCAAGATATGCCTCATGGGGTTGGAATCGGCCATGACTCGAGTGCATCTCAAGAGGATGTAGTGGCGTAGCTTTCGAACCGAAAAGACGACAGCGAGAGCCATCTTCTCTTCGTGGGAGCAATGCAAAGGGGGTCCAAAAATATTCTAACTGACATAATAAATCATGTGCTCTTGATGAGAATCATATTACTGGACCAAGAATCTAGCAATACCATTCTCAGATGCTGACACATAAAGGATAAACTCCTTGGTGAAGTTGGCAGGGGACAACAGCAAATCAAAAGTCAGAGCTTTCAATGCGTCAAACGCGGCTTGTGCATGTTGATACCGAACAAAAGGAATGTTGGTATGGAGAAGGAGTAATGACCCACGGACATTTGTCACATAGTCCAGAATGAAATGGTGAAGGAAGTGTTCCTTGCCTTGGAGACTCTGTAGTTGGCGCAAAGTAGGTGGGGTAGGAAGATTCAGATGGCTTGAACCTTCAACAGATCCACCGTGATCCCTTTGTGAGATACGATGAACCCAAGTAAAAGATCGATGGGGACAAAAAACACACACTTGAGAGGGTTCAAGAGGATGTTATATTTGCGACATCACAAGAAGACTTGGAATAAGTCCTCTAAATGCTTTGAACGCTTTTGAGAGCGAGTTGTGAGGTTGTATAGGTAGACCAAGATAACGTGGATAAGTTCGTGGAAGCAGAATGTCATGGCCCTCTGAAAGGTGGCTCCATCATTTTTAAGACCAAATTCCATAATGCAATACATAAACATGCCCGAGGGGGTTGTGAAAATGGTTTTGTACTGGTCCTCTATCCGGATTTGAATTTTGTTATAACCGGAAAAACCATCCATGAAAGAAGACTTTGTGGTCAGCACAGGAATCAAATTTGGTCAATGAACGGAGTGGGTAATTTGTCTTTGGGACATGCCAAATTCAAGTCATGGAAGTTAGTGCATTCACAAATGGTACCCTACTTTTTGTTGATGGGAATAGGATTGGAAACCCAAGTGGTATATGCAATGGGGTAAATGAAACCTTCCTTCCTCAGCTGCTTGATCTTAGCTTTGACGACGAGCACCTTTGACGGGTGAATAGGTCGTTGCTTTTGGTGAACATGCAAAACCTCAGGCCACTTGTCGATACAATGTTTTACGATAGATGGATCAAGCCTAGGAATCTTGGTATATGACCAAGTGAAAATATTACGAAACTCCTCAAAAAGTAATTTGTAGGAAGTGACCTCTTCAGGGGAGCAATATGCTCTAAGTGTGATATCTTCAACTACGCTGGGTTTGGATGATATATTGAACTTGATGGTGGGTGAAATGTTGGCCATGTTTCCCTATTTAAAGGCATCAGGAGCCGAAATGGGGTTCTTGAACCAATCTACCTTTCCATGGATGAAGTCCTTTGCTTTGACAGAGTATTGGTCCAACGATGAATAAGGCTCATCGGGGATGAAATAGGAGCGATGTTGCATTTCATCCCAAGGATACTCAAGAGTCAGAAGAGATTCAAGGATCTCCTTGTCATTATGAAAACAATGTGTGGATAGATCAGATGGATCGTCCATGACCTAGGAGATGGAAGGAGTACTGGAACTCGAGATCATGAAGATGGTGTTTTTGGTGTTTTTGGTGTCCGAGGAAGAAACTAGAGGGTGGATCTCCTCAAGGAAAGTAACGTCAAACTCACAGGAGTGTTTCCGAAAGTCATGGAGAAGTGATCGATACTTGGGAAAGTCAGGGAAATGATGAGAATAATGACCATATAGGCCACAAACCGCACAAGGGTGGTTGGTTCACAGTGACATATTATTAACCATTGGTGTATTGGGACAATCACTACTGGAGCGCCGTCGGTCTCATATATAGTATCCATGTGGGTGTGAAGGAGAGGAAACTTGAGGCAATTTTGTGTCGTATTCCCTTAAACATCACACAAAGTGCAAGTAGAAGTTGGGCATGGTTCTGTCATGTTTTTGGATTCCTTGCCCCCAACCTTCTTTGGAGGAGGAGGGGAAGGAGTAGAGGTAGGAGTCGTCTTCGGTGGAGTGGGGGATGGGTGTGACATCATCTCAATATGTTGGACGGGATTCAACACGACCTGGGGGGTCAAGGGTGGAGTAGGTGGCTCGAGGTACCACATAGGAATTCCCAATATGAAATTAGGTAAATTCAGAGTAGCTATGACAGGCTTGCTCAAAATTTTAGATGGTGGAAAAAGGAAGGGAATTATGTGGACTAGGAATGAACCCCAATAATTCTTGGAGGATTGTGGTTGAGGTTGTGACTGAGCTTTCGGAGAGGTCGAAATGTTACCAAATGTGATAGTGCACAAATATGATATATCAATCGACGAAGACAGAGGTGGTAAGGACAAAAAGGTGTTTGTCATAGGAGAGTTGGAAAACAAGCACGGGCCAAAGACAAATAGGGATGGAATTGACACATTATCGATGATAGTGTCAATAGTGGGAAGGACTTGTTTCGATGTGGCCAACCCCTTCAGATCATAGTAAGTCAGCTGGTCGATGGTCACGATCTTCCCATCATGAGGGGACATCAAGAGTCGAAAGACGGTATAGGAAATGACTCACATTGCATACATGTAACTACATCCTAGGAGGACATTATGATCGAGTTGGGAATTGACAACCTCAATGTCAATCAACACTGTTTTGTCGGATAACTCAATAGGGACGTTCTTGAGAAAATCTTAGGGTTGAGTAGAGTATCCATCATAGGCGTGAAGGGCGGTGGTGGAAGGTTGAAGGGTGGGAGATCCAAGTTTCTACAAAACAAAGGTTGACATAACACAGGTGGATGCCCCCTCATCAATAATGCATCGATGAATAACCGAATTTTGAATCATGACCGAAACTTGGAAGGCGATGGACGATGGCATCCAGGGTTCTCCTTGATCCAGGTCAAAGGTGATCGACCTAGAATCAAGGGGATCAACGGCACCTAACAGGGATAACAATGCTTTTTGTTGCAAGGGACAAGTTTTGAGCACTTCTAGAGTGGGCATGGTTGTGGGAGACTAGGTCAAGTGATCAACAATACTATAATTGAGCATAGCTCTAGCAGTTGCATTGTTCACAACGCGACCCAAAGGGAACGATGGGACTTTAGAAGCCTCGTCCATAGAAGGTCTTGAAAAATGAAAAGACGTGTCAGGAGTGGTGGAGGTACATGTTGTTGATGGGTCAATGGTTTCGGTGGTGGAACCATATTGGTTTCATCAAGTCTGGAGGTTGGCATCGGACGATAATGTCATGAGGTGATGGACACCAGCATCAGCAGGTTGAGCCGCATTAGTGGTTGCTGGAGTTTGTGGGGCTAAGGGCTGGGTTGCAACCATTACTTGGTGTGGTAGGGGGTTTTGGAGCACCATAGGTGGAGGACCCAGTGGTGCGGGGTTTGGCTGAGTCAGAGCATCCACGTTGGGATTACGTTGACTATCGTTTCGGAGTAATTGTTGGACACAATTCAAGTGAGGACACTAGTGATTGTATTGTTCATAAGTGTTACATATGGCACACTAATGCTTATTTCGTAATTGTGGGGTCTTCCTAGGTCAAGCAAGACATTGGGGATTCTGTGCAGGGGGCTCAACATTGTTATTGTTCAGAGGATTGGCCTGTTGGCCACCTCCTTGGTTCTTGTTGTTTCCCTGATTCCTACCTCTCTTGTTCCTTCCCCGCCCTTATTGGTTATTGCTGTTTCCCTGATTCCTACCTCTCTTGTTCCTTCACTACCCTTATTGGTTATTGGGGGAAGGTTGGTTAGGGAGGTTCTGTAGTGTGTAGACCTGTCCTATGGGAGCATGAGGAGTTGGGGTCGAAGTCGTAGTGGGTTGCACAGGTGGTGCATAATAGATAGGAGCAGTTGGTGGGGATGCAAAACCAGTTGTTTGGACAGTACACGAGTGTGCCGAACAAATCGTTCCATGAACATGAGGGGTTTGTGCGGTAGGTGCATAGGAAGGGGTGGCTCCAGACTGAGTTGTTACGTGTGAATAATCAGGGGTGTGACCTGGTTGGGAAACACTATGAGTGTTACCAGGATGGGGTGGCATCATGGGAGAGGCCAGATAAAAATGAGGATGTTGGGTAATAGAGACTATAACTCCGTCAGCAGCATATACATCTATGAAGTCTCCAAATCCTTCAGGATATACATCTTAGGATTCTATCATATCGATATTAGTGGGGATGTAAAATTTGATGATGAGACAACTCTTAAAAGGTCTATAAGGTGTCATCTTAAAGAAGTACATGAAGAGGATATACCTACCAGAAGAATAAAATATGATCCATCTCTTGAAATAGTAGCATCAGAAGATCATGACATGATAGAGCCTCAGAAACCCCCTACCATGGATATCTCTCGAAAGAGAAAACCTGCTTGGGTAAGAGAAATTATACAAGAAGCAGAAATATATGGAGCGCCAGAAGGCTCCACAAGAACCAACAAAATATCAAAGCCATATTCCAGTTATGTAGCTTTGATGTGTGACCTTGTATATCAAGAACCCACCAGCTATGATGAATATGCACAGAAGAAAGAATGGGTTGAAGCAATGATGGAAGAATACCAGTCGATCATGAAGAATGATGTTTGGGATATTGTTCCCAAACCAGAAAACAAAAGTGTGGTATCTTCAAAATGGATCTACAAGATAAAACATGTTGATGATGGAAGTATTGAAAAGTACAAATAAATATTTGTGGCTAGAGAATTATCTTAGAAAGAGGGGATCGATTATGAAGAGACATTTTCTCTAGTAGCAAGTTACACTTCCATCAAAACTATCATGGCACTTGCTTCAATGATGAAGTGGGACTTACACCAAATGGATATAAAGAAAACCTTCCTTAATGGTGTCGTTAAGGAAGAGGTTTACATCAAAAACCCACAAGGATTTGAAGTCGGAGATAGAGCAACTTGAAAAAATCTCTGTATGGACTAAAGCAAGCTCCTAGAGCTTGGTATGGAAAAATAGATACCTTCTTGACAAGCATGGTCTTTACCAAGAGTAAAGTTGATCCTAACCTTTATATGAATATTATGGATGATGAACTAGTCATACTATTGTTGTATGTTGATGATTTATTTTTGACTGGAAATGAGAAACAAATCAAGGATTGCAAGAAGAAGCTAGCTGAAGAATTTGAAATGAAAGATATTGCATTGATGCATTATTTCCTAGGGTTGGAAGTGTGGTAGAGCCCAGAAGGAATCTTTCTAAATCAGAGAAAGTATGCAGTATAAATCTTGAAAATATTTTATATGTTGGATTGTAAATCCATGGCCACACCCATGGACACCAACTTGAAGTTGTTGTCTGATGAGACATCAAAGCTAGTGGACATGACTCACTACAGACAGATTATTGGGTCATTGATGTATCTAACGAATACAAGGCAAGATATATGATTTTCTATGAACACATTAAGTTAGTATCTAGTTAAACCTAGACGGGTTCACCTGATAGCTGCAAAGCATGTGATGAGGTACCTTAAAGGTACGATAGATTTGGGACTCTACTATGGGAGAGATAATGACTACAAATTGTATGGATATATAGATTCAGATTGGGTAGGAAATTTCGTAGACAGGAAGAGCACCTCAGGTTGATGTTATTGTCTAGGATCCGCCATGATGTCATGGTTTAGTGAGAAACGGTCTAGTGTTTCTCTCAGTACATATGAAGCAGAGTACATTGCAGCTTGCTCCGCTTGTTGTGAAGCGATATGGATTTAGAAGCCGATACCAATATTATTTGACATGGATTTGGACACCACAGTAATTCTCTGTGATGACTATATTTGTATAAAGATGACATAGAATATGGTGTTCCATAACAAATCAAAGCATATAGAAATCCAATATTTTTATATAATGGATATGGTACAAAAATGAGCTATAAAGCTCTAGTATGTGAGTACCGATGAACAAGTTTTCGATGTACTGAACAAGCCTCTATATCGAGTGAAGTTTGAATATTTCTGTGACAAGATTGGTGTAGTTCAAAAAGACTTTCCTCACAAGGAGGAACATTGATGGGGCTACAAATGATGAAGATATGGACCTTCTTCGAAAAGGAGGAACAAGTTGAAGATATGGACTCTCCTCGAAAAGAAAGAACAAATCGAATACATGAACCCTTCTCAAGAAAAGGGGGAGCAGTTTGATAATATGGATCCTCCCAAGAAAGGGGGAGCGATCATGAGACTGACATCGATGATGGATGACAATGATCCTCTCTTGAGGATGGCAGGTATAACAATATGTGCATGAGAGTGGTCCTTACTAGTTAAGGATGGCCCTGTAGATGTTACTATTGCATGGAGAGTACCCACATTTAGTTGTGGATACCGTAGAATAACACTCTCTTAAGAGTGGTCCTAACCTTTGTGGTATGGATGCTCTACGATGATTCCTCATAGACAACAGGACTGACATTTCGTATGTAGTCGAGATCTGATCTACAGATAATACTCTTGTATGGGGAGTATGCCTACATTCATATGTAGATGCCATAGAATAACACTTGCTTGGGAGTGGTCCTAACATGTGTGGTCTGTATTCTCTACCATGACTCCTCACAGACACTGTAGTATAACACTCACTAGGGAGTGGTCCTAAACTATGTGGTATGGATGTTGTATGTTGGGCCAACATTTTGAATGCAGTCGAGATTTGCTCTATAGACAATACTCTTACATGGTAGAGTATACCTACACGTGAGTGTAGATACTGTAGTATAAAACTCACTTGGGAGTGGTCCTAACTTTTGTGGTATGGATGGTCTACGATGATTCGTCACGAATGATAGGGCCTACACTGGGTGCGATCAAGATCTACATTTAGTTGTAGATGATTCAACTAATCGATTTCATGGATCATGTTGATGGAGGATTGCATTGTCCTTGGAATTATGTCCTCAATTGACCGAATTAATCATCCCACAAATATATCATGTGTGTTGTAGGTAGCATGGCGTTGAAGGATCAAGTAGATTGAAGTACAGCTGCAAAGGATCAAGAAGAATGAAGTGCCACTATAAAAGGATTGAAAGGATCAAAGTGCTACTGCAGAAGGATTAAAAGGATCAAAGTGTTGCTCCAAGGGATCAAGAATATCAAAAGGCTACTGCAGAAGATCAAAGTGCTACTGTAAGGGATCGATAAGATCAAAGTGTTGTTGCAAAGGATCGAGAAGATCAAGGTGTTGCTGCAAAGGATCAAGAAGATTGAAGTGTTTCCACAAAGGATCAAAGTACTACTACAAAGGATACAAAGATTGAAGTCTTTCTACAAAGGATCAAAAGGTCAAAGCATTGCTGCAAAAGGATCAAGTTATCATGTGATGAAAAATATGAAGAGTAATTGTTCCAGTTACTGATGAATGTTGAAAAATTCCTATGGCGTATAGATGTATTACCTCGATGTACTGTTGTAATTATTGTCTCTCTGTTCTCCTATAGTCTATGGTGATGTTGTCAGTAGAATAACCTTCTCATCAAGGGGGAGTCTTGAAATATTGTAACTTCAAAGGATATTCTAAATGTATTTTACTAATGTAACCCAAAGGATATTTTATTATTCCTCCGGTGGGGTGGTACTATTGTATTTGGTCATCATAGAGTCATGAGGTAAAGCCTCCACTTTGTGTCGGGTCTTTAGCACCGTAATAAATAATATAATATATTGTTTTGAGTCTTCCTAGGTGAAGTCGGCTTAGACAGTTTAGTGGGGCCGACTTGTCTAGGGTAAAATTGAATTGACTCATTGTGTATAAATAGATGAGTTGTGGTTCTTATTTGAACACATACTTGCTCACTTGAGTAGTGCATAGGAGAGAGAGAGAGAGAGAGAAAACAGAAGGAGGATAACACTTGTTTTTTGGGTTGTCTTTTATACATCTTATATAGATAAATTTTTGTTGGGTTTTCTTCCCCTTGAGGGTTTCCCAAGATAAATACTATGTCTATCTTATGACTATTTTTCTATCAGTGATTCGAGATATACTGCTGCTATGATATTTGGATTGAACACTAATGAATCTAGTCTAAGCATATGAAATATTAACAGTGGAGAAGTCAGGGTAAGTAGCATGAGGTAGTTCAATATACCACTTGGCTACAACACTAGTGAGTGTGTGCTGGAACAACCTCAATCGAATGGAATCATCCATTATGTTGTTAGATGAACACCATAGGTGGAATGACATAATGTGATTTTGAGGGACCTCTCCTGCCTTACCCTCAAACTTAGAGATGTCTGAGGGAATATTGGTAGGAATAGGAGGCCATTGTGGGTAATGAAAAATGGGGTCATTGGTTAACCATGCCGAATCAGGAAAGTTAAGGCTAGCCATAAAATGGATTTTTGAACTGAGGGAGGCTCGGGAAGGACCAACAATGGTGCTGGGGGAAGCAGGAACGTAGTTCCCGTGCATAACTGAGGGTGGATAAGGCTTCCTTCTGACAACAGGAAAATTTGTTGGTATGGTATGAATAGTCAGAACCGACGTGGAAGGGCCAATGCCCCTAGGAATAAATGGTGCAATGGTAGTGACAACAGTGGTTGGAATGGGACGACCATTAGTGGGTAGTGAACCAGCGGCAGCGTGTGCAGTGACAAGGGGACCACTAGGACCACGTCCTATAGGACCGGGGGAAGGGATACCTATGATGATAGGTGGAATGGATCTAAGCCCACTACTAAAAATCCCCCCTTGAAATGGGTTAGGATGTGTACCAACCATGGGGCTAGATGGAGTAGTGAACAAGGTGGGTTTGGACTGATATGAATCTGAATCAGACTTATAGGTTGTATGTGGCTCCAAAGGTGGTGAGTGACATCGAAGATGACTATGACAGTGATGGTTCAAATAATTGAACTGGGGGGTGTTCCCCCTAATCCTATGTGAGTAGCGTGGTGTAGCTATGATGGTGTGATAGAGTGATGTGGAATGAATGAAAAATCAAGAGTATCAATCATAGGATAAAAACCCAATGACAACTAAGTGTGTAGAAGGAGAGCGTATGAAATGGCGGCTGATAGGCCAACAACAATATTCTAAAACCAAACTGCGACAACAGATCACAGCAAGGAGAGTCTACAACAAAGTGGTCGGAAAGCCAACAAGAATCACTACCTATCAAATAAAAATGACTTACTAACCTGCGCGGTATGAGTGCAAGCAAGATCCTAACTACAATATGGAAGCCCCTCACAAATCGTATCCTCGTTAGGGTGATTAAATCCCAGATAGACAATACAAAATGGAAGAAAAATATAGGCTAAGAGAATCCCACTACCGAGAAGGACCTCTGGGTAAAATATCCCTAGAAGAATGGAAACTACAATACCTCATTCATGACACGTCCGTTTGGTTGACTGACACTTTAGCCCTTTGGCCCTCGACACCCAGTATATGTTGGCATGCATGAGGAGGACTATGAAAATTTAGCCTTAGGTACAAGATGGAGTGTGGTATTCCAACATGACTTACGAAACCACTTCGTTGAGGTTTACTCCTATTGATCAGGGGGACTCCCGATAAACTAGCTGTGACCGTGTCAACAAATAGAAGAGGATTTTGGTCCCCAAATGGAAAAAGACTATGTATCAAGATGTAAGTGACTGAGAGGTGTTGTTTGGATGTGTATCCCTAAAGTCCTATCTTAACTACAATATTTTTTTTCCCTCAAGCGAGGTTACAATGTTGGTTGTCTTAAGTTATTTTTAAGGCTTGCTTGGGGCCATGAACCAAGATTTTCACTTATATGGTGTGAAATGTGTGCAAATGATGTATATGCCAAACCTAGAAATCCACGGTGAAGATGTCCTAATATCACTGTCGGGATGCAAATATAATGCAGTAAAGAACAGTAAATATGTTGCAAAATAAAATTTTCTTCCATAAATAAAATGTACTTGAAACAAATGAGCAGTAAAAGGAACTAATCAAACACAGGAAACATGCATGGGGTCTCAACCACGAAGCTCAACGAGAACGACTCACAAACCAAGTAAGTGAGATCTCAAAAAATACCAAGCGGTTGCAAAAAGATCAGAGCTAAATAGAAAACAGGTCGGAACAGGGTTTGGGATAGATAGGGGGTTTGAAACAAGAATCTGAAGCATAAAAACAAAATGAAAAATTGCAGATCACACTTGTCAGCGGAATAGGATCGAGGTCGCATGAAACATGGGAATAGTCGCAATCTGAGCATAAAAATAATCGACAGACTTAGTTCATGCAAAACATAGGGTTAAGCACGACATGTCACATGAAACTGAGTCACGGTAGGGACCTAGGTAGCTCTGGAAGCCGAGATGGGTATGATCTGGATTACTGAGCCAAGTCATGCATATCAGGCTAAAAGCCACAACCTAGGTCACACTTATTAGGAAAAAAGTTGTGTTTGGGTCACGAATTTCAGTCGGATAGGTGCAACTTGGCCCAAACAGTTTTTACTAAAATGGTTTTCGGCTAGGGTCGAGTCGCAAGCCTTGACGTAGTATTGGTTCGAATAGGTCGTGTTGGGGTCGGATCTGTGATGGGTGAGGGTGGAAGAGAGGAACAAACCAATAAAAAACCTGCAAAAACAAATATCTGTATGGATCGACCGAGTGGAGTCGCCAAAACTATAATGGGGATTTATTCCCTATTACGTGCAGATGCACCAATGTTAGCTCGTCCAGATCATAAGGAAGAGTTCAACAATAACAATAACAAAACATGAAATAATTTTTAAGGGTTTTAACATATGTATCTACTAAATAATGAAAAAAATAAAATAGACACACCTTTCTGGAAATGGGCCACCGTAATTGTCCTTGGAAGTGGTTCTGAAGCTCCACGGTTTGGTTCTCCAATATAGTCCACAACTAGTTGTCAAGTGAGAGGAAAGGATCCAAATGGGTATGGATTGATCTCAACGTACACCACGGGAAATGCCGTGGCAAAATGTGGAAGGAAAAGTATGTGATGTGACTGATGAAAAAATGGCAAAAAGTGATCCAAAAGTGTTTTGGAGGAGTCCTTCACAATGTATTTATACTATGGTCCTAGGGTTTTGTGACCCAAGGTAATGACCCATGGTATTTATCTTATGGTTTTTTGACCCATTCTCTTTTTTAGGGTTTTTTACCCTTTTTGGGAGAGAGTGCGGATAAATAATAATAAATGCTCATCATCCATTCATTTATGGGAAGGGATAATGATGTTTTGGACCATTTTTAGTGGAAATACAATTGTGAAGGTCAAAAATGAAGGAAATATGGTGGGAATATGATGTATGTATATGGTTTATACCATGGAGAGCTAGGTGAAAACTTCTTAGTGTTAACAATACCTATCAATGGTAACCCTTGAAACACATTAGTCGTTATCACAAGTAGTCCTAGGCCCCACACTAGCTGAAAATACATCCATAACAACCATCAATGCAAAATATCCATCATCTCTTATCACAAAACAAAAATAGGTTTCACCTTATCAAAACTTCTCACAAGTGCAAGTGCTCAACTCAAGCACAAACAAAAATAAATGAAGAAGGAACAACCCTTCCAAGGTTCAAGGTTCTTCTCTCAAGCAGCCTAGGTATAAAATATCAATGACCTCAACTAGATCAAATACCTATCCTTGGTAATATTTAGCCAAAATACAAACTCCCTCTGACTCAAGAGTGATCTGAACTATAACAAGCTCACATACCATGTAGAAATTTTATGAGTTAGAGTTTTACTACAAAACATAAAAATACACCTTCAACCTTGAAGGTTTCTCGAATATTAGCCCTAGATTTTTCATCCTTAGGACTTGTGTAAATTAGAGTACAAAACAACAACAAAAAGAGTAAAACAATTCACTTCAAACAAAGACAAACTTCCTAACAATTCAAGGAGAATACATATCGAACACAAGGATAATTTTCAACTGTTCTAGTGCAACTTATCAACCAATAACCAGATTTGAAAGTACTCTTTTACATCAACAAAAACAACAAAAAAATCAACCCCTTATACTCTTTCGTTATATGTCAAATCACTTAATCATTTTCTCTTTTACTTATGTCAAATATTTTAGAGCAATCATCCACCTTAGTACTATGATCATACACCTAGGACACATTTCTTTAGCTTTCATGCTATGCCATAAGGTCCAAAATTAGACTATGATTGATTATTTAATACAGTTGAGTTGCTCCACTTTGATCATCCTGATAGTTGAGGTGCTCTAGTTTGATCATTTTAACAACCCAAACACCCTCATTAATGACATACCACTCCCCATCCATTAAATGAGGAAATGTGTTTGACTATGGGCACTAGTGCATGTATGTCGTGATTTTTTTCCTTCCTTGGGAATTTATTGCCTCCTAGAGCCACTCCCACTCACCCATGTGCTCACCCAAACCAATTATACCCTGATTTATTACTCAACATTCTCAAGCCACGTTCACATAGGCATTCGTGACTATTTGGTATGGTTTGGGAGCTCATTGGTCCACCTAGGGGGGAAGTTGAGGTCAAATCCTAGCCTGACACTTCTATGCATCTAGATGGCCTCGAAAGGCTAATGATTTTTCCCTATTGTATTATAAGTATGTATGAT
Source organism: Pseudotsuga menziesii (assembly GCA_001517045.1). Lineage (NCBI taxonomy): Eukaryota > Viridiplantae > Streptophyta > Pinopsida > Pinales > Pinaceae > Pseudotsuga > Pseudotsuga menziesii. The sequence continues at coordinate 899,385 of LPNX010859439.1, read as the reverse complement.
ACATATCTACAAGTTGTACACTAATATAAAGACCAGTTATCGGCACCATCTATGTATGTTATTTTTCTCTCTTTTATTGTTTTTCTCCATATTTTGTGAATAACTTAGATTGTGAAGCTTCCCTTAGATCCTAGATATTTCTATGAATCATATTTTCACCTGATATTAGAGCTATTTGGAGCCGCAAATCAAATCTAGAGTGTTTGAGTTGTTTTTTAGGGAATTTTCCAGAAAAAAATAAATAAAAATTGAGTGTTTAGGTACATCTAGTGTTTTGTCACACAGTGCGAAAGAAAAAATGGAGCAGAATCATGTGTTTCTTACTCCATTCAACTATTTTGAATGGAAGGCTGAAATGGTGATCTAATTGAGGTTGAAATGCCTATACAGGATCACCATGGGAGCTGAAATTGAGCCCAACTCTACTGTGGAGAAATCAAAGTACTTCAACAGGATTGATGAGTCATTTGGGATGCTTTGTATCAGCATTTCAAGAGACCTCCTCTTCCATGTAGACATTCTTGGTACACCCAATGAAGTTTGGCTCAAGATCGAGTCACTATTTGGGAATACTAATGAGATGAGAAGCCACTAGCTCATAAATGAATTGATCTCACTGAGCCCAACTCACTTTGAGACGATCCAGTACTTCTTCACCAAGTTCAAATCACTGGTGCTTCAACTAAAACAATGTGGCATCGAGAAGAAAGATGAGCAGTTGATATTGTCTATCCTTTCAAAGCTAGGGCCTGAGTATTTTGTGTTTTTTTCGACATTCCACTCAAGTAATCTCACAGCCAAAAATTGGAGGATGCCTGCGCTGGCAGACTTCATGGAGTCACTGACTCAAGAACAAGACTGTCACGTCCCCAACCCTTATTCGACTGAGAGGACACGACAACATCTATCAACCCGAGAAATCTAGGCCCCCATGAACATAATACATATATAAAAATGCATTGAACTAAAAGCATATAAATACACAGATGCATAATAAAATGTACATGATATATACAGCGAAAGAAAATTTTTCATTCAACATGTTCATGATAATTTCATAATAATTCATAATCAAATACAGTTGCATAACTTAAATAAACAAGAGTACCTATCTTTGGAGAGCTTGTCCTGCAACTAGCTATGTCACTGCAATATTCCACCCAAGCATAGGCCAGTGTGCTATTTAATCTCTCAGCAGCACTGCCACCCCCGAGCTGGGCATGATCTTCCCCAAGGAATAAGGAACACTAGAAGACTTTCCCCATAGCCAAGGATACAATTAAAAATCATTCAAGCCAACATAGTTGGGTTTATCATACTTACACAGGCTGTGGTTTACACTTATCCAAATTCACATGAGACACAACCAAGCCAACAGATGGGTTTATTAGGCTACCAGCCAAGCCATCCTTCCAGTTTGGTTTATCAAGCTATCAAGGAGGTGGAAAGACTAACTGCTAAGCTAGTGAGCTCAACCCCAGAGCTATGAACACCCACAATGGATATTGCCTGATTTATAAACTATTGCCTGATTTATAAACAATTACACACCCAACACAAGGAAGCATTCCCTTCTCTGCTACATAGTCCCTCAAGCCATGCCTTCCCTTCCAGTGCTATTCAGCGCATGCAAAGAAGAAAACCAGCCTTCTAGATTGGTCTATGAGGTTCTTTCACACACTAGGTTTATTTCCATTCCTTCAATCAATTCAAAAGCAAAAAATGGATGCACACACAGTGATCTCAGTCCTGGGATTTATCAAAACCTAGCAGACGCCAGGGATTACATACATACATAGAAATTTATGAATTTTTTAATATTGTCGGTGCCATACCTATTGCTGCAAAATACCAAAACAAAAACATTGTCGGTCTTTCAAATCAAAGACACAAAATCGGATTCAGGAAAACAACTAGCAGACATGAGAAAACGTGGAGAGAAACAATCCACACAGGGGAAACCCAAAACATGAAGGATTCAGATCACCGGACGGGAGAAATTCATGAAAGGTTCAAACTCAGAAATTTTTTGCTTGCTTGATGTTGCATGAATGCCCAATTGGGTTTCCAAAAACGTTTTGTTTAATCCAAATCGTGAGGGAAGGAAAAACGCTGCTGCATGAGGGAAAAGTGGTCGTTTTTGGTGTTTTCTTTCCTAAGAAAATTTAAAAACGTTTTTCTAGAATTGGTGCTCTGCCCAATTAGAATTTATGCCCACTCTTCCAATCCCCCACTCCCTCGTCTCATGCCGCCATCTCATTTAGTTGCGTTGACATAGCCTGCTGTGGGTTTTAATTAAAAATTGCAACTTTTAACATAATGTCCAGCTTGCATAAAAAAATACCATTGGCCCAACCTTAATTTCCGAAACATAAATACTAAATCGATGGTGGGGATTTTTCCTAGCTCCACACCATGATTATTTACATCATTTATTTAAATGCAAATGGGGTCAAAATCGGGGTGTTACATTCCCCTCCCCCTTCAACAGCACTGTCCTCAGTGCTTTACAATATTGAACAAAAATGCTTGTTGGTACTGCCCTCAACAATCCGCAGATTTGAAAAAAAATGGATGTGCCAGTCGCATGGCATCCTCCAGCTCCCACGTAGATTCTTTAGGACCTTAGTGCTCCCATTACACCTTCACCTGTCCTATTGCTCTATTCTGGAGCAACGTGACCTTCCTGGAGAGGATGCGCATAGGATCGATTTGGAACTCTCCCTTTGGTTCCACCTGAATCACATCCCAATTTATTATATGGNAGCAAAGAAACATGAAAAACATTATGAGCTCTAGTGCTAGCAGGCAATGCAAGTCTATATGCAACTGGCCCTATTCTTTCAAGCACTTCAAATGGCCCACATTATCTAGGTGACAACTTGGCACAACTTCCAAGCTTCAAGGAACTCTTCTTTTCCCTCACTCTGAGGTAAACATGATCCCCAACACTAAATTGTCTGTTCACCCTATGCTTATCAGCATAGCTTTTTTGTCTGTCCTGGGATGCCTTCAAATTCATCATGACCTTTACAACTTCCTGTTCCATCTCCTTGAGCAATTATGGACCAAGAACAACCCTGTTCACTGGATTATCCCAAGTCACTAGTGTCCTACACCTTCTACCATACAAAGCTTCATATGGACTGATCCCCAAGGACGTCTGTTTTCCATTGTTATAAGCAAACTCTACCAGGTGTAAATAATCTTCCCACTTGGTTGGTTTTTCCATCACACACATGCAAAGCATGTCTTCCAGCACCTGGTTAACTCCCTCGGTCTGTCCATTGGTGTGAGGATGGTAGGAAGTGATGAAATTCAACTTTGTACCCAAATCTACAAACAAATCCTTCCAAAAATTGGAAGTGAACTTGACATCTCTGTCAGAGACTATTGCCTTAGGAAATCCATGCAGTTTGAAAATCTCCTTCATGAATATATTTGCAATGTCATTAGTCTTATGCGTAGACTTAACCGCTATAAAATGTGCTACCTTTGTCAACTTGTCCACCACAACCATGATGGAATCATGTTGTCTCCAAGTCATTGGAAATCCTGTAAAAAAATCCATGGAAATAACTTCCCATTTCCATTCTGGAACCGGCAAAGGCTGCAATAAACTTGTTGGGTGTTGATGTTCAACCTTCACCTGATGACACTTCATGCACCTTGAAATATATTCAGCCATGTCCTTTTTCATTCCTGGCCAAAAGTACTGCTTTCTAGTTGTAGCAATCGTCTTCTGATATCCTGGGTGACCAGAATATGGAGCTTAATGGATCTCATCCATAACAACCCTCCTGAAATCTGCTACATTTGGAATATAAATTCTATTCGTATAGGTAATAAGTCCATCTTCTTCCAATTTATATCCCTCATACTTCTTTTCAAGGCTTTGATGCTGCAACTTGTCCGTGACCTATGCATACAATTCATCTTCACCAACATGATTAGCAATCTATTGCCTCAAATTTGATTGGAAAATACTAATGGATTCCACTTGCATTTCCTGCACCTTCCTGTTGAGTGCATCAGCTACCTTATTCTCTTTTTCTTTTATGTGCTTGATTTCAAAATCAAACTCACATAAAAACTCCAACCATCTCGCTTGCCTAGCATTCAGAGTAGGATGATCAAACAAATACTTCAGACCACAATGGTTTGTCCTTAGCTCAAATCTTCTGCCCATCAAGTATGTCTCCACATCTTGAGAGCATGTACTATGGCTGCAAGTTCTAGATCATGAGTGGCATAGTTATTTTCGTGCTCCTTTAATTTTATCGATTCATAACATATCACGTGGTTGTCTTTAATTGGAACTCCTCCCAATTCCTTGACCACATGCATCCATACATACCACAAAATCTTTCTCTGGGTCTACAAATTTTAAGATTGGTGCACTTGTGACAAGATACTTCAACTGCTAGAAACTTTCTTCAACTTCGAGGTCCATTCAAACTTTATCCCTGCAAAGAAGTGATAGCATGTGTAACCTTGGAGAATCCTTCAATGAATCTCCTGTAATATCCCGCAAGCCCCATAAAAGATCTTACCTCTGTCACATTCTTTGGAATACGCCAATTCTTAATAGCTTCAATCTTGTCAGGGTCTACAGATATACCCTCCTATGAAATAATGTGACCCAAGTACTGAATTCTATCCCTATAGAAGTCACACTTTCTTAGCTTCACATACAGTTGATGTTCTTTGAGCAATTGCAATGTTAGTCTCAAATGTTCTTCATGCTCTTCTTCATTCTTAGAATAAACAAGAATGTCATCAAGGAAAACAAGAATTAATTTGTCCAAATACCTGTTGAAGACACTATTCATAAGGCATATAAATGTTGCTGGTGCATTTGTGAGACCAAATGGTACCACTACAAACTCATAATGTCCATACCTTGTTCTGAAGGTTGTCTTATGAATGTCTTCATCCTTGATTCTCACCTAATGGTACCTAGATCTCAAGTAAATCTTGGAAAATACCTTTTCCCCTTTCATGTGATCAAAGAGGTCATCAATTCTTGGTAAGGGGTATTTGTTCTTCACCATGACTTTATTCAGCTTCTTGTAATCAATACACAATCTGAGTGTACCGTCTTTCTTCTTTATGAACAGAATTGGTGCTCCCCAAGGAGACACACTTGGCCTGATATACTTTTTCTCCAAGAATTATTGTAGCTGCATCTTCAGCTCTAACATTTCTGGTGTACTCATTATGTAGGGTGCCCTTGATGCTGGTGTTGCTCCTGGCACAAGTTCAATTGTGAAATCAATGTCCCTCTTTGGAGGAAGTCCTGGAACCTCATCAGGAAAAACATCCTTGAAGTCTTGCAACACAGGATAGTCTTCCAACCTAGGAGTTTCATTCTCTTCTTCTTCCTCAATATCAGGTGCATACAACTGACAACCTTTTCTGCAAAACTTCTTTAACTACATTGCTGAAATCTGCCTCATAGAAATGACCTTTGGAATTCCTCTTACAACTACTAGGTTCCCTTCTTCATCCATCCATTCAAAAGTCTTATTATAACAGTCAAGCTTCACTCTATGAGCTTGTAACCAATCCATTCCAATGAGAACATCATAGGAACCAAGTGGTAGAACATTCAGATCTACACAAGTGACCAATCCATTCATTACCAATGGACATTTTTCCACCACTTCATTAAATTTTCTCTTCGTTCCAGTGGCTAGTTGAACTAACCATGACTTGCTATGCTTTTGTTTCTTAAGAGTACAAACCTCCACTACTCTAGGAGCGATATAACTATGAGTAGAACCAAGGTCAATCAAAATAGAGATAGATTGCTCAACAATCTTACCTGCAACTTCAACCACTGTTGACTGGTGATCTTCCTGACAGTCTTCCAATGCTGCATAAATTCTAGGTACAACCCTTGCTACTTGTCCTATTGTTTCTACCTCTTGAATATTGTATGATGGCCTTGCATTCTCATTCTCAAGTGCACAGTACCTACGCATGTGGGGTCCTCCACATTTCCAACATTGGAGTGGTCCTTTGTTTTGTTGTGGATATTTGGCTTCTCTCCCGTCACTCTAGTTGGCTGCTTCTCAACTTGTGCTGGTTGCTTCTGTTGATTCCTGAAGTTAGAAGGCTTGTAACATTTCTTCCTTTGGTCAGACTTCTCAATCCTTTTGTCCTTCCATGTTTTCTAGTAATCCGGTTTGTTCTTACTTTGCTCATAGCATAGTTAGCCTTCCTTATTGCCTCCTCAAGAGTCCTAGGTTCATAAAACTCAATCCTGTCTTTGCAAGACTGAGGAAATCCACCCAGAAAACACTGTAACTTCACCTTCTCATCTTTTATGTACCTAACATACCTCAACAACTCCAAAAACTTATTGGCATACTCTTACATAGTCTGCTATCCCAATCTCAGCTCATGGAACTCTTTGATCTTGTCATCATAGTACCTGTCAGACAGGTGCTTCTCCTTGAAATACTTTCGGAACTGCTTCCACACAATCTTCCTTTCATTGATCTTCTTTACTTGACTGAAATGCTCCCACCATATGGATTCTCTTCCGGTCAAATTGAATATGGCTACCCTAGCCTTTATATTTCTTGAATAGTCTTGGACTTGGAAATATTTTCTCATCCCAAGAAGCCAAGCTTCAGCTTCTTGACCAGTCTTTACATCACCGTTGAAGGTAGGAGGCATTTCCTTCTTAAAATCATCTCGTGAGTGGTTCTGGTAGTGCCTCATCCTGTGATTCTTGTGAGAAGAAGAACTTGAATCTACAGTGGACCCTTCATAGTCATATGACTCACTAGGTGATCTCTTTCTTCTTCTAGCAGTGTTCTTACTCTCTTCTGGATTTTTTGTCAAGTCCTCAGAGTTCATCTTTCTCTGAATATCTGTCAAACTTTGCAGCATGGCTGCATTCAGCTAATTCTGCTTCTCCTAAGCCTTAACCAATATTTCATTATCTGCCTTGTAACTCTGCATCTCCGCCATTAGGCTTCTCATGGTGGCTGCAAAATCTGGGGGAGTCTCTTGCAGTATTCTCCCATTAGATTTCGTTTCAGCATTTCCAACTTGGACATTTTCCCCGATAGCATCTTACTCATACTCATTGGGGTTATGTACATCATCATGCATTTTGTCAGTTCTCATGGCAGAACCACAACTCACTTTACCCAACTGTACTACCTGGAATGTTGCTTTTGAAGGTGACTATAATTCTATAAAATGTGTTGATAAACAAAAATTGTTGGTTGCATAACCATTCACATGTATTCATGATTACTTACCTTCATCTGAAAAAAAAATCTCACATTGACAACTTTGCCCAAAACACAGAATTTTCTTTCACAAAGAACGACTGTCTAAAGGGGACGACAGGGGTCAAGGGGGTTTTCCATTTTTCATCTTTCTAGCCCTGTAGATCTCACTGAAAAACCCTGCTAAATTTCTCTGTTTTAGAAAAAAAATTCAAAATTTTCACCCGCTGCATCGAAAAAAATTTTAGACTTTCACCCGCTACAGCGGCTCGATCTTCATCTTCCATCCGATGTAGTAGCTCTATATTCTTTTCTCATCCAGCGCTTCATCGACTTCACATTCTTTTTCCTTCCGTTGCCGCATCGGAAGACTGTCCGAGTTTCATCCATTGTAGCGGCTCCTTCCCCGTCTTCCATCCATCGTAGCGGCTATTTCCTCTACTTCCTTCCACTGTGGCGACTCTTTCCCCAACTCTGACCCACAAATATGGCCCCAATATTCTTTTTACTGCCGCCGTTGCGGCTCAAAACTTCAAATTTCTTCCGCCACACATCGGCTCTATTTTCAAATTTCTTCTGTTACATAGCGGCTCTTTCCCCAACTTCCATCTGCAACTATGACCCCGATCTTCTTTTGCTTGTCACCGCCAACACTTAGAATTTTTTTCCCTTCATCTTCGACGGTGAAAAACTTGGTTTCTACCCGCCGTTGTGGCTCGAGCCCCGGCTTCCTTCCGTCGTTGCAGCTCGAGCCCCGGCTTCCTTCCGTCGTTGCAGCTCGAGCCCCGGCTTCCTTCCGTCGTTACGGCTTGAAGCCTAAATTTTGCCCGCTATTGGTGCGGCCCAAACTTCCCTTGTCTGCCGCTGCTATGGCTCAACTCTTAGGAAATGACCCGCTATGGTCGGCCCACTTCAGCCTTCTCAGCCGACAAGGAATTTTTTTTTTTCACACTTAGAAAAATTTCCATAATTTTTCGTCTGCTCCTTCTGGGTGACCCAGCCGCTACAGCGGCTCACTCTTTTCTTTTTTGCTACTGCTGCAGCTCAATCAACAAAACTCACCCGTCGTGTCAACAAAGAAAGACAGTCATAGCCATCGTTGTGGCTCTCTTCAAGTTTCTCAGTCGCCACACAAAGAAGTATTTTCTCCAATACTTAGAAAAATTCATACTTAGAGAAAATTTCAAAAACAATTTCATGTCTGCCTCTTCTTTCTATCTGAACACATAGGCTGGTTCTTTATGGCCCATTGAGGCCCAAAGCTGCAACTAGAGCTTTGATACCACAATATCACGTCCCCAACCCTTACTCGGCGGAGAGGACGCGACAAAATCTATCAACCTAGGCAATCTAGGCCCCCATGAACATAATACATATATAAAAATGCATTGAACTTAACGCATATAAATACACATATGCATAATAAAATGTACATGATATATACAGCGGAAGCAAATCCTTCATTCAACACATTCATGCATTCAACATGTTCATGATAATTTCATAATAATTCATAAGCAAATACAGTTGCAAAACTTAAATAAACAAGAGTACTTATCTTTGGAGAGCTTGTCCCACAACCAGCTATGTCGCTGCAACGTTCCACCCAACCATAGGCCAATGTACTCTTTAATATCTCAGTAGCACTGCCACCCCCGAGATGGGCATGATCTTCCCCAAGGAATAAGGAACACTAGTAGACTTCCCCCATAGCCAAGGATACAATTAAAAATCAGTCAAGCCAACACCGTTGGGTTTATCAGACTTACGTAGGCAATGGTTTACACTTATCCAAATTCACATGAGACACAACCAAGCCAACAGATGGGTTTATCAGGCTACCAGCCAAGCCATCCTTCCAGTTGGTTTATCAAGCTATCAAGGAGGTGGAAATACTGACTGCTAAGCTAGTGAGCTCAACCCCAGAGCTATGAACTCCCACACTGGATCTAGCATGATTTCTAAACAATTACACACCCAACACAAGGAAGCATTCCCTTCTCTGCTACACAGTCCCTCAATCCATGCCTTCCATTCCAGTGCTATTCAGGGCATGCAAAGAAGAAAACCAGCCTTCTAGATTGGTCTGTGAGGTTCTTTCAAATAGTTGGTTTATCAAGCAAGTCTAGACTCTATTTCCATTCCTTCAAACAATTCAAATGCCAAACATGGATGCACACATAGTGATCTAAGTCCTGGGATTTATCAAAACGTAGCAGATGCTAGGGATTACATACACACACAAAAATTTACGAATTTCTTAATATTGTCGGTGCCAAACCGATTGCTACAAAATACCAAAATGAAAACGTTGTCGGTCTTTCAAATCAAAGACACAAAATCGGATTCAGGAAAACAACTAGCATAAAGGAAAAAACATGGAGAGAAACAATCCACATAGGGAAAACCCAAAACATGAAGGGTTCAGATCGTCAGATGGGAGAAATTCATGAAAGGTTCAGACTCAGAAACGTTTTGCTTGCTTGCTGCTACGTGAATGCCCAATTGGGTTTCCAAAAACGTTTTGTTCAATCCAAATCATGAGGGAAGGAGAAACGTTGCCGCATGAGGGAAAAGTGGTTGTTTTTGGTGTTTTCTTTCCCAAGAAAATTTAAAAATGTTTTTCCAGAATTGGTGCTCTCCCCAATTCGAATTTCTTCCCACTCTTCCAATCCCCCACTCCCTCGTCCTTAGGAAAAATCATGCCCCCATCTCATTTAGTTGCGTTGACATAGCCGACTGTGGGTTTTAATTAAAAATTACAATTTTTAACACAATGTCCAGCTTTTTAATGTTCATCTAGCATAAAAAAATACCATCGGCCCAACCTTAATTGCCGAAACATAAATACTAAATCGATGGTGGGATTTTTCCTAGCTCCACACCATGATTATTTACATCATTTATTTAAATGCAAACGAGATCAAAATCGAGGTGTTACAAAGACAAATTAGTGCACATGGGTACCATCAAACCCAATAAGGATCAATCCCGTGCTACAAGAGTTTCGAATCCATCAAAAGGAAATAAGAAAGCCAAGGATTTGAAGCAGCAAAGAGTGAAGGAGAAGAAGCATTCAAATACAAAAATCTCAAGTTTAACTGATGAGGATTCGAAATCTAGGAGGATAAAGAGTAAGAGAGACAATCCCTAATGTGACTATTGTAGAGGTTCACATCATGAATTAAAAAAAAAAAAAAAATTGGACATCATGACAAAGCTTCTTGAAGAAAACAACATTGAAGTTCTAGATTTTGCAAGAAGAGGGGACCGCAAGCCGTCCTTAGAGGAAGAAGATGGTAAGAGCTTGTATGCTTTGGGTGCAAGAGAGAAAACTATTTCTCATGTCTCTGTTTCAAATATATTTGTTTCTGATTTATAGTCTGATATATCATAATTTGAAACCTCCATCACTTCCTTTGAAGAAACCCCAAATAGTTCACCAAAGTTTCCTCCAAAAACTAGTCATTTTTCACTAGTTTTCGACTTGTCTTCTGAAATATATTTCCTGCTCTATTCAAATCCTTGCAATTCTTATTTTGAAGGTGATATACAAGTTGATATACATGTTATTACAATATTAAACCCATTTCCCCAACCATTTGATACCCAAAAGTCCCAACAACGCTCACGTTCACTAGTTGGAAAATCTAAAAATTGCCCAGTTCCAATGCTATGTCACTTGTGTATGTTGCTCTTATGTCTTGCACATCATTCATTTGTTGGACAGCCATGTCATTGGTCTTCATGGGAATGTTGTTCCACATGTCTGGACATGATCTCACCACCTATGGTTCAAGTTTCACGTGATCTCCCGACAATCTAGGTTCGCTCAACTATCAGTGTGATCTAGTTGTCCACTCTTCTCCCACTATAGACCCATTCGCTCATGGAGACACTATACCTCTTATATTTTCTATTTTATATGACCTCTATTCTAGTATTTCAGATACTCGTGAGCTTTGTTACAGAGTTATGAAGGTGCTTCATCAAATTGGGAAGAAGATGTTGGACTCACGATTGTCATCAAACCAAAACCCACAGGTGTTAATCTCTGCCACAATCGCCATAGTTAGGATCTCGAGAGGTGATTAGTCCATGTCATGAAACTCACGGGGAGTGTTGAAACCAATGTCCAACAATCTTCCCCCAAACACGATTCGGGTGAGTTTCGAACCCTTGACTTGTTACTATGATACCATTTGTTGGACTCACGATTGCCGATAGAACAAAATCCCCAGGTGTTAATCTCCACCACAATCGGCAGAGTTAGGATCTTGGGAGGTGATTATTCCATGTCACGAAACTCATGGGGAGCGCTGAACCCAATTTCCAACAGAATATTCATGGTTTAATTCATGATATGGTAGCTAGACATAAGACATATTTTGTTGAATCTTTTGATGCTCTTTTGGGAAAGAGTTTGCAGAGATATCTTTTCCATTATTAATTATGCTTCTAGATAAGAGTATGCATACAGAAAAATACATTCTTATGATGCTCCTCCATCAACAAATGATGGCCTTCAAGGGGCCTTTCCACATGTTCTTTGTCTACAACACATTGATGCATTAATGCATGATCTTTGTATCCACAACATATTCAACAAGTCTATCACCAAGAAGTTGTTCATTCATCTCATTCAAGTGAAGAAGAATACATGTTGAATACTTTTTTATCATCTCTGTGTCATTTCCATTCTTGAGGGAGGATTTTCCCCATGAGGTTTTGCCTCTTTCCTCGTTTTACATGGACAAATAAAAAAAATTGTTGTAAGAGGTGACTTGAGTCTTAGTTGCCAAGGCCTCAATAATCATTTGGTATAAGTTGTACTAAGTTAGGATTAAGGGGGGTGTTATAGCAATAATCCACCTTAGTGCTATGATCATACACCTAGGACACATTTCTTTAGCTTGCATGCTATGCCATAAGGTCCAAACTTAGGCTATGATTGATCATTTACTACAGTTGAGGCGCTCCACTTTGATCATGTTGACAGTTGAGGCACTCTAGTTTGATCATTCTGACAACCCAGGTGCCCTCATTAATGAAAGACGATTCCTCATCCCTTAAATGAGGGAATGTGTTTGACTATGGACGCTAGTGCATGTATGTGGTGATTTTTTTCCTTCCTTGGGCATTTCTTGCCTCCTAGAGCCACTCCCACTCACCCATGTGCTCACCAATGCCTTGTCTACCCTCATTTATGGCTCAACATGCTCAAGCCACATTCACACGGGCATTCATGTCTGTTTGGTGTGGTTTGGGAGCTCATTGGTCCACCTTGGGGGGTTTTGAGGTCAAATCCTATCCTAACACTTGTATGCATCTAGATGGCCTCCAAAGGCTAACAATTTTTCACTATTGTATTATAAGTGTGTACCATACATATCTACAAGTTGTACACTAATAGAAAGATCAGTTATTGGCACCATCGATGTATGTTATTTTGCTCTCTTTTACTATTTTCCTGCATATTTTGTGAATAACTTAGATTGTGAAAATTTCCTTAGCTCCTAAATCTTGTTGTGAATCATATTTTCACAAAATTTGTAAGACATCTATAATTGTAAATCACAATGAATAAAGGACATATGTAACTCAAAATTCATTTCCACAAATTGCACAAGTAATGGATTCCTAGAAAATTCATTAATACGATCAAATTGAACTACATGTACATTGGCATAGCCTTCTCTCAAGGCATGTACAAGTCTTCAAACTCTCTGAAAACCTTATCTGGGGTAAATCAACAAAACACTAGCAACCAAGGAGCTCCAATATGCAAGAATATCTCGACACATCCTCGAAGGAAATACACCCTTCTCTTTCTTATTCACTAATCCAACCTAGGGATTTATCACAAAACCCTAGTCTCAAATCTCCAAGGGATACACCCTAACCTTGGAATCCAAGATACTCCAATATAAAGATAAATAACAAGAGAGAGAGAGAGAGAGAGAGCATAATCTTCTCTAGTTCACATCTCTACACTAGTGTGAATAGGGATTAACACTACGATAAATTAATGGACATATGTGATCACCATCTCCAACATCTCTTCCATAAGAGTAAACCCTAGCCATAAGAGAAAACTCCAAACTAAGATATCATCTTTCCCTTCCATAGCTTTTCTAGGGTTTCCTCATGAATTAATGAACCCTAGCAATTCTCTCTAGGAACATAGATACAAACGAGAAACATATAAATGATGATGATTGGAAATATTCTCTCCTTCCTCTATCTATATAAGAGGTAATGGAAGCAAACAATAGAATGTAGGCCTTATCCCTTACAAACAACCTACATTGAGCCCTTTGTAGGCCAACACAAGTGAGATGCTACATTCCAAGTACATGTATCATGCTCTAAGGTGATATCATGCACAATAATGGCTCCAAGGTGATGTAGCTACACAAGAATGTCTACATTCCTCCCCCCATGAGCCTCCATGGACTCCATCGATCCTCCTAAGCAATGTACACCACTAGGTTAGTTATTCCCTGCAAGAACACTATCAAAGCCCCATGCATTCTTGAGATATTCAATCCTCCAAATAGGAATCCAAGCCTTTGCATGCCAACTAGGGCATGAATACCTACTACAAGATGCATAACACTCCTCATCACATGTAAGGTGCTCTTCAAACATGCGAATTCTCCATGTGGCCACAATGAAGGGCATCCACCATCCAAGTAATAAATCTCCAATGCCTATGGGGAGAAAGACAAACTAACACCCTTCTAAGATCAAGTATCCACTAAACTAACTATCTCAACTATGCATATACATCATGAACCATCTTCCATATCTTAATCCATCTCAAACCATAAAAAAAGCAAAACATATAACATATACCTCACCATATACCACAAATTTCATGTTACAACTCAAACATAATATAAACTCTTTTAAAGTAACTCGAAAATCCAACACAACCAACTACCCCATTAATCTTAATCCATTAACCCACTCTCTACCGTCCCTTACAAATAATCTTAATCCATTAACCCACTCTCTACCATCCCTCACAAATGAACCCCTTAATATCTTCAACTAGATAGGAGAACTAGATAAGAGAAAACCATATTCGGGATGGAAATTACTTGAATACAAACTTTAGAACGGAACAAATTTTTTTAGTTCCCCAAAAAAGCAATCCAAGCTACATGGTATGGAATTATGAATAAATAAAACATAATAATGAATAATGTGATGAGGATGACCTACAAAAATGCACACGTTCAATGATGACAAAAATGCTGCAAGATTCCTATTCTTCGGGCGCACTAAAACTATATAAATCATTATCATATCCTTCTCCATCACGTCGTATAGTCCCCTCAATTATAATTTTATTTAATAACCCTTAAATGTATTTGATAACCCTCGAATTTGTCATGGAAACATGTCTCTATCACATCCATGCCCTGTATGCTTTTATTAATTTCACACCAGTACAAAATTTAATTTTAACATATAGAATAAGTATTAGTAGAGCTTCTGAAATAAGGTTATTAAATTATAATTTTTATAGAGTCCTAAAAGTCACATGAACTAAACATAGGGAATCTAAAAACTATTTATAAATTAGATTTGATTTCTTTTGTATATTGTATATTTTTTTTTTAATTTTCTGTTTTTAATGTATTTGTTAAGTTATTTATTAGTATACATCTATTATAAATGCGGATCTATCAAGTATCAAGAGGTATCTAATTTTTTGAGCTATTATTTTTCTAATAATTTTTTATTTGGTTTTAAAATTTTATTTTATGAGTGGATATAGTTTTCTAATTACTTTTTATTTGGTTTTAAATTTTTTATTTATGAGCGGTTATGTATTTTTTAATTATTTTTATTTTGTTTTTATCTTTTATTTTATGAGCCGACATAAAAAGAAAATTAATTATTGTACTTTTTATTTTTGGTACATAATATTGTGTATGTTACATTACGTAACATTACACATCTCCCCTATACTAGGTTGAAAGCACCTTGCTAATTTCAGTGCAATAAAACCAGCGTAGATCCAAATCCTAGGCTCTATCAAGCGCCGAGATGGATCAAATCTCTGGAGGTGCAAACCTCTTCTCAGGTATCCATTGATTTGATTCAAACCAAAAGACACATCTTTTTATTTAAAGTCCACATATAATATTTTTATTATTAATATTTAATATTATTTATGGCCAACATAATATTTTTTATTATTTTTTATTTTGTTAGGAACGAACATTGCATCATTTCCCCACACATGGTTTTAAAACCATATGCAAGGCCCTCCTACAACCATGGGTTGTTTAGGAGGCCTTGCACATGGTCTTAAAACCATTTGCAAGGCCCTCCTAAACTATGTACAATAAAACCATGGGTTGTATAGGAGGCCTTGCACATGGTTTTTAAACCATGTGCAAGGCCAACATTTTTGGGGGAAAATTGAATTGTGTTTTTTTCTTGACCCACATATTTTTTTACGGATAATTAAAATTTTACTTTTTTATTGTTTTGTTAGGTAGGAAGATTACAACATCTCCCCAATATTAGATTGTTTTATTTTGGCTTATTAGAAAATTGATTTTTTATTAATAAAAATAACGTTACGAAAGTGATATTATTTTTTATTTTGTGTTACAAAATCTCTCCCATAATATTCACTATCACTATTATTTTTTGCCGACGTGTTACAAATGTTACATTACTTTACAAGATCTCTCCCATAATATTCACTATCACTATTATTCTTTGCCGACGTGTTACAAATGTTACATTACTTTACAAGATCTCTCCCATAATATTCACTATCACTATTTTTTGCTGACATGTTACAAACGTTACTAATGTTACATCACGTTACAAGATCTCTCCCATAATATTCACTATTACTATTATTTTTTGCCGACATGTTACAAACGTTACTAACGTTACATCACGTTACAAGATCTCCCACATACTGGGCTGCAGAGCGCCTCTTGACCCAATTGCATGTCAAGTGGCAAAGCTCCTGCCATTCAAGATTCTTACATTAATTAACTCATAAGAAATTTGGTATAGGTACAAGAGATGTCACATTCGAGTTTGTTATGTGAGAAACACCTAATTCTTTGACCATTTTGGTTTTTTTATTTCAAAACACCTAATTTAAAAATTACAACATGGTCTTTCCTATCCCCATGTTTTCAAATCACTTGTAATGAAGTTAGTCATAATTTATGGAATTTTGTTAGATTGATTTTCTCTTTCAAGGTACCATTTTTGTTGAGGAATCTATCATTATTAGACTTTGTTATATGGAAAAGAAAAATATTATCTCAAGAAATTTTGTAGTTGTCATTTCTCAAATAGTTGATAAAATGATTTTTAGACTCCATATAAAGGGTTATTTGACATACATAAATCTGTTTCCGAGAAACATTTTTTTCATTAATGATTTTGAATTGTCTCCAACTCTATTATGCAGTAAAAATAAGGTCATTTATCATACTGTCTAGCTTCTATTTATGTATTATTAGTTGGTATTGGAGCAAATCTTGTTGTGTAATAGATTTCATCTAAGGTGTTCAGTCATTAACTCCTTCCACCAAGTGGGTGTATAGTTTCTTCTCCTTTTGTTCAATGAAACATTTTCGTTCAAATAAGAAGTTTCTAGATGACCTTGTCCAAAGTAGTTATTGTGAATAGCTAACATGCCAAAAAAAGAATGTTTCTCACAAGCGAATCTATCTATGTAAAATATAGCTCATGGGCTAAATTTCGGCCCTAAAATTTTCCTTGATGCTTCATGTTTATGGGCTATGATCATATATCCAACCACCACTACAACTCTTTTCTTTTGTTATATCCTCATTCTTTAAATCTAATTCTTTTATCTTAAATTTATCCTTCTACATTATGTTGTTCTCAATGCATTTATTCTCTTGTACAATCTATAACTACCACATTTGCAAAGTTGATTCTACAATTTCCATCTGTGTTGTTCCAAGTCACGTGCCATGACAACCCTACAATGGTTTTTGGGCCATCTAACCTTATCCTTATTCTCGAGATCTCTACCCCCTTTAAACTTTACTTGGTATATATCCTTGCACTCACTTGTAACTACTTATTCATCAATTTTTGTAGTATACCTAATTGTATATTACATTAGGTTATCATTATTTACGTTAAATAATTAATTAAGTATTTTTTGTGACATGTCTATTAAATGAAAATACATGCCCCTATGTTTATTAGCCATATATAAATGGTTTCTATCATTGTATTTGATCATTCAATCATTCAACTATTTCGTATATTCAATAAATATTTCCAACATGTAAGCTTAGTAGCTTACAAGTGGTATCAGAAGAGGGTTCTAGGCCTTTGGTCATATCGTGGCTTTTAGTCGTTGTCTCAAGCTTTTTGAATTACTTAGGTCTTTGACCTTACTAAAAAAAAAGAGAGAAAGTAAAAAATGAGAAAGAAGAAGTTAAAAAAAGAGAGGAAGAAAGTTTATGAATTAAACAGGTCTTTTACCTTAGTTAAAAAAAAAGAAAGAAGTTAAATATATATTTATATAAACAACAGGTAGTTTTAAAGAAAACCATCACTTGGTTTTATTTGGGTGAAATCAAATCATAAATTCAAGCACCATTTTGTGTAGAGTCGTAACGCTTTGGAGAACACTAAATTAAGTGGAAGTGATATAATAAAAGATTTTTTTTTAACAAAAACGGTTAATTTTACTTTGAAGAAGAACGCTGGTCTTTTTTGGCAATACCAATCAACCAAATTATATTATTCAGAAAAACAAAATAATGTTGAGAGTCTTATTGAGAAGATGGAATCTCCCAAGAAATACAAATTACAATTGCTAGATAACACAATTACGGAATAGAGTGAAAATAACTAGCTGCCCCATTGATGCTTAGAAAGCCTTGCGGAAGAAGACAAGCTTTATTAGCCAGATCATCCGCAATAGAGTTTAATTCCTGAAGACTATGGAAGGATTTAGCCATATCAAATTCTTTCAATCTAGCCTGAATTCTTTGCAGTGAAATGTTCAAAGCAGAATTATTGAAATGATCAACTGTATTTAAACTTTTATCAGCATCTCTGAGTCACCAAATATTTGGAGAGTCTTATAATCATTCTCCTTAGCAATCTGAGTTGCCATGAAAAAGTATATAGCTTTCGGCTAGATTATTTGACAATGAACCTAGCCCCCAACAAAATATGAACTTGGTCAATCTGTCCGAGGATAATACCAGGCCACCGGCACCAAAGGCCCGGGGATTCCCTTTTGAAGCTCCATCGAAGAAAATTACAGCTGAAGAGGAGTTCATCTAGATTTTTTTGAGAGCATCCTTGACTCCATGATATCTCCAAGACGATTGGTTGAATGGTTTGATACTTTTCAAATTAGTTCCAAAAATTGGTAAACAAGGAGACAATCCCACTGAGGTTGAAATAGACTGCGATTTCAAGCTAGAAGATTCTTCAAACCGTCGATTGGAGGGATTATCCATGTTATGGATGATAGGAGATTGATCGTTAAATATGCATCCATTTCTGACCAAAGATCCCACCATGTAAACTTCAAAACCGAATGCCAATGTGAGTGCATTATAGCAGAGCTTGACTTTGTTGGATGCTGGACATGCCATGCTGAGGACTGGGGAAGAGCTCTTACTAAAGACTGAGGGAAAGGCAGACAATTGATACCTTGAAGGACCAAATTCCAAACTTTCCTAGAGAAATCGCAGTCAGCTAGAAGATGATCTACTGTCTCTGCTACATTTTTACAAAAACAACATCGAAACGGCCCAAAAAAACCATGTTTTGAGAGAGAGTCTCCAGTCAAAATCTTATTATTTAAAACAAGCCACGTAAAAATTTTTACCTTCAGCTAACAAAGAGAAAACCACACTGTTTTCCAAATCGCAGGAGAAAAAGGAGAGCTAAGGGGAGGAAGAAGAGCATTAAAACCTTTAGCATCAGTATAAAAACCATCTTGGCCCCAACCCCATCTATCCTCCTGAGAGATGTGGATAGGAGCAAGACTTGAAAGAGAAATGAGCAACAAATTTTTTGGGGGAAGTAAACCTACAGGAAGATCTGGAAGAGACCAACCAGTCCAGTTACTAGAACAATCCCAACTACAGATATCAGCCAATCAGATGAGTCCTTTGTTTGTTTCCCAAGTCAAAATCTCTGTTAGCAGAAGAACGGAGGAAAGAAATAATAAAAGAAATTTCAAAACATATTACATGGAAGTAATATAAATAAGAAAATGATTTATAAAAGGCCCCCCCTCCCCAAAAAAAAGTGAGATAGTGAGAAGTTCAAGATATATAAGAAGTTCACTATTCAAGCTGCTATAAATATTTAATAATAATTTATTATTAAATATTTTAATAATAATAAAAAAAAATTATATATATATATATTAATATGATTAAAACATATATAATATTATTATTATTTTTGAACTTTTAATAATAATAATACTTATTATTAGTAAATAATAGTTGTATTTATTAGCATTTTTATTTTATAAAAAAAAGGACAAAAATCAACGTCAAAGGATGGATTACAAAAGGGCCATTTGTTGTCAAAGAAGTCAAAGTTAAAGGAATACCATCTATCACCGAAGAAATCAAAGACCATCTATCTCTCAAGAAGTCGAAGAACATTTATCGCCAAATAAGTCAAAGTAAAAAAGAAGACTATCTATCGCTGAAGAAGTCAAAGGCCAAGGGAAACAATTTGTTTATACCTCATCAAAATGGAAGAGATTGGTTTTTCTCAAAAGAAAAATAGATATGTTGACGTGTTGGAATAACCAGCAATACTGAGAGGGGGGGTGAATCAGTATTGCCTTCTTTTATTTCTTTTTAAACAATTAGTATTTAAATAAAACAATGAATCAAAAACAAGTAAGGACACTGAATTTTATCATGGAAACCTCAAAGATAAAACCACAAACTCAAACTCATTAATAAGATGAATTTACAAAATTTGTTTTTCTGTTGCTACAAAAAGGATGCAACAACACCCCATATTTTTGCATGCTCCAACATATAGGGATGCTACAACACCCCATAATTTTTGTGTATGCTACAACAGACAAGGATGTTACAACACCCTTGTTTTCCAGCCACTACTGGAAGGAGGCTACAACCTCCCTGCAGGCTTGCAGCCTGCCCTAGCACCACCCGACCACTCTATTCTAATTTTATGTCTTCCAAATCTTCTTCAAATTCTGTCACTGTTTTTTCTTCATTGCTTGGTCTCTGTCTTTTCTTGCTGCTACGTTGATCTGAACTATAGAGACGACTTATTCCTTTCGAAACTCTGTTTATAAATACCTTTAACACACATCTCTTCATTCTTAGAAACTTGTGTCTTTTCATTTGAAGATCATACCCTTTCACCAAACACACCTTTTCACTATCTGTTGGTTATGGAGCTTGATCTCTAGAGATATTATTGAGCAATCATGTTTGTACCCCAGGTTTACTGTACACTCGTCCCAGTGAGCCCCTGAGGGAATTTTTTGGGATATGTGTTGGCCAACAGTCTTGCGGACCCATGGTATTGGGTTAATCGCAGTATTTTCCCATTGTATTTCCCGTATAAAAGAAAGCATTGTAACATGGCTGTGTATTGTATTGGAAGAGAGACTGTGAGAGCGTGAAGAGGAAGTGCTACGGTTTTGCTGCAGGTTGTATCCCTTCATCTTTCTGGACTGTAATAAAAGGACTGGCAATTTCTTTGTGGACGTAGCCCATCATTTAGGTGAACCACGTTATATCTGTGTCTCTCTGTAATGTGTTTAATGTGTTTTGCATCTTGTTTAATGATTTAACTGTTATTTGTTATTGCTCTACGGTCTTGTTTTCTAACACTATCGTGTCCTTTCATTAATTAAATATGTTGTTATACAGTCATGTCTTTTATTAATCATAATAATATTCTTTGTTTAATGAATGATATCTTTTCTTCATGAATTTAAATTTTGTTTTAATAATAAACATGTTTTTTCAAAAAGTTTGTTTATAATTTATACAATCATGCCTTTTCTTATTAATCATGACTCTTCAAATATTAATGTTTTCCATATTCATTACTAAATACTCCCTTCACTAAATACTCCCTTCAGCATAGATAAAACATTCAACCTCTTCCATCTTCATATTTTCATTTCAGTTACAAGTTTCTTCTTTTTATTTTGCATGAAGGAATTTTCTAGAAATGCTTGAATTATCTCGCCTTCCATATTTTTTCTCAATTTAGAAGGCTTATATATCACATGTGTGATCACCAAATGGAGAACTAAGACCATGAATAGATGTACATTTCAACAAAGAACATATTTGTGTCATTGGATGAATTTATCGGCACAAATACAGCATCTGGAGGGTATTTCAAAATGGCCTCTCAGACTTCCTATGTTTAACACTCAGACATGCAATTTTTCTCAACTTGGAAGGATTATATTTCACATATGTGGCCACCAGAGATAATTCCAAGACCATGGTTAGGTATATAAGTTACCAAGGAACATGTTCATATAATTATATGAATTTATTGACAGAAAGATTGCATTTGGCAGGCATTTGCAAATGGCCTTTTAAAACTGCTTTTAATAGTTGGAGAGTTTTGTCAATCCCTAGGTCTATTAAGGTGGATTTTATTTTCATCAAATTTGGAATATGAAGCATTAGAAATATGAGGAACAAAATTTTTATTCCATCCATGCCAATTTCATCCTCTCCTTGGCGGGCATTTTACCGAAACAGTGCAAATCAAACCAAAAGGCACTTTTGGCAGGCTAATATCTACACCCATAGAGACTGCTTGGATAAAATGATCATATGGGTATATGAACCAATTAAAAATCTAGAGGACTACACCTTCAATAATCCATCACATATAGGAAATGACGGGCATTTTACAGAGGCTACTTAGGCAATTTTAAAGGCATTTTACTGAACTGGTGTAAAAGAGCCCAAAACCCTGTTTTGGAAGACCTATAACTTTGCCATCAAGAACTATTTTGGATAGATGATACCATGGTAAGATGCACCCATCAAAAAGCTACAACATGGTAGTCTCATCAATACTTTTAATTTTATCATCAATACTTGAGATATAGCGTGCATTTTCCTAGAGCCATTTTTACTAATTTTCAAAACAACAAAACAATAAAACTGCTTGAAACCCCATTTTGGAAGACCTGTAACTTTCTCTTGAAATAATCTTAAATCAAACCGATACCATGGTTAGGTATCTACTTCAACAATATTTATCTTGACAAGATAGGGAGGGAATTTTCCTTAACCTATGAATTATGGCATGCATTTTCCTAGAGCAGTTTTGACTAATTTCCCATACTTGGTCAATTTCTAGATTTCAACCAAATTGCCATACTTTTCATAATGATGTCAGTTTGCAACAATGACTTCATGATAGTAATAGAACACCAGCATGTTCCTTTCCATCCTCATCACACATGCCACATCATCATACATGCCACATGATCAATGACAACCATTATACTCAACATTATCCCCCTTTGGCATTGATGGAAACAACTCCTAAATTTCCTCCCCCTTTGACATTAATGACAAAGAATTTCTTCTTAAAACTCCCCTGTCAACATATCTCCCCCTAACATGATGCATTTTTTTCCTTTTTATTCACTATAAGGAGATTCCTCCCAACTTGTGTCTAAGATGCTCAAATGCTCCTTTGGGTAGTGGCTTAGTGAAGATATCAACTATATGTTCTTTTGTATCAACATATTCTAATTTGACAAGATTTTGTGACACTTTATCTCTTAGAAAATTATATTTTATTGGAATGTGCTTTGTCTTAGAGCGCATAACATGATTTTTTGATATGTTTATAGCAATTGTATTGTCACAATTTATCACTATTGGATTCTCATACTTCACAAGCAAGTCTTCCACTATCTGCTTCATCCAACTGACTTGAGTACAACATGATGCAACAACAATATATTTAGCTTTTGTTGTATATAGTGCAATGGAGGGTTGTTTCTTGCTTAACCGTGATACCAAACAATATCCCAAAAAAATGCTACTCCACTGGTACTCTTTCGGTCATCAACACTTCTTGCCCAATCTACATTACTGAATTCTCTTAAAGTGAAGTCTTGACCTTTTGGGTACCATAAACCATACTCCACCATACCTTTCAAATATCTGAAAATTTGTTTTACTGTTGTTACATGCATTTCTTTGGGAGCTGATTGGAATATAGCAACCAATCCTACAACCACCCTATAACTTGCATCACATTTGGTCTTGTAGTTGTCACATATAGTAGGCTTCTTATCATAGATCTATACATGGTATGAACTACTTCCAAAGACTAGGCATCCTTTCTTAACTTGCAACAAGTGGTCATATGGGTACTAACCTGTTTGGAGTCTTCCATCTTAAACTTCTTAAGCATGTATTTAATGTACTTGGTTTGAGAAATGAAGATTCCTTTGTCTGATTGAGAAACTTGTAATCCCAAGAAGAATGTTAATTCACCCAACATTGACATTTAAAACTCCTTCTTCATTTTAGAGGAAAAATTTTCACTTAGCATTTGTAGATTTCTTCCAAATATGGGATCATCCACGTAAACAATAACAATGATCATATTCTTTCCTTCAAATTTTATGTAGAGATTACTATCAGTGACCCGTCTTTTATATCCTTCTTGCTTCAAGTAGTTGTCTAGCCTTGAAAACCATGCTCGTGGGGATTGCTTGAGACCATAGAGTGCATTTTTTAGTTTGCAAACATAGTCTCCATTTTATGATAAGAGAAAACCTTTAGGTTGTCCAATATAGACTTCCTCTTATAGCTTTCCATTCAAAAATGTGGAATTGAAATCCATTTGATATACTTTGAAGTTCTTATAACATGAAAATTCCAAGGACATTCTGATTGCGTCAAGTCTTGCTCAAGGTGCAAAAGTCTCTTCAAAGTCAATGCCTTCCACTTATGCATATCCCTTACATACTAGTCTTGCTTTTTTCTTATCACTTTACCATCTTCATTGAACTTGTTTTTGAAGACCCATTTGGTCCCTCTTATATTCTTGTTTGTAGGCCTTGGAACAAGTTCCCAAGTTTGTTTTTTCTCAATTTGATCCAACTCTTCATTCATGGATTTGATCCAATCTTCATCCTCGCTAGCTTCTGCAGAGTTCTTAGGTTCCACCACTGATACTAAGGCTTGTTCATCAAATAGTAGTTTCCTTCTTTTGCTAACTCCAACATCTTTTCACCTATGATTTGTGTTTCAGGATGATTCTTTTGTATCCTTCTAGATGGATCTTTTGTATCAGGTCTTGGAGAGTCCTAATCTTCACTTTCTTGTTATTCTTCTCTTTTATCTTCCTCTTCTTCTTCTTCTTCTTCATTATGAACACTTTCATCATCATCTTGGATTCTTATTTTTCTTGGCTTCATGTCATCTACTCTTACATATGCACTTTCTATGATTTTGTGTATCCTTTGATTGTAACATATATATGCTTTCTTGGTGGATGATTATCCTAAAAATATTCCTTCATTAGTTCTAGATTCAAATTTACCAAGGTCATCCTCATTCCTCTTTATGTAGCACTTGTTTCCAAACACTTTAAAATATTTAACTGAGGTAGGTCTTCCATACCATAGTTGATAAGGAGTCTTGTCATTATTTACTCAGAGTTGTCCTCTATTAATTATATAGACAACTATGTTATATTGCCTCTCTCCAAAATGTGTCTGGCAGTTTTGCTTCATTAAGAATAGTTCTAGCCGCTTCTTGGACTGTTCTATTCTTTTTTTCCACAATTACATTATGATGAGGAGTCTTTGGAGATAAAAATTGTCTTTTAAATCTGTGTGTTTCACAAAACTCATTGAATTCATTTTATATAAAGTATCCTCCATTATCTGATGCTAAACATTTCATTTTCAGATTTGTCTCATTCTCAACCATTGCTTTGAAAATTTTAAACTTGTCAAAAGCTTCTGATTTTTCTTTGAGAAATGTCACCCAATTCATCCTTGTATAATCATCAATGAACAACATGAAATAATACTCTCCCTGCAAACTTTTAGTTTTTGTTGGTTCACAAATATCTGTGTGAACTATTTCCAATGGTTGTGAGGTTGTATGTTCCTTTATTTTGAAGCTGGTTTTCCTTTGCTTCCCATGTTGATAGTGTTTAAAATTTGATTTTAGAGGACTTACAATCTTTGGTAAGTCTCTTAAAACTTCCTTCCTAATTAATTTCATAAGATTGTCAAAGTTCAAGGGCCCCATCCTTCTATGCCAAAGCTAACTTTCATCAATAATACTCGTGTAGCATTGCTCTTCATTTTCTAGGATATATACATTGTTTGAATTCCTTACAGCAGTCCCAACAAGTTAATTTCCTGAGTACTTTTTTCTGATTTCACATTTCTCATAATAAAATATGCAGATGTGCCCTTGATCACATGTTTGACTCACACTTAGGAGATTAGGCTTTAAATATTCTACTAGCAACACATTTTCAGCTTTGATTTTGTCATTGATAATAGTTGTACCTTTTCCAATTATCTTGGAAGACATGTTATCTCCAAAGGTGACTTTTCCTTTTTTATATTTTCTTAGGATTATGAATTTGTTTGGATCTCCCGTCATGTGTTTTGAACACCCAATATCAACATGCCATAGATTTTTCTTTTTAGTCACACATAAAGCTATCATGGATTTCTCCATCACTTTCTTTTTCTTCCAGTCCTTTCTATGTCTTTTGTCTTGAAACTCTCTTGCAGCAGCCTTCTTTGTAGGAGTCATCAGTCTACATTCTCTAGCTATATGTCCATAGTTATTGCATTTGTAACACTCTATATCATATCTTTGTAGAGGTGCAAAAGAGTTATGGTTTCTTTCCTTTGGATTGTTACTAGATGTATTCTTCTAATGGGCATGAAACTTTTCATATGCTTTGCAATTCATGGCTTTATGCCCAAAATTATTACAAGAGTAGCAATGACCAAAAAATATGTATTGATACTTGCTTGTAATTGGTCTTCTATGCATCACATAAGTTGTTTCTCTAATATGAGAGGAGGAATCATATTTTTGATTGTCCTTCTTTTCAATTTGATTCATAAGTGTAGCTGTATAACTCCTTTTGTTATATCCTAATCCAGTTTTATCACTTGATGGTCTTTGGCTACTTAGGATGTTATCTAGAATCTTCTAAGTTTTCTTCAAACTTTTATTTTATAGAATCTTCATCAAGCTTCTTTTTAAGCAGGATAATTTCTGCCTCAATTATTTCAGAGTCTTGCATTCTCTTCTTGAGTTGCAATTCTAGGTCCTCTTCAATCTTCTTGGCCTCTTGAAGCTGGGTCTTCAAATCAACAATGATTTTGCTTGACCATTTGTTCGTGTTTCTACATTTATCAAGTTCCTCAAGAGCACTAATGAGTTTGGATTTTATATCTACTTCTCCTTCCACATCTGATTCATCATTTGGAGCTTGAGTTTCGACTCCCATGAATAGAATTTTTGCTTCTTCATCTTCACTATCTTCCATGGTGTAAAGGATATTCTTCTTTTCATTAACCTTCTTCGTGTTTCCTGTTTTTCTTTTCTTGAACTTCTTAGAGGCTTCTCTATAATCACTATCATTCTTTTTAGGATAGGGACATTTTGAGGAAAAATGTCCAGTTCTTCCACAGTTAAAGCACTTCATGGGTAGCTTTCCTTTGTACTTGTCAATACCTCTTTCAAGTTTCTTGATAAAAAGGGATTCTTCATCATCTGAGTTCTCTGAGTGGTTCTTGGGTAAGGCTTCATATTTCTTTGAGTCTTTTGTGGCTTTAAATGTTGCATATTTTGTTGTTAGTTCATTTTGTCATGTCCTCATCTCATAGGCAGTGAAGATCCCATGTAGCTCAGCCACTATCAAAAGTTCAAGATCATCTCGATCTTCTACAATAGACACTTTGGGGTTATACCTTGTTGGTAGGGTTCTTAGTACCTTTTCAACTACTTCTTTTTCCTTTATTTCTCCTCCAAGACCTTTAATAGCATTGACAATTTCATATACTCTTAGAAGATATTCTACAATATTTTCTTCATCTTTCATGTTTAGAATTTCAAACTTCCTTTTGTATGTCTGAAGTTTGGATTTTCTACTTTGGATTCCCATTCATAAGTCATTTTTAATTTTTCCCAAGCATGTTTGGTTGTCTTACATTGCATGACTTTAACAAATACTGAATATGCAAATCCTTTCAAAATTGCATTCAAAGTTTTTGCATTGGATTCATATTCATCTAGTTCATCTCTATCTGTAGGTAAGTTATCTGGTATTTTATATCCTTTTTCAATAGAACCCCAAATTTTGCATCCAAGAGACATTAGGTGGATATCATGCTTACACTCCAAAATGCATAATTGTTTCATGTAAATAATGGAGGTCTGTTAGTAGCTAACCCTTCTTGATGATCCATTGTATTTTTAATTAGGATATTCCTTCTAGTGGTTTAGATTGTAGTGAAGGAACCTCGCTATGATGCCAATTGTTGGAATATCCAACAATATTGAGGGGGGGGGGGGGGGGGTGGGTGAATCAGTATTGACTTATTTTATTTCTTTTTAAACAATTAGTATTTAAATACAACAATGAATCAAAAACAAGTAAGGACACCAAATTTTATCGTGGAAACTTCAAAGAGCCAACCAAAATCTCAAACTCATTAATAAGATGAATTTAAAAAAAAATATTTTTCTTCTTCTACAAAAAGGATGCAACAACACCCCAGATTTTTTCCTTCTCCAATAGGCATGGATGCTACAACACCCTTGTTTTCCATCCACTACTAGAAGGAGGCTATAGCCTCCTTGAAGGCTTGCAACCTACCCTAGCACCACTCGGCCACCCTATTCTAATTTTATAAGTCTTCCAGATCTTCTTCAAATTTTCTCACTGGTTTTTCTTCACTCCTTGGTTTCTATCTTTTATTGCTGCTACATTGATTTGAACTACAGAGACATCTTATTCCTTTCGAAACTTTGTTTATAAATACCTTTAACACACATCTCATCACATCTCTTCATTCTTGGAAACTTGTGTCTTTTCATTTGAAGATCATACCCTTTCACCAAACGCACCTTTTCACTATCGTGTCCTTTCATTAATTAATTATGTTGTTATACATGCATGTATTTTATTAATCATGATAATATTCTATGTTTAATGAATGATATCTCAGCTTCATGGTTCTAACTTATGTTCTAATAATAAACATGTTTTTCATAATTTTTGTTTATGATTTATAAAATCCTGCCTTTTCTTATTAATCATAACTCTTCAAATATTAATGTTTGCATTCTTCATATTCATTACTAAATACTCCCTTTAGCATAGATAAAAAATTCAACCTCCTCCATCTTCAGATTTTCATTTCAGTTATAGGTTTCTTCTTTTTATTTTGCATGGAGGAGTTTTCTGGAAATGCCTGAATTATCTTGCCTTCCATATTTTTTCTCAATTTAGAAGGTTTATATCTCACACGTATGATCACCAAATGGAGAACTAAGATCATGAATAGATGGAAATTTCACCAAATAATATATTCATGTCATTGGATGAATTTATTGGCACAAATACAACATCTGGCGGGTATTTCAAAATGGCCTCTCAGACTTCTTGTGTTTAACACTCAGACATCCAATCATACTTTTTCTCAACTTGGAAGGCTTAAATTTCGCACATGTGACCACAAAAGAGACTTATGAGACCATGTCTAAGCAGACAAGTTTTCTTTTTACAAAAACGGTTAAAATTTAAATTAAAAGCTGGCAAATGGGCTGCCAGGGCCTACAGATTCAGATTTACTTTTTTGGTTTTCTTTTCCAGCTTAAGTCCA